>JAUMJK010000712.1:0-468872 GCA_033558105.1 Coccyzus lansbergi
CCAGCGCTCCCCGCCCCCCCCTTGCCCGGCTGCTGGGGATGGGGTGAGGGGCGATGGCAGAGCCTGGGCCCCAACCTTGAGGCATCGACACCCCCAGTGGCCCAGCCCTGGGGGCATTTGGCACCCCCCGTACCCCAGTCCCGGGGCGCTGGCAGCCCCACCACTCCAACCCCGGGCACTGGCACCTCCTGTACGCCAATCCCGGGGCAGTTGCACCCCCGTACCCTGACCCTGAAGCAAAGGTATCGCCCGTGTCCCAGCCCAGGGGCACTGGCACCCTTCGTGCCCTAATCCCGAGGCACTTGTCACCTCTCTACCCCCGCACCCCAAGCCCGGGACACTGGCACCCTTCGTGTCCCAGTCCCAGGGTACTTGTCACCTCTCCCCCCCGTACTCCAGTCCCGGGGCTCTGGCTCCCCTTGGGCATTGGAAAAGGCTGCTTGGGCATTGGAATAGGCTGCCCAGGGAGGTGGTTGATTCACCTTCCCTGGAGGTGTTTAAGGCACGGGTGGATGAGGTCCTGAGGGACATGGTTTAGTGTTTTGATAGGAGTGGTTGGACTCGATGATCCGATGGGTCTCTTCCAACCTGGTTGTTCTATGATTCCATGATCCCCCAACCCCAGCCCAGCCCAGGGACACCGGCACTCCCTGCACTGCAACCCCAGGGCACTGACACCCCCCGTACCCCAATTTTGACCCACAAGCACCCCTTCACCACCCCACACCGAGGGCACCAGAACCTCCATACTCCAACCCCGGGGCACTGGCACCCGCACACCACAATCCCAGGTCACCTTTCACCCTCCTGTACCAAAACCCAGGTGCACCCACACCCCTCCGTGCCCCAGTCCTGAGACACTGACAGCCCCCCCCGCACCCCAATCCCGGTGCACTGGCATCCCCCGTACCCCAATCTTGATGAGCAGGAGCCCTCTCAGCACCCCACGCCCAGGGCACAGGCACCCCTGTACTCCAGTCCCGGGGCACCGACACCCCCCACACCACAACCCTGGGGTACTAGCACTCACCATACCCCACACCTGGGCACTGACACACCCTGTACCCCAACCCCAAGGCACAGGCACCCCCTCAGCACCTCACACCTGGGGCACTGACAGCCCCTCGCACCCTGCCCCTTGGGCACCGGCTTAGTAGATTCTTACATGAGGATGGAGCGTGAGCCAAATACTCTGTTTCAGTGGCCAGGGGCTGGAAAAGTTTGCTAAAGCTGGAGTCCAGAGCCCGGGGTTGGCTTGCTGTGCCTATGGTCTGTACCCCATCTCCAACCCCGTTGGACATTCCTGAAGATCATAGAATCATAGAATCACTTGGCTGGAAAATACCTTTGAGATCAAGTCTCCAACTATACCTGTCCACTACTAAACCACTAAGATACCTTGTGCGCCACCACAATCCATCAGTAAAACAAGATCCTTTCTCTCCCCAGACTGCCATTGGGATAACGTGATCCCTCTCTTCCTAAGGTCTTGTCAGGCCCAAGTAGGAGCTGTAGGTTAAGTCACAGCTTAAAGGTGGGTTGAAAGTATATTATGGCTGCTTAAAGTTAATTTAGAGCATTTAGAGCTGGAACTATAAGTGCTACGGTAGTATTTCTTACATCTCTGAAAAGGGTTTGAGATCCACTGATGAAGGGTGATTTAGAAATGCAACATACTACTGGTTTTATGTGGGTTATTTCACCTCTGAATGTGAGCAGCTTATCATTAGCCCTGCTGATACGAAGCAGGATATCAATCGCCTGCAGATAATTATAGTATTTCTTAGCCTTTCTCTTATTTCAGTCCTAAATAACATTAGTCACTTTTTGGCCCCGAGCATGGCTAATATTTTCCAGTTGCAAAGGGTTTAACTGATGAAGGTTAAAAATAAATGAGCATTTATGTTTCTAGGAAACACTTAGTAAGCAAATAGTTAATGTGGTACAGTCAGATAAAACTTTTGCACAGAGGAAGTCCAGAGCAGAGTGTGTAAAACTGACAGGAAGTTGCAGTGAGGCTTCTGGCAAGGAAAGTGGGTGTGGAGGAAACACAGGCTCTCTGTAGCACAGAGATCGAAAAGGGATTAAAAAAAAAAAAAAAAAAAAAAGAGGTTGTATTTCCCCAAATTACATGATGGAGAGTTCATTGCTATAAATGTTTGGAGACCATATACCTTCAAGTGATCGTGTGGGAGAGACTAGGGCTCAGAGTAAAGGGATTGAAAGGCTGACTGGAGAAATCAACTTCCCTTGGTAAGAGAAGCTTTAGGTAGATTCAAAGCATACCGAAAGTGACGCATTTAAAAAATACTTTTCTTTCGAGTGTTGCTCCCAAATGCCAAACGTCATAAAATCTCTTCCAAAGTCCAGACAAATCTCTTGGTGTTTTACAGCTTAAACCCTTGTGCAGTACTTTGATAATGAATCCCTGTGAATGACGGATAATGCAAGAGAGCTCAAATTGTGAGAATTCAAGTACCTATAAACCAGTCTTTTTTCAGCAGAGCAATCTTATACTGGGGCAAAAGTCATTAATGAGAGGTGTAAAAATAAGTTTAATACAATCTATCAAGTAAAAATCGTGATAATATCTCATGCAGTTATTTGCTGTGTAGCGTGTTTACTCACCAGATAGTAAATGTCTCTGTTTCTTCTTTTTCTTTTTTTCTGTCAGTAGGTATTATTATCAGCTCCCAGCAATATTCATTGTACAGGGGAAAAGAACAAACAGAAAGATATATCCGCTGCCCTCACAACTTTCTTTGGTGAACTAGATTAATCGCAAATAACAGGCAGCATCCTGGGAACAGATGTGTGTCATTATCATAATGATACTTTATAGTGTGCCTTTAATTGCCCTGTGTTTATAGGCAGTGGGGCAAATACGGCTCTTTGCTATAAAATGAGAAAACAGGAAGGGGCCTTTGGGAGTCTGAGTGAATCTCCTGTGAACAGATCTTGGTGTTTTGAGTTTCATACAGGGGAATCTGAAACTCAGTATTTTAAAAGAAGTGTATGTACACGTATACACACGTAGACATGCTTGGAGATTGATCACTGCAACTAGAAGAAATAGGCAATTAGGATCCATTCTGAACAAGAGATGAAGTGTTCCCTTTTCCCAACTCTCACAGCAGTATACTTTGAATATAAATCGGACCCTTACGTTTGGATTTTCCTATGAATCATCTAGCTAACCCTCAGTGCAGTTCTTAAACCAGCTTTACTCATGTCAGCGTGAGCGGTGAATAGAAATTGGTGTGCTTGTTAGGCATGCTCACCTGATGCTCCACATGGCTTGTTCTGCCCAGCATGTTAAGCATTTCACACATGCCTGAGCCTCTCGCTGACAGTCACTCAAGCAACTGTACCTTTATGGAGGTGACCCTGTGACACAGCTCGCCAGAGAACCAGGAGCATAGAGAAAATAGGAGAGATGGGTCCAAAGAGGTGTTGTGTGGAATGGAAACAAAACAGTCTTATCAGCATTTCTTAGCAGGCCTGCTTTTGCCCAGTAGAGATCTGGAGTTTTTAAAAGAAGATCAAACGTCCAGCCACCTGCTCACCAAATGAAAAAAACCAAGAGAGACCGGCTTGTTCCCATAAACCTTAATGAAAAATAGACCTCTTCAAAGTACTGTACCACTTGTCCTTTGAAACTTGTGTCTTCCAGTTTACCCATTGCCTACCTGTACTTCAAAAATGTCTTATTTCAATGACCAGTGGTTAGCTGGAGCTAATTCAGCCTGTTCATCGCTGGATACATCTGGAACACCTATGAGGGAACATGTAAGATCCTGTCTGGTAGAAGAAGAGGAGGAGAATGCTGACAGATTTTGTTAAAAAGTTCTGTGTAATTTTTTTGGGGGGGAGAATTGATAGGTTATTTGGAGGAAAAAAAAGGAGTATTTTTTAAAACAATGCTTTAATAAAAGCTTGACAGGGTGGCCTTTGGTCACCTCCATGTAATTTTTCTAACTTTGCCTGCATTGTTTCCACTGGGGCTGCATGGGTGTTGGAGCGAAGAATGTGGCTCTGTGTATATTGCAGTTTCATTACTGCTGAAATTCAGCCATCTCTGGGACAGAATGCAGTGGAGACTCGTGCCAGCAAACTCTGAACTTCAATGGGCATACGGTGCCAGGGAATGTTGCACTGGCTGCATGCCAGCTAGCTGTGAACTTTTCTAGAAATTTGTCCTAGAGGGAAAAGAAATGTCATTTGGTTAATGTAGGAGGATGCTTTGCTTTCAGTGAGGAAGCAGAGTTCTTGTCTTTTCTGGTGAATGGACTGAAAGAGGTCCATTCTCAGCTCAGAGACTTGGTTGTTCCAGCACAAGAGTGTTTACTAGATCAGAATGTGCTTTGGGTTTTGAGAGCAGTAAGGAGCAATCTCCAACACTAAAAAAAAAGTCTCTTATTTTTGAGACATACATGTGTTATCATTCTTTATCGTTCAACATGAGTTTCATTTGATATTTCTCCACACTCAGAAGATTTAGTCACTTACAGTGGGAATTCCTGCCTGCTGAACAGCTCCGTGAGACTTTTCAGAGGTATGTCTTCCCCTGCAAACTTGATACCATTTCTTTGTGTCTTCCTATCTATTGATACAACTTCAGCCTGAGATTTTCACACTGATAGTTGTTAGTTCTATCAGTTCATCATCTTCATTTCTGATATAGCTTCTGTTATGCAGTTCTGAATCCTAATTTCTCTTTATTGCATCTTCTTGATGCATTGCCATTTACTAATCAAAGTGCTTAAAGCCAGGGGTTTAATTGCGAGCTTGACTGAAACTTAACCCTGAGATTTTTTCCCCCCCAAGTCTTTTTCACATTTCATTTGTTTACCTCACAGCTGAGGAAGATTCTCAAGTCACTTCTCTGCTCCTTTTCCACCTCTAAACTGTCTTGAAATTAATGCTTTTTCTTGTCTTTTAGGGATATTCCATGACTCTTCCAATTTATCTGCTGATTATTTTATACTGGACTAAACATTTTCCCTGCCATTGGCCCAAATCCTACTGATTGTTCATATAGTATAGCTTTCCCTTTATCTTGTGATTTATTTCCCTCCCACCCCATGATAACTACTCTGAGGAGCAAAATTTGCCTTTGTTTTTCTAAGGTGGGGAAGAACAAGCAATGGACACTGCTGCAATCTGAATTGTAAATGTCAAAATTTACTTACCAGGGTCTCATTTTTTAATCTATTTTCTCCTGCCTTTGAGAAACTACTTTTTATATCACTGCAGTTACTTCAGATAAAGCAAGGAATAGCTGTTTCACAACATAGGTGTTGTGAAAGCACAGTACTCAGAACTGCTGACAGATTCAAGAAAACGCCCCGAGTTTTGGAATTAAAACTTTTAAAATTAGGGATTAATCTGGCAAAAGGAAAAACCTAGTTCATTTTATCCTATGTTGAAAAGATCTTTCAAGTTGCATTGGACAACTGGCTGACTACATAAGAGATTGTCACAGCAAAATAAGTGTTTTAAAAGAGTGAAGGAAGAATAGTGTATCCTATTGGAACTAGAGAGGAAATGTAATTACCAGGAGCAGAATCTGCCCAGGATATGGGTGAACATTTCTCTTAAAAGTTGCAGATGTTTCAACAGTTTCAAATCTTCAGATGTTTTACTTCCGCCCTTTTCCAGAACACTTTTAGCAGCAGATGATGCTGAAAGAAGGTTACTACCTTCTGAATCACCAGCTCCTGTGATACCTGGGCAGTTCTTCAAAGTCTTCCATAAAAGGACTGGGTGCCACAGCAGTTAACTGGTGATGACTGATACATTCGCAATTTAGATAACATGGCAGTATAAAGTTCTAAACTAATTCTTGGTTTACCCCTTGTATAATTCTGCAGGCTTCCTTGGAATGTCCTTCTTCACCCTCTTACCGGGTATTTTAGAGAAATGCACTGAGCAGAATAGAATAGGCTGAGCAAAGACAGTGCTGGGACTGTAGTGGTAGTCCCAATCAGGTACAAGGGAAGTGAGTGCTTTTGTCTTTGTTTACTAGAATGTGAAAGTACAGAATTTTCACTTAGGAAAAGTGAAAATAATTAAAACTGAATGTAAATACTACATTTTAACTATCGTAACTTTCTTTGTTCTTTGATATTTTTTCTTTTTCGTTGTTATTCTTTTTTAGAAAACTCATTTATATGCAGGTTTGGACACTACTGAAGACAGAGGAGAAGTTACTGTTGATTTTAACGAGCTTTATATCAGGACTTAAATTGAGCCTCTGAGGGATGTGCAACATCTAACAGTACTTGCATTTAAAATATATATTCACTTCTGGTTTACATCAATATTAAACAGGAACAAGTATATTTAATTATGACAGGTCTGAAAAGGCGCAGTATTTTTTGCGCTCCTTCTCCCAGCTGCAGAATTATATCCCAAATAACACAGCAATTTACACTGAAATATAGATATAATTTTTCTTTGCTTCCTTTCGTTTCTGTCCACTTCAGAATCAAGCCTTAATTAATGCAATGGGCCAAAAGCTTTTGCAGGCATCTCTTGAAATCATTAGTTATGTTAGCTGTTCATTAGTTTTGGTATCAGTTTGGTTAGAAGAACAAAATGTACTGCATGGGAAGGAGAATTTATTTCGTAAATTTGTTAGATCATTTTCTTCTTAGCTTTCTTTGTTAAATATGGCCTTGTTCTGCCACATCTTTCCTCTGGTCGTGGAAGCTGTTGCTGAAACTACAGTCAGGAGAGAGGTCTTAATGAGTATTGTTAGAGTCTACACCAAATAATAGACATATTCCTTGCCTTTTAAAGCTAGCCAAAAAGCAGAGTAATTTTTTTCATTGATCTTTTTTTTTTTTTTTTTTTTGCAAAAAGAATACATTGTGGTTTTTTTCTAGCTGATAAAAAATTGTTTGTTTTCTTTCTTAACAAGTCTGTAAGTGGCTAATTTCTCAAACAGCCATTTCATTAAAGTCTTTACCACTAATCCAACTGTATATTTTAATTGAAATGTAGTATTTTAGTGAAAGCTTGTATCCCCCCCAAAACCAGTGTAAAACCAAGAAAATGTTGACAAGCTTGCTAGTTTTTCATGAGTGCGTATATCCAAGCTATCTCCAAATAAGGCCGTGGGTCACAGTCTGGAAATGTTTTGACTTTTTTTCATGTCCTGTGAGCGGTATGGTAATCCATGGCATCTGAACTGTGCAGAGATATGCTGATGGCTCACTCTGCCTCCTTTTGCTCCTTCTCACTATGCCCTTCATAGCTTGCTTGGTTAATTTTAACCCATTTTTCAGGGTGTTTTTTCAGCTAGTAGGCCAAAACCCTATTTACCCTCTTCTGCTGTCAATTTGAGAAGGACCCCAGGGTCAAATCCCTTCTTGTTCTTTAACTGGCCTGAGGTTCTGAATAGATTATTTGTGTAATAGATTTATTTTATGAATCCGTTCATTTTACTACTGCTCATCCATGAAGTCCTGCTGAACTTCAAATTGAAGATTTCATAATATCCTATTCCCATGAGTTGTCAGTGTTGTTACATTCCATTTTTATTAATAAAAATACGCATTTGAAATGAAAATGCTGTCCTTTCCAAACCTTTCTTACAAATTCAGAATTGCTCCAAGGTCCCAAGCCTTTTAGCTACCACTGCATTACACAGAATCTTCAATTACAACCTCAAGCAGCCTAATTTTATTCGTATTTGAGCTCTAGACAGTATTTTAACATAAAGAGGAGGCTGAGTGAAGTAAGGAGTCCTGTGAATCACTACCAAAGATAGGGACCAAGTGGAAGCTGTAGCCCTGGTTTTGCATTTCCTTGCGTGAAGGTGATAGTCCTGTTGCCCTGGTGCTGTGTTTCACGTGCTTAGTCGATACTCCACTGGCTATACTAGTTGTGTGGCTGCTTTGTGGGCACCGTGTGGCATTTCCAGATTCACTTCATGCGAAGGAAGACACAGGGCCATGATTTTAGCAATGTAACATAAAATAAAACTCTCAGTCTTTTCTTTTTTTTTAAAATCATATTGCCTCTTGAGTTGTTAGTTTTGCTCCCTGCTTTTCCTAACACTTCTACATTGTTCCTTTTCCTTCTGTTCTTTCTTCTTTTTTTGTAAAAAACAAACAAATTATGGGAATTTCAGACTCCAGTGAGGACACAATGAATTGCAGTAATAGATTTCATTATATCTTTCTCTAACCCATGTAATTTCATCTAAGTTTTATTATGGGCCATTCCATTATTTTATAAAACAGCCACTGTCCCCCTCACCCTCTATTCTTTACTTTATCTTTTATCTCCCCTCTTTTTTTTTTTTTTTTTTTTTCCCACTTTAACAGAGCACTTTAAAGATTGCAAGTTAGTTCTGGGGTGGGGTTGTGTGATATAATCAACTTCAAAATAGTCTTAAAGTTTCCTTTCATCTACTACAATACTGAAATTTATGCTGCGAGATCAGCATTTACTTTTTTCTTCATTCTCCTTCAATAATCTAAAAAGAGAGGACTGTACCTTTTTCTTCTTTTCCCTGAAAACACTCTTAGATTAGTACTGTGTTATTTAACAATTTTGATACATAACAGTGGATTCAGAGAAAGAGCAGTGCCTCTAAGATAACAGTCATTTTATAGCCAGTTTTTGTGGATAGCTTTTTATCATTCAAGTGATTTTTTTTTGTCAGTCTTTGGACAGTCAATAATGGTGGAAAAGCCCTCAGGAGGAAATCCTCCTTTTTATAGAAGTTCTGTGGTGCTTCAGGATTTCCCAGGCTGACACAATCCCTGCTCTCAGTGTATTTGCCCTGTTCCAAGCATAATGTGGAGTTTTAGTTCCCAGGAACATTCTGTGCATGGTTTAGGGTGTTCCATGAAGGCTACATGTGTGGGGATTGCAGTATATGGGCACATGTGCTGCAGAAAGGGAACAGAGCTGCCCACATTATTTAATGTACGGAGAACACTGAGTGTTATCAATTCACTGGGCCAGTAATTCTTACCATGTTCCGTACTCAGGATTTCTGCTCATCTGGCCAGGATGTGATTAAATGGCTCTCTGAGGCAGTGAGGGAGGACAGTGTCATGACTCTTTGCCACATACGTACATTCATGACCCCTGTGTTGAAAAGCTGTGCATGTACCAGTCCAATTTACACTCTGCAGATGGGGTTTTTTTGAATGCCATGTAATAAGCTACCTGTTCACAACAGAGTCATGAACCATTCTGTCATATAGATGCCTGTCAGCTTCTTACAGCTCATTTCAGGTTTGTTAGTATATTTTCAAGGTGGCTTGGCACATAATTAGGAATCCTAAACACCACTAATAAATCTCAACGCCATTTTCTTTCAGAGTATATCAACAGCAAAAATCTTACTAGCTGAACCTATATGGAGACACGGAAATATTTAACATTGTTTTGCAAGATTGATCCATCAAACTTGATTCTACCCTCCTGTGTAGGCAATAACATAATATATCAACAAATTACAAAAAATCATCAAAGAGTATGGCTAAATGCATGTCTAAAGTGAAATTGAACTAATTGATTACTTGCTTATCCACAGATTTCATAAACACATACATGGAGGAAAATAAACACACAATTTTTGAAACATCATTTTCCTTATAATTTTTCAACATTTCTAATAGGTTTTGAGTTGCAGCAGTGATAATATTTGGGAAAATGCATTGTACCTATATATGTGTAAACGTAAGGTTAGGATTGCTCTGGGAATCCTATTTGTGAATTTCCACACCTCTTTGCAATGAAATGTTTGACCTTCATGACGTATTAACATAAAGATTTTTTTTTTCATTTAATATACCGATGAAATTGGGGCAGAGAACACAGATGACTGCCTCCGAGCCCTCAGGCTCCTGATTATCTCAGGATAACTGTGCCTTCCTGGAGTTGCTCAACTGCAGCATTAACAGACTTTATGGTGAAGAAAGCAGTGTTAGATAAACATCATTCAGAAGGATATCTCTAATTGTTTAAACCTACAGAAATAATTTGCCCCAAGCATCAGCAGTAGATAGGTGTGGCTTTCAGGTCATCAAGAAATATCTTTGGCTAGTATCAACTCAGTGCTGTGTCATTCTCTTGTTTTGACTCTGACTGTATCACTTACTTATTCTAAGATTTACAAATCCTGATTGAGTCATAATAGTTAAATGTCAATATATTCATAGGAGTTTTATAGGCTAGGGGGTTACCTGCCTTTCTGTGTTTGAATACCTCATCCAGAGACAGTAAATGACATTTGTTTATGCCTTAGTGCTGGCTAGTGCCATTAACAGCTGCCAACTGCTGCAGGTAGCACTGGGAAGATGCAATGTTCCACAGGGGCATCTCTGTAGGTAACTTCACCCTGTAACTAAGCAGCTTTTCAAAGCAAGGTGCTGCCTTTGTCCTTGCAGTCCCGACAGAGAGCAGATCTAAGGAATGAGGAGCTTCTAAGCCTTACAGGACCACCACGCAGATTCAAAACAGGACAGTTAATCCACTGCAGCAGGAAACTTTGTGTTGTTGACAAGGAGTGTTTTGAATATGAGTCTCTCTGCCTCTCAGATTGGCAGTGTGTGTTTGCTCCTTTGTACACACCATTTTGTTCTTCTGCATGTCACTCAAAATTTTGCACAAATGCCCTGCAGTTTCCCCCTTGCTGAAGGGCAAATGCTACGCACCCAGTGCCACTGCAGCTAGAGATCATAGCTCAAGTAAACAACAGCACAGAGAATGTATTTGTACCCTGCAGGAAGCCTGACTAAGTAGAAATGTTGAGGTGCTTGGAAATTCCAGTTGGAAGGTCTGTCCCACATAAGTGAGGCCACTATTGCAGCAAATGACATCTATTTCTGCTGTGTAAAACTAAGGAAATATTGGTTTCCTGGGACTTTATCATATTTTCTGATTAATTGCATCTAAATTAAAGTGAAGGTGCTGATATCTGGCAATATCAGATGTTCCTGTTTAATTTACTGAATGACACATTTTATTTCCCCATAAAAAACAAGTGGCCTTATGGGGGTTCCTGGGTGTTGGGATCTATTTTAATATGGCAAAAATAAAAACAATTCTATGAGGGAAAGACAAGAAAATATAATTGGATTGTTGATTACACTTGTTTCTTTTGGGGAAGTTTTATAATAATCTGTCTCCCTAAATACTTCATCACTACCAATTTGGATATTGGTAGAATACCTATAGCACTGATTTTCCAACAGAATCTATGTCTAGCCCGTGTTTTATGCAGTGCTTTTAATGAGATCTTCTCTCTCGTCTCTGAGGAATTTAATTTGAACTAACATAGCACCTTTTTTTTTATTTCTCAAATTTTTATTCATATATGATTCAAATACCATGCTTTATATCAAAGTCTCTCTTTCCCTTATGCATATAAGTATAAAAGCACATACATGTACACATATAAAATACACGTTATTTTAACAATATAATACACTTACATACCTATAGCATGTATAAATATTATATAAGGCTATATAATAACAATAACAATAATAAAACAACAACAACAACAATTAGGTGTAAATGTATGTGATGAGAAAGATTATGAGAGGACTGTAACAACATGCTAGCTATTACTGGTGGTACTTATTTGCAGAGAGAAAATTAACCAAAATGACTACAGTGGATTATGTGTGCCTGAAACTTCAATTGTACTGGAATTACTGTTATAATTAAAATTCTTATTTTACTTTAAGCCAGAGAAATTTTATTAGGTACAGAAATGCTATGATTATTACCAATAGATTCCCCACAAGTCGAGATGCACATTGTGAACATTTATCTGAAGGCAGAAGTTACTGAGCTTTTACAAAGATGATGCTTTGCCACAGAAAGGCGTTAACCCTCCTGCTCTACCATTGTGGTTTGTGAACATTGGCGGCTTCTGAAGCCTCTCCTCTTTCCAGAGTGAACACTCACAGATCTGCTGTAGGAAGAGATAAATGTCTAGACATCAATCCCAGCCTGCTTCCACTCCTCTGAACCACTCATTCAGAAGCACTCAGCTTTACAGACATTTTATCCTGAGGCTTTTATCACTGAAAGGAAGTGAGGACATGACTTCCCCGATCCCACTGCCGGCTCCCCAGGTTGTGCATAGATCTGCTGCCACAACAGGCTATAATTGTGTTTCAGCTGCAAACACGAAGCAGGCCATAGCTACAACAAACAGAGAAAGAGAAATAATAATTATGATCTCAGCTGTTCTCAAGCTGAGATAGATCCATGAAGTGCCACTGGTAATTTGGTTGCAGGATGATGATATGTGAACTTATTTAAGTGATACAAAGCAATGCATTATAATTATACTGATTGGAATGAGAATGATGGCAGACCAAGCATGTCAGCATCATAGATATTGACTGTGAGGTTTTAAGTTCTGAAAATAATTTGTCCAGTCTTTAAAAAAATATTTCTGTTAGTGCAACGTTTATCAGTTTTATGATACCTGCATTCTATGTAACATATATTCTTCCATTTAAACAAGTCAAGGGTCTGATCTCATATTTATGACCAAGCTAAAACTCTCAGAGCCATGAGTGCACAAGGAATGCATAATCAGATTTTAAAAGACTCAAATCTTCAGTGCACAGCTGCCTTGAATATCCCTTAACAACATCTATTCCTAAGGCTTCTTCACAGTTCAGAGGAAAAGATATTAATTAAGGGTGCTACGCCAGTTCATACCAGCCAGAGATCTAAACTAATAGTTATAGTCCACAATAGAAAGAAGAGTCTTGATGGAGATCTCCAGGATACATATGCTAATTATCCTGAAGATAATTGCTGGGTGCAATGGTAGGAGATGATGAGTACTCTGTACTCACACAGGAACCTGTGGGCCAAGTGTAAAGTGGTGCCGACTCATTTCTTACTGGCTGATAAAGTATTAACATGACTCATTTCTTATTGACTGATAAAGAATTAACATGAGAATCAAAGATACTCAGCAATGCTAAGGAAAAATACCTATGTGAAAACTACCAACTCTTTTGAGCAGAGCAGGAATGTTCAGATTCATACCAATAGTCAAAAGAGGTGGAAGAAAATGCTTGTTTTATTTCAAGTAATGAAAACTTTACCCCTTTCTCCTATCCTATCACAGTAATCTAGTATTTCTTCTGGGTTTCTTGAGTCTACATGTTCTGTATTGTGCTCATTAAGTTTTCCCTATGATCAATTTGAGATATTGACCTGCTGAAAAGATTCCTCTGGATCAGAAGACAAGTAGACAATGTGTCCTGTTGTGGCCATTCTGCAAATCTTTGCGTAAGTGCAACAGAAGCTTTCCTGAATGCCCTCACTTACAGCATAGGACACTACAATTGATACAATGGGATTGTGTGCTTAAATTGAAGTTTATTCTATCATCTAATACAACATTTCTGAAACGACTTAAGAGCGCAAGTGTGAAAGAAATGCCCTATGAGGCTGGACCAGTGATCTGTCTGGTTCTGTATTCTGCCTTTGACACAGATGGAAGATATACAAGTGGAAGAGCAAGTGAGCCCTGATTCTTTCTGTGGTTTGTTCCTCACATATACCCCCAGCATCCAGAACTGTTGTGTTGGGTGGTGTGGGAAGGTACCTGGTGCTTTTGAACCTTATTTATGGACCTGTTGTCTGTGTATGTGCTGGAAGTTGTTCAGCTGTTGTCAGCTGGAATCTGACTACATGTCTGAAAATACTCGAAAGCTTAGAGTAAGGTTTGCCACTAATGCTATACACTAAATAGTTGTAGTTTTATCAGCATGAAGATAAGTCATAGGAAAAGACAAACCAGTTTCTCTCTCTTGCTTCTTGGATTATATCTTTTCCCTGTAAATTACTTGGTTCCCTCTATTACCTCTGACACTTCACCTTCCCTGGAGGTGTCTAAGACACAGGTGGATGAGGTATTGAGGGGCTTGATTTAGTGTTAGATAGGAATGGTTGGACTAGAAGATCCGATGGGTCCCTTCCAACCTGGTTGTTCTGTGATTCTGTGATTCTGTGATATTACTTTTGCTGTTTGAGCCCTGCAAGATTCCCAATCCACCTCTTGGTACACATCTCCTTTTTTTCCAATTCTTTTTTGCATATTAGATTGCAAGTTGGATTGCTAATTCTTTTCTGTTCTTTCCTGTTCCTTGTATTGATGTTTCCCTTCATACTGCAAACTATCCTGTAAAGAAAAAGGCTTAGTGTTTGCATTTCTGTTACAGTTGTCATTAGAAATATCATATAAAATATGATATGTCCTTCTGCCTGGCTTTATGGTTGTGCTGCTTTGCTGCTGAGGTATAGTCAGTAGTTTTAAAGCTGCTTTAAATCTGGCTGTTAGCGATGATGAGGAGTGGGGAACATACATAGAGCTCAAATGCTGTTCCCTGTCAGGTTTGCCACTAAGTAGAGTCTGGCCTTATCTACAGGTTAAGTCCTTCATAATGAATGTCTATGGAAATCAGAACCTTAATTTATTAACTTGGCTGCAGAAAACATATATTCTTCTCTACTATGCACATTTAAAGTATTCTACCACTAAATTAAAAATCACCTCCAAAACACTTTCCATTCCCTAGGGAGCACACAGTACCTCCAAAGTCTACCTTACTGTTATCCTCCCAATCTGCCTTGTGCTGCTGCTGAACAGAGCTTATACCTAGCACCAATTCTTTGAGAGTGCTACATGTCAACTGTTGTTCCTTCTAAACCTAGTGCCTGTTGTTCTGCTTGTCTTGAACTTAGTCTTCCGGGGACCCACGCAGATTTGTCTTTAAGAAGCAGATGGACTATAAAGTTGTATCAGTACAACTGCAAGAAATTTTAAAAATAAATACATCTGCATCCTAAGAGGAATTAAGGTCTTAATTCTTCAGAATCCATCATCTGCTTGGGACAGTATAGCTTTGTGATTCATTAAAAGCTTCATTTTATTTTGGATTTTTTTTGGTCCAACTTCTTACAGTCATATTAACCTTCCCTATATGCCTTTCAACCCCATGGTCTGCAAGCAACTCTGCCCTGTGGATGTGGTTGTAGGGAAAGCCACACTTCTTTCATAAGGTGAAAGAAGTTACTGAAAGGTAAGGCTACACCTTGGGCACTACTGTTCCCTGGTGTAAATATGCAGATAGTCTCAGCTTTCCAGTAGCTCCTCCAGTGTGGAGGGAAGTTAGATCTGAGCCCTCATTGCCTTCCCAGTGAGGGAACAGACCTGCTGCTTCATACAGTAAAAAGAAATATTCCCTGTACAAGACCTCCCTTTAATTTTTTACTAGGGTATCATGGGAAGGTCAGATGAAATCTGTCCCTGGAGCATTTAATCTGACTATTTCTTTTTGTACAGATTCTTTCATGTAAACAGTACAGCAAAGCACTTTGCAGAACAAAGGAGTATTTGAGAAGCCTGCTGAAGATGTTGGGTTCATTAGATTCACATAAGGCAAAATTCTGTCCTCCAGGACACACCTTTCATTAGGAGTTAGATCATGCATCCAGAGAATGGAAATTATCCTTCAATGCAGTTGTATCAAAGAGATTCTACTTGACATTTTTCTAATTTCTTTCCACAATTAGAAATGCTAGCAAAAGCCTTGCAACAATAGTTATATTTTCCTTTGATTTATTCCATATCTCAGGCTTGTTGCTTTATCTTTTAAAGTTCTATATGACCTGAGGAGAGCCCTGTTTCTGTTGACAACTTGCAAGTGGCTGATTTTCCTCTCCTGCCTTTGCTCTCCCACAGAAACCAGCTCTTCAGTTTCAAACTATTTCTCAGCCTCTACAGAATAAGAAAGATGTTGTTCCAGGAAGGGCTTCACATGTTGGCATTTGTGGCCCAAGGTTTGTCTCCGTGAGTCAACTGGTCCTTCATTGCAAAGCCATGGATGGATGGAGAGTGGAAAGGATTTGTGCTAAGCAAGTGATATGGGAGGTTACACAAGTGATATGAGAGGCTAGGGAGGCAGATGGTATCAGCAGGACAAAAGGAGATGGGGCAAATTTTCAGATAAAAAGTCAGTAAATGTGCTAACAGCACTAGGCAGCAATGCACCATCTAACATCCCTCAAACTTCAGTTCTGCTTGATGGGAGATGGAGAAGAATGGACTGCAGAAAGTGTCTAGACTTACATGCTCTTCATGAACAACATCTTTTACTGCCCTCATTGAAGATAGAATACTGGCTGAGATGGATCATTAGTTTAACTTAGTGGGATGTGATGTTTGAAATGATTATTGTTTTTCAGTGGAATTTTCATAGCACTTGGATTGTAATAGCAATCAGGAATCAAATTAAATAAGCAGAAGTCATGTTTGTCCTTGTTTTTACTGCCATAGAATGCATTTCTATCTTTCTAGGTGTTTATGTGTTCTTTACTGTCTACTTGCAGCACATTGTATAACTCTTGATGTCTCAGTCTGTATTTCTGAGGCAGTGCATCCAAAAGCCACTGCCTGAAGGGAAAGAGGCAGAGAGAGAGCTGGAAACTGATAAAATACCAAATGTAGGCTTGTTCTTTTAAAATCCAAAATTTCTGTTCTAATTTTTTAAAAATCTAGGTTTTATTCCACGTAGAAGGGTGATCAAGTCTGACACAGTGAGGTTTTTTTCCGACTCATATTCTGTTATCAATCTGATTTACCTCACTTAATCCCTTTGGAAATTGTATCTGACCTAATTTTTTCAGCAATGACTCTTACGGCAAGAACAAATAATGGGGGTGACCCTGTGCATTCCTGCCATATCTCTTTCTCTGGATTATTCTAGTTTCAGTCCACATTAGTCTGCAAAGAGGCAAAGTAAAAGATCAGTTCAAAACAGCCGATACATTCCTGCAAACTCACATTTGGCAGTACTGTTAGTGGGTAAATATTGCCAACATGTATTGATTGCTTTTTCTGCTTCAGCCAACAGACCCAAAGTTATCTGCCAAATACCTTTCTTTTTGTAAATGACCCCTTGTATTGCCTGATGTTGCATGAGTTGCATCAATGCACCGTGAACCTCACCTACTCTGAGAGTGTTATTGGCTCTATGGGGGATTCTGCTATTTTCAACGACAAATTTTGTGATTCCCTCTTTAATCCAAATTTAGCAGAGGAACAGACTGATAATAGTGAGACTTCCAGTTATGGCCATTTGCCACATTTTAGGGAGCTGTCTATCTCCTAACTTGCTGTGGCACTGCAAGGGCAAACCTTACAAATTGCTTTTATTTCTCCATTATTATTTCTGTGTGTGAGCATGTGTGAGTATTATACTTGTGTGCGAGCATTTGTGTAACTTGATAAGATGCCTTATGGTCTATTCTGTTAATATGCCTTCTGTGCTGCTCCTGCTGCAGCCAGCAGCCGAGCTGCCTTCACCACTTGTGGTGGGTGATGGAGAATGCTCAGAATTCAACAAGTGTCCGCTGGCTCAGCTGCTTTTTTTATCCCCTACAAAGACAGGCCTGCAGTGCTGAGGAAAGAGTGTTCTGCTCCAAGCAGCAGTATTCTGGGTTGCTGGTGGTCTTGAGGGAAACGCTGTTTTGGATTCAACA
Source organism: Coccyzus lansbergi (assembly GCA_033558105.1). NCBI lineage: Eukaryota > Metazoa > Chordata > Aves > Cuculiformes > Coccyzidae > Coccyzus > Coccyzus lansbergi. The sequence continues at coordinate 17,551 of JAUMJK010000712.1, forward strand.
ACAGATGGGAAAAAAATATTTCCCTAGAGAAGTTCCTTCTCTTTGTCAGAAACAGACTTGTTTCATGAAACTATGGAGCTGGATGCTGTTGCATCATCTAGATACAGAAGCTGGGAAAAGGAAGTATTTTACTAAGTTATATTGCTCTTAAAAAGATTGTAAAATAATTACTCCTTCTACTGTTTTGGAACATAATGTCCTAGGTATTACAGAAATGTGGCAGAGACATACCCTGCTTTAAGAAAGACAGGCTATTTCAAGAAAATATGGAAATCCACTATTGCTGCTTTTGCAATGACATGGCATGGGTGATTACTGTGAAGACCTGTATGAATAAACAAAATCAACAATGCAAGACAAATGCCTCCCTTTAACAGCAATCGTTGCATGAAGTAGTTAGTTTAAGAATCCTTAGCCAGACTGGAAGGTATACAGTGACTTATAAATGCCTCCACTACTGGTTCCTTTTGGTTATGGTCATTAATGGACTCAAACTTTCGTTTAGCTTACTGTTATGAAGAAAGTTGTGCCTCTCGTATTGCTTAGCTGCAGGGTGATGGGGAAACTTCTGCTTTTTCCTCCTCTCCCCCAACTGTTCCTCGGAGCACCTCTGTAGTGGCAGGGTAGGAAATGAGCTTAATAGCTCCTGGCCTAGCAAGTATTACCTATATTGTCCATTGGTCCTGAGAACAGCCCGTCTGGGAGAGTAACTGGAAAAGGCTTGAGCACCATCCCTTCACCTCACCTCACAGTTTTTCTGTTCCTCCTTCCCAAAAATGGGTTTGAACTAGGAGTGATTTAACTCCATAATGAGATTTCTGTTAATAGAATCAGTCTCTCAAATAGAAGAAGTATCACCTTTAGTGCTAAAAGCCTCTGTTTTTTAATTTTTAAAAATTTTTTAATTAAGGGAAACTGAGGCAGGAAGGAACAGTAGCATGAGCAACAGAACTTCAAGGCTTCAGCAGAGAGACTTTCCTCCCTTTTTATGCAGTGGGATGTGGAAGTCCTTATGTGGGGTCCTTGTGATAGGATGAATGGTGCAAACTGCTGATTAACTGTTTTGAACAAGCTTACAGTTCTGCAGTTGGAATCCTAAAGGATGGAATTATTACCTGCTTTTGGATCTCTATTATGCAATCTTTGTCTCTAGTCTTCTGCGAAGCAAGAAAATTGAAGCAGAAATGAAATTTATTATCAGGACATGCTGCATTATAAATGTGGTAAATGCTGATGTCTTATTGCAAATGAGGTATTTGCTAAATAGAAATGCTTTTAAAGTAGGATAATCCTTCACTGTCCCTCCAGGACAAACAACTGGAGAGCGGTGATTGCAGAAATCATTTAGGTCATGCAAATCAAGCTCCAGCAGCAGCGTCTCATGCAGTCAGAAGGGAAGACTAGACTGTCCTATTAAGAAGCCTTGTAATGATAAAAGATGATTAAAATGACTTAGAAGAAATTACTAAGTGGGGGTCAAGAAGGGGTAAGAAGGGCAAGCTGATCATGGAAATGTGGTTTTAAATGGACTAATTCCAAGGGAGTATGTTTATGATAGTCACACATAAATGGTTGAACAATAATCACACCAAAATTATGTGAAAATTATATCCTTTTCAGGGTCTGAGGATAGTTTGGTACCTTTTTATATAGAGAAGTGATTTGCTTCAAGTGACATAGGGGTCAAAAATTCTCTCATAAAGTTTTCACAAAAGATGACAATCGGCTTTCCTCTAGATTTAAATTTAAATGTCACTTCGAGAAATATCAAGTTACCCAATATTGTATAGTGTAAGCAGAATGTAACAAAAGGTACTGCAGCTAATGCTGCTGCAGTAAGCTTGAAGGGGAGCCAGCTCTGTCATTTGCAGATCCTGGAGATGAATTTCCTTTCCAGTAGTGCTGGCCTGCCAGTCCAGCTGAATGAAGACAGTGTGGTTGCTTTCTTAAATGGAGCTAAACAGTTTGGGATATTTTTAATGTGTGGCAATACCTGTAGAAAATGTCTCAAACGCACTGTGTGGTTGCAGCTGGCTATGCATAGGCCCTTCCAGCTTGGGGAACATTGACTTCTTGAGCTTATTTTACAGCAGAACTGAGAAGTTCCTCTTTATAAGCTAATGGTTGCAGATCAAATCAAACAGCAAAGCTGTCCCTTCACAAACACCAAGGATCACGTCCATTTCTTCTCCCCTCTTCTTCCCAGCCAGTCCTTGCTTCAATTCTCAGAATTGCTTCTGTTTCCATCTTCTGGAAGTTTTGGTTCTGAGGTTCGAAGGACGGTTCTGTTCAGTGACACCAGCCCAAAATCATGTGCTGGCCCAACTACTGAAGCTCAGCTTTGGATTTGCCTGCTCCAAATTAGGTTTTGAGGAATGCAGATTTTTTTATGAGCTACCAAAGCAGGAGACCATCGTGCTCAAGGGCTACTGTAGCTGTTTCCCAGCCTCCCTCACTAAAGGCATGTGGATGGTAAGGGTGAAGAAATGTAGCATTGCTAGCACAAAGGATAAGGGACAACCAAGGCTGTCTTTGGCCTGGGTGTGGAGTTGCAGCACGGAAATGGAGAGGCCAATTAGATCTCTACATGACAGTAAGATGAAGAGCACAGGAGCTAATTACGTACAAGGTGTTACTGTGACAACCCATGAGGCATCAGTGCACTGAAAACAAAGTACAAACATGTAAAACTGAAACCAGAGGAGAAAAAACAGAGAAGATAAAAACATAAAAGAAAGGGGAGAAGTACAACGGTAGCAAGAGTAAATGAAAAGGTCAAAATATGATTTGAAAGGATGGAGATTAAAAAGACTAGGTAGTGAGAGGGCACCAAGAGAGATGCATGATCAAAACCAGTGTTTGGTAGCCGAAAATTTGTTAGCAAGCAAGATACCAGGATGTGGTACTTTCACACTAAAAACCCAGGCATGTTTTCTGTGGTTTTTTTTAATCTGACTATAACTATCTCAAAGTTAGGTGTTCAGCCCCAGGAGGTCTCCTAGGTTCTGTCTGTAGTTAGCAGAGAAAGTCAAGTAGCAGGGGGTGTTCGGTTATTCTGCAGTCAATGTGTGCGCAGTGGCTCCAAAGATGTTTCCTTTGCTGTCAGTGATGGCTTTAATCAAATTGCAGCTCTTCTTGTCTTCTTGCCTTCTTGCCCCTCTGCACTGTTGGATGACTAGTGCTGGCAAAACTGTTGTTGTGGGAGCACGGTGAATTATGTTGTGAAATCCAGTCCACATTAGTCATTTGATCTGGTGGTCGCAGAGCAGCCATGAAGTTTTGCTGACCTGCTGATGGAGTTTTGTGGAGGCAGAAATGAGAGGCTAAAAGAAATGGTGAGACCAGGTTCAGCTGTCACTACCATTAGAAAAAACACCCATTTGCAGATGGCGGGTGCTGGTAGATGGTGGGTGACCTGTGCATAGGAGGTGTCTTGGTAGGGAGAGCTGCCTAGCCTGGCAACCTCACATCTTCATGACCGTACTCTTTGCAACTAGCATTTTGTGTCACCTGCTCCTTGCAACCTCTGGTCTATCTGGGCTGCTAATGCACGGCAGCAGAGTTAACTCAGTGACAGAGGGGTCCAGGAAAGTGCAAGAGAGCTGCTCCTGAGGATGGTTGGTTGTGGTGGGCTGCGAGTTTATGTGGTTTGGGGGAGTTTTGCATGCTGTGTGATCACTGCATGACTCTAAGGACTTTCATTACATCAGATGACATTTGAGATGGCAGGGCTGTAAGTTCCCCCATATTTTTGCTGCTACACTCCTTTTCCTGCTGGGCTAACTGCTTCAGCACTGCAAACAGCACCAGTGTCAGCTACCTTTGGTATTTAAAAACTGTTCATATATACAAATTTGCAATAACTAGTTACAAAGGGAAATATTGATGCAGCAGCTGCCAGACAGCAGTGAAAATTAATAGAAAACTGTTCAATGAAAATAGTATTCATTTGAAACAGCTAAAATGCATGGTTGCGTTAAGCATCTGGCCAGCTTGGATTAAACAATCTATGCTGGGCACAGACCTCCAGCAGTGACTGCACTGCTAACGAGAGAAACAATTGTCTTATTACAAAATCATTATCAGTCAATAAAATGAGCTCAAACCACAAAATAGGAGCAAAGTTCAGGGATATGAGAATTTATAGTTTAGCCTCATCACTGAAATGTCAGGAAATTAAAAGAAGCTCTAAGTAATTTGCTTCACAGTGGAACCCAAAGCACAAAACCAATCCCCAAGTGCCATGGCAACATCCATGGACTCTTTTGAAACAAAATGCTGTTTCTAAGGTGAAAGAATGAGGCCTTAATCTTTGCTCCCAACTCTCCATGCCCACCTTTGTCCATAAATATGGTTCACACAGTTGCTAATTATCTAGGAAAATGCAGGCAGAGAAGACAGAGGTGAACACTTAGCTTGAAGGGAAAAAAAAAGAGCAATATGGAACAGATCTAAATTAGGCTACAAAGACATACAATAAGAAGAAACAGAGAGCTAGCATTATGCCTACCAGGCAGACACAGTTTCCCATGAGGGGACCGTACTATTTCTAGACCCAACCTGGGCTTGTTTAGATCTGTCTGAGGAGTTACCAAGAGCAGGATGGGTAATCAGTAATGGCTAATTGATAGCTGACTGTTGCTGAAGCTGACAGTGAGGCCAACTGGTGATTTTTCTCAACAAATTTTATATCAGAAGAAGAGTTTATTACATTACACCTCTCATTTGGCTTAAGCTCTGCTCCCTGGGTCTTGGCTCTGCCGATGTTTAGTCAGCATCTATTTTCCTCCTTCCATTTGTTCAAAGGAAAGAGGTTGCTTTATATGGCTTTGAGAGCTCCTTGCTGAGATTTGGTTGGTTCCAGCTTCTCATCTGGTCCTTGGGCTGCCCAGTTCTACCTCCTGCATTGCATGGCCTTCTGCCAGAACAGCTGCAGATGGGATCTTTAACACTGTTTCCTTTTGTGATAGTTGGAGGATGAGTCGCTTCATCCAATTAATTTGCTCCTAGGGGGCTGAAAAAAGGCCAGATACAGAGAGGTCATGGTAGGGCAGAAAAAGAGGAGACAAAGTGTTGAAGAGAAGATGTTGGAGAAGTTGACTTTTTTATGTAAAAAATCACTGTATGATTTTTTCTTAGACAAATTTTATACCCTAGCTACAGAATCATAGTATATGCATGGTCACCTGGAATACTGAGTCAGTTTATTGTGCTAACTCAGACTGTTTGCAGCTTCAGGAAGACATTACTGCACGAGTCGATGATGACAGCACAGTGTCAAGGTTACGTTTGTGACCATACAGGAGAGAAGATACCATAGTAATTCAGGTTCAGTCCCAAAAAAAGTGAATCCTTGCATGACATCAGAAAACAATGAAAATAATTAAACCCCCACAAAAACTATATAAACTATTACTAAAAAGAGAGCAAATCTATGGATCACAGCATATAGATATATATATATAAGACACAGCAGTAGGGTTACTTAGGATAATAGTATTTAGTTCAGTTATATGATTCTCTTTTTTTTTTTGGAGATGTTAAAAGTCTTTATAGAAATGAAGGAAGAATAAATTTATTTTGTGAATTACAGCTATCAAGAGGATTGAATCACAAAGAAACCTAATGACTAAATGATGGAGAAACACTGGGTCATTGTCCATGTGGGTCTAGAGTGGACCTTTTTCTGTGCCAAAAATTATCTTAATCTGTAGGTTTTGTTGGAAACTGATGTATATCAGGGCCCTCTGTGAGAAACCTTTGGTCTCTGGTACATTGCCAAGGCTATAGTTTCAGGCCTAATGTATTAGGATACCTTGCAAATGGGCTGACCTTGTAATATATGCTTACAAACTCTGTAACTAGGCAACTAATAAGAAAAAAAACCTCTATGGTGGTTATCAAACTTGTCTTAGGAAACCCTTGTCCTGCTGTGCAACACCAAGAGATGGTGTTGCAACAGACTTACTTTTTCTCTTAACTTGTGTTTTCTCATAATTCATGAAAATGTATTATCCTAGTTTTACTCTGAAACACCAGTCTACATAGAATCATAGAACCATAGAACAACCAGGTTGGAAGAGACCCACCGGATCATCGAGTCCAACCGTTCCTATCAAACACTAAACCATGTCCCTCAGCACGTTGTCCACCCGTGCCTTAAACACTTCCAGGGAAGGTGAGTCAACCACCTCCCCGGGCAACCTGTTCCAGTGCCCAATGACCCTTTCTGTGAAAAGTTTTTTCCTAATAACTAACCTAGTGAGATTTTTTTTTTTTTAACTTAGTGATGGTTTTAAGATATGCATTTTAGGTGGAGGGAGATTGACCTCTTTAAAATGATAAAGAAACGATAGATTCTAATCAATGAAGTATGAATAATATCAAGTCAAGCAAAGCAGAAAAATATAACAATGTTGTGAAAGATAATTGAAAAACATGAAAATTAAATAACAAAAAAGTAATTTGAATGTGGGAAGACTATTGTAAGTTACTGAGACACTGATTTTTCCTCATCATATCTTTCACATCAGAGAGGCAAAATGCTGATTTCTATACTATTTTATCTCTTGTTGTTAAATAAGTCTATTATCTAAATAGTAAAGCATTCTGGTATAAGTACGCACATTTTCTTTCACTGCATCTAGCTTCTCTATTGTTAATGAATAAAAACTAAAGGAGGAAGCATAGCTCTGGGCTTTTTCTGTTCCTCTTTATCTATTCCAGTTTGTAGATCCCGAGAGCCACTTGAACTTACTGTTTTGAATATCCATGGAAATACACAGATCACTTGCAGCGACCGCAGTGCTTTTCAGAAAGGTTCTGCAGATGAAGCTTCACTTGCCTCTACCAGCTAAGCTAACCCCTAGTTAATACTCATTACGCTGAGTCCCAGTGAACATCAAAGACCTTACATGAAGCAGATGTTGTCAATGCAAGGTAGTGGATAAGATTTCTCAGAAAAATCAAGAAATCCAAAGCCAGATTTCTTACAGATCTTCATAAACAAGCCATGGCAAGACACAAAGTAGTAAGGCAACCTAAGTAGCACTGTGTATCCCAGTATTAAGGTATATTAACTTCGAGGAGGCGGCTATGTGTTGCTGTCCAAACAATGACTTTGAAGAAAGTAAGTTATATCTGTATAATTAAATACTCTGAACTGAGGGTGATAAAGGCCACAAATACCACATTTACCTGACACAGCATATTACCAATTTTGATGGTATCTATAAAGCTTCTCAAAAACCAAAAATAGTGCCAAATCTGGGGTAAAAATATCCCTCCCAAATATTGCCAGGAATATGGCAGCTTTTATACAGATTCATCTGTTACAGCAGAGAGTTTAAATGCCTCCTTTGGGATCAGCAATTCTTAGGCAGAAGTGCCAGTGTGAAACACTCTGTGACTGAGTCAGGCTTTTCATTCTGGCTGTCTGAAGTCATCTGTGAACAGTTCAGGAATCTATATGTCTTCCCAGAAAGAGATTAATGACTGCCTGTTTCCCAATCATCTGTTTGCAGGAACCAGGGCATGTGGAACAACTCTTATGCACCACATCCTGAAAAGTTTGCTCTTTGCAAAACATTTTACAATTTCCCCTTTGAGAAGCCTCTAAATTTAGTAATGGTTCGTAGCTCTGCCTCCCTGGGGACCTCCAGTTCAAAAGTCCAGCTCTGTTTTGAATATAAGTTTACAGTAAACAGCACAGCAGGACAGTAATGCCTGAAGAACAACCTACATTTGTTCCTCAGGGCAAAATCTTTACCCACTCAAATGGAGGGTGAAGAAGCCTAGGAACAATGCTTGGGGAGGTAGTGGTTGAAGGCATTTTCTCTCCTTTCAGTGTGGACTTCACAGAGACATGGGATGTTCTGGTTCTCTCTCTAGATGGCTATGGTCCATGGCTGTTTGCAGGTCCCACCTCACATTGCCTTGCTGAGAAGCATTCATTCAGCTGAACGATAGCCCTGTGGTCTAGTTGCCCACTCTTCCTCTGCAAAACCCTGCTTGCTGGACCATGGTAATCTATGAAGCCATCCTGACCCTCTCCTACTTGCACCACTGCTCTTTGCCATCCCACTGCTTCTGGGGCCATAGTGTCCTCAGTGGGAAGTAGAAAGCAGATTTCACCTTCTCTGAACTGCAAAAGCAGAATTTGTTCATCCCTGCAGCAAACAACAATACACTGGGAAGACAGACTTTCATGTAAGGGACCATTACTTGCAGATATTAGAGTGAAAAGCATGAGTCTTTGACCCTTACATTTATATTTCTTGACCCACATCTTCAGAGAATGTATTTTCAAGTTTATAAAGGACTTTGGATTCCTTTCCAACCACTTCCTGTTCCTAGTTAGTTTTGTGCTAGATCATATCATACTGAATTTCATCCATTATACTTATTTATCCTTCTGCTTATCTCTTCTAGCAGGCTGAGAGAGTTGGGGTTGTTCAGCCTGGAGAAGAGAAGGCTCCGAAGAGAACTTATAGCGACCTTCTAGTACCTGAAGGGGCTAAGAGAGAACTGGGGAAGGACTGTTCACAAAGGTTTGTAGGTGATTGGACTAGGGGCAATGGGTATAAACTGGAGAGGGGCAGATTAAGGCTAGACATAAGGAGGAATTTCTTCACCATGAGGGTGATGAGGCGCTGGCACAGGTTGCCCAGGGAAGCTGTGGCTGCCCCATCCCTGGAGGTGTTCAAGGCTAGTTGGATAGGGTCTTGGGCAGCCTGGTCTGGTGGGAGGTGTCTCTGCCCATGGCAGGGGGGTAGGAACTAGATGATTTTAAGGTCCCTTCCAACCCAAACTATTCTATGGTTCTATAGTTCTATGATTCTTTTTGTTGAAGCACTTCCCTCCTCCAGGTTTCTGTACAGGTCCTATGGACAAATGCTCTTTGGTCTTCCCTTTGCCCTGTCCATGTTTGCACCAGTGTAATTTCATCTACCTGTACAAAATCAGGTAGCATATCCTTGCGAATATCTTGGACTTACACCTTTTTACCAGTGCTTTCAGTTCAAATCTCAGCACCTCACTCTGTGACAATTCCCAGCTGACCTCAGGTCAAACTGGCTATGCCAGCAGGGTGCAGTGGCTATTTCTGACCAGGCTGTCCAAAATCATCTCACTGCTTTAATGTTCCTCCACTTTCTGTATGTAGTAATATAATATGGAGTCCTAAACACTTTACTAAAACTTTTTTTCCTCTTCTCAGTAACACTGGCAACAACAATAAAACAACTTCCCTAGGAATAAATTCTTAAGTCATGAACTCTAGATTTGAACAAGGAGCATTTATATTGAGTGGAAAAGAGAAGGTCTTTGTTTGAACACAACAGTCAGGCGTGAAGAAAATAGAGAAGTATGCTCAGCCAAATTTTTCAGCTTAATTTTCTGTCAATAAGCTAGTGGTAACAAAACAGAATTTTTCTTGCTGAGCTTAATGCTTGCGCTGTATTATTTTAGATATGCTCCATTAGCTTATGGCATAAAGGATTTGTTTTTTCTCAGTATATAATAGGAGTCATGCTTCTGTTGTGAATTCCTTTGAATGTCATGAGGAACTGCACAGCGAACTGTCTCCTTTGGCAAGAAGGAATGGTGGAAAACAGAAGATGCTGCTTATGAAGCTCCATAGGAGTGAGTCTGCCTAGCCACACTGCAGTATAAATTCAGTTCAATTCTTATAAAAAGGCAGTACATCTGCACAGTTCCACTATGCAGCCAAGTCTACATCACTTCTTGTGAACTTTTATAATGGATTCAACTCCACATGGTGATAGGCTTGAACCTGAAACCTGACTCAAATCCTTTCACTGTGTAAAAAAACATATGCTACCATTGTGCTCAATTGTGGGGGGTTTTTGTTTGTTTAAAGGTAGAGGTACATTAGTCTGATCTTCTGAAGGAGGATCATATCTCCTCTCTTCTTCTCAAGGTCGACCATCAACACCAGTTTGTCAATTCTTGCAATATTTCCTGGAATATCTCCTTCAAAGATCAAAACCAAGAACCTTAAGCAACAACATGGAGGTCAGAATGCTAAAGACATGACCCCGTCACCACCACAAAATGCTGTAGATGAGTAAAATTAGCACGGGTTCCAGAATGACTAGACAACTTAATGAAAGATGAATCCATTGGGGACTATTAAATGCAAAATCACTATGTCTGGTTCAGGAATCCTCTGAACCACAAATTGCTGTGTGCTTGACAGATATTCTGGGAACAACATCACGCACTTGCTCTGTTGCTAAGTTCTTTTCTAGGCATTTGCTGCTACTCACTGTTAGAAACAAGACACTGGGATGTGCTGATGTTCCCTGACTTGATGTCCCTGTTTCTGCGTTTTGGAAGATTTCTGTGGGTTATTTCACATTCCTTCATAGGAATCAAATGATTACTCGCAGAGTAACATGAATAGAGGTCTCCAAGAGGAAAATTGAAACTAAGTTCCAAATAGTGTAATTTCTCTATGTATTTTCCCACTCTCCTTACATAACAAATTTTTGATGAGAGAGGCCAAATCACTTTTGGATGCAATCTGTGTAACCTGATGAATCCTAGAAGGGTGAAAATCTTGTTGCAAGCCCTGAAGCTCTTCCAGTCCAGTCTGCCTCAGAGTCAAAAGAAAACAATGTGGTCAGTCTCTCTTGCTTTCTTCACATCCCTAGTGCTGCTAAATGAATGATTCAAAAAAGCATGCGTAATTCTCGTCAGTCATGCCTTAGCTAATCCATTTGGAGATATAGTACCTGTCCCCTGCTTTCCGATTTCCAAATAGCTTTGTTTTCTTGATAATTTTTGTGCTATCCCTGTGTGTCCATAAACACAGAATATTTTGGTCTCTGTTAACTCAGTCCTGTTATTTCAGTTATTAACTCTCAGTCCTGTTTATGCAAGAGAACCGTGTGATCAGGCCCAGCCAACATGGGTTCACAAAAGACAGGTCTTGCCAAACTAACCTGATCGCCTTCTATGACAAAGTGACTTGGCTGCTGGATGAGGGAAAGGCTGTAGATGTGGTCTTCCTGGACTTCAGTAAAGCCTTTGACACAGTTTCTCACAGCATTCTGCTACGGAAACTGTCAGCCTCTGACCTGGACAGACGCACACTCTCCTGGGTAGAAAACTGGCTGGATGACTGGGCCCAGAGAGGGGTAGTAAATGGTGTTAAATCCAGCTGGAGGCCAGTTACAAGTGGGGTTCCTCAGGGCTCAGTGCTGGGTCCAGCCCTGTTCAATGTCTTCATCAATGACCTGGATGAGGGCATTGAGTGCACCCTTAGCAAGTTTGCAGATGACACAAAGCTGTGTGGAAGTGTTGATCTGCTGGAGGGTAGGGAGGCTCTGCAAAGGGACCTAAACAGGCTGGACCGCTGGGCAGAGTCCAATGGCATGAGGTTTAACACGGCCAAATGCCGGGTCCTGCACTTGCGGCACAACAACCCTATGCAGAGCTACAGACTAGGAGAAGCCTGTCTAGAAAGCTGCCAGGAGGAGAGGGACCTGGGGAGTGTTGGTCGACAGCCGACTGAACATGAGCCAGCAGTGTGCCCAGGTGGCCAAGAAGGCCAATGGTTCTTGGCCTGTATCAGAAATGGTGTGACCAGCAGGTCCAGGGAGGTTATTCTCCTTCTGTACTCAGCACTGGTGAGACCGCTCCTTGAATCCTGTGTTCAGTTCTGGGCCCCCCACCACAAGAAGGATGTTGAGGCTCTGAAGCGAGTCCAGAGAAGAGCAACAAAGCTGGGGACGGGGCTGGAGAACAGACCCTATGAGGAATGGCTGAGAGAGCTGGTGTTCTTTAATCTGGAGAAGAGAAGGCTGAGAGGAGACCTCATTGCTCTCTACAACTACCTGAAAGGAGGCTGTAGAGAGGAGGGAGCTGGCCTATTCTCCCAAGTGACAGGGGACAAGAGGGAATGGCCTCAAGCTCTGCCAGGGGAGATTTAGGCTAGAGATTAGGAGGAAGTTTTTCACACAGAGGGTCATCAGGCATTGGAACAGGCTGCCCAGGGAGGTGGTTGATTCACCTTCCCTGGAGGTGCTTAAGGCACAGGTAGATGAGGTCCTGAGGGACATGATTTAGTGTTTGATGGGAGTGGTTGGACTCAATGATCCGGTGGGTCTCTTCCAGCCTGGTGATTCTATGATTCTACCCTTTATCTGCTGAACATTTAGTCTTGTAGTTTCCATTTCACAATGGAAGTTCCTCAACCTGCTATTCCCTGTGGTTAGGGAAGGCAAGAACGGAGTCTCTAGCCTTGTTTTCATGAAGTAGCCTGGAATAAGACCCGAAGTTTAGAAAACAGTTGGGATAGCAGATGTGGACTTCTTACTGACATGCAATGCGATAAGGTCTTATCTGTTGTGTGTCTCAGATGGTCTATCTTTAAAGGAGTCCATTCCCAGTGATCTCTGATTTCAGGTTAAATTACATTATGATCACAAAGGCGGTTTGGATCTGGTCAGGCTTGGTAGTTTAGACAGTGTTGCAGGCACAGCTATCTCAAGTAACCTTATTTTTGAGGAAGCTCAGTCAGTTTTGTACATTTTGTACACTGAACTATTTAATCCCACCACACAGAATGTTCCTCTGCACAGAAGCAGCTTAAGGTGGTTTTGCCTGAAGCCAGCCTCAGTTTAGCATGTCTGGCACTAAGCTCGAGGCATTAAGTCCAGCTGGACCTGAGCTGACTCCTGCAGAGCCCTGAATACAACTGCACTGTGCTCCTTAGCCAGCTCCGAGCATCCCTGCAACGTGGAGCATAGACAAAAGGCCACACTTGTGTGGTCCTGAAGGAATCAGCATGCTCCAGAAGGGCATATTAGCGCTAATGTGGCACCAGCCATCCTGGCTTACTTCACAACAAACCATTCAAATGCCTTGGCACCGAGTTGCTCAGTACCATATTGCCTGCAATTTTCCATTAGCTACGTTATTTCAGGCCTCTGTTCTTCTCCCTCTACCATAGCTCTGGATAATGGCAAGTTGGCCACAGCATAAAAGCAATAATTTTGCCATAACTGTATGTATTATCAGACCCTGTAACTTTCATGGTTATTTAATGCAGTCTTCCAGCTTTTGTTCACCCTTTTTTGGCTAGACAGCCTGCATTTCAGGATCCTAGCCACGGAGCACAATGAAATTACCAGTTAACTCAGCCCTGTAATAAGCTGCACTTAGGAGTCTTGTCTGTGGGATATGAGGAAGGGATGGGCCAGAGAGCTGGAAATAGGACTTCACTGCATGCAAAGAACCACAATAACAAGTACAATGTCACTGCTTATGCAGTTAAACGTTGTAGCTTGTATACAAAAGAAGAAAACAAGTCACCGGTTTTGATAAAGCTGGTTTCCACCAAAACATGCAGTGAACCGTTTGCGGGTTTTTTTTGCAGAAACGAATACCAAGGTTAAACATGAGAATGTTTTCAGAGAGAAGATGTACCTGTAAAGTATTGCATTAAAAATTAAACCAGTGAAAAAAGTAAAGAAGGTTTCGAATATTTGTCTTCCTTTGCCTACTCTCAGGTTTGAAAAGTTTCCAGCACTGTGTTCTTCCTTTTAGATGGTGCAGTGTGTTGGCAACATTTCCTGAAGGCTTTTCATGACCTCCTACCATAATTGCTTTGAAACCTACAGCAATCTCTGTAGAGGCTTCTTAAAAGAATGTTACAAAAGTTAGTAATGCAACTATTTTTCCATAAACTTAAAAATGGAAGGTTCACATCTTTTGATTCTGATTTTTTCTTTTTTTAATTCTTGCTTAAGAAAATAACAGGTGCACTAAATTGCACAACTATATAAATATTTCAAAAGCCTCCAAATCTTACACATGCAAAGAAGGAAGCTTAACAATCTTTGTTAATCTCTAATGCAAGATGTATCCATAATTTATGAAGGTAGCAGACAAAGGGGAAGTGCTCTTGAATGGAATCCTAAATACTACACAGGAGGAGCCCTGGGCAGCTACACAGCAAACGATTCCTTGTTATTAAAGCTACTGACCACTGTCTCAGGAGATTAGCTCTGAAAGTTAGTCTCCATCAAACTTTATATTAATTGAGTGTGAACTGGATTGAGTTTTGTAAAAGAAGGAAAGAATGAAGATATAATCCTGCTATCCAAGCATCATTTCGTACCAACACTGATCGAGTTACAGCAGGTCAGCGCTTTCTCCCTCTCATCTCAGATTTTCTGTGTCTCTTTTTTTCATGTGTGAGGAAGCTGAATGACCTTTAACAGCGGGACACAGTGGTGGAGGCCCTTACATGGCAGTTAGAGAAATTCCACATCTGGATTCAGCAGCAGCTAGAACTTTCTTTCCCTCTGGAAGAGCATTCAGTTATACTAGTGTTTATGGTACTAGACTTAATGCTTATTAATACTTGCAAATGACATGATGAAGCCAAAATGCAGTTTCCTGAAAACTGAGCTTAACAGACCCTTAAATACTATTTGTTTCTACTGTGGCTGATGAAGATTTTCCATATTGATATTCCATTTTGAGTTGGAGAGGCAGAGTCTGACAAGAGCTGGATCTTCTTCTCATCCAAACAGAATCCATTTTTGGATATTTCACTTTAGAAAAGTAGGGGACTAATGGCAGAGTTTCGTGAGAAAAGCAAAAAGAGCGATCAGAGTTAAGAAATAATCATGAGGGCACACACAGTGAGGAAAGGCAGGGGGAACTGAGGTTATTTTCTGTGGAGAAATGAGAGGAGTGACATGATGTCAGCCTTCAAATGTGTTTTTTCAGACACATTGAGGCCTGCCAGGGAGAGGACAGGAAATTGTCTGACCTATGTGTTCATGTTAGATAAGACCAGGAAAAATATGCTAAGAGGATAATGTACATGTAACACACAGTTTGGGTATTACTGAATATTTTTAATGGCAAGGATAGTGAAGGACTAGTGTGTAAGTCCTAGGACGCAGATCTCTGAGTTCTAGAGATCTTTAAGAGGAAGGTAGAGAAGCATTTGTGAAAAGTGGCATAGATATGGTCAATCCTACTGCAGATAATTAGATGGACGAGAGGACCTCCAGAGGTCTCTTCCTGCCTGCTGTTTGTGAGTCTATCACGATATATAAAGATTTCCAGCACATTTCAGATGGAAATATATTAAAAAAAGCCCTGGGACATAACTGAAACTACTCTTCCTAGCTCTTTTTAGTACTGAATTTTCTTCTGTAATCAACACACCAGGCACAAAACATGTACAAAGCCCTGAAGGAGCTGAAGGAGGGCCCACTGAGAGAACAGCAAGAGGTACCATGCCACACCACTGAAAATGGTGGGAAACCTTCCAAAACATTGTGAGAAGGAAGAGACTGGCGTCAGCTGAAGTAAAAGCTGCTTCATGGATCTGAAAGCTCCTTTCTCTCTCGCAATACTATGTTCTGTAAAGATAAATTAAAAAAAAGCAAGAAGAAAAGCACAAACATAATGGAAAATGCTTTCATCTCCCTAAGGTTTCAGTATGTTCAAACTATTTAAGAACCTGGGAATAGTTTTCCCCAGGGAAACTGTTTTCACCATTTCCCTATTGTCTCATTTACTAAAAAATGTAGTGCTTTGAACTTAAAAAGAATCACACAGAAATGATGGTTTAAAGAACATGACAAGGAGAATGGTGTCCAATATTTTTTTTTCCTTTAGAAGTAAGTTCAGGTTTTCTTGTTGTGAATTTAGGCATACTAAATTCTCCATTCCTTGTTTTAACTACATGCAGAAAATGCTGCCTTTATAGCTTATATCAACACAAAATATAAGCTTAAGCCTCTTCCTTTTCTTTACAAAGAATTTAACTTCAGGAGAGTACGGTCTTAAAGATGAACTACAAAGAACAGAGAAATTATATTTTTGTACACTGTAGTGAGATAAAGGGGAACGGTGGGATGTAGACTGTATTCTGGGGGACACCTAAGAAGCCATAAGATAGTTTTGTAAGCCTTTGTTTCTTCCTCCCTCCGTCCTCTGCATTTTTCTCCTCCTTCTCCCCTATGCTTTCTCCTCTTTCTGTAACCCCCATGAAGGGTGTTAACACTGACCCTGTGTTTACCCCAACAGAACAGTTCACCTTCAAACAATTCCTAAAAGTGAGTTTCAAATGGCCTTGGGCATCTTAAAATGAAATTCAGAATACCTTTTTTTAAAAAAAGTGGGTATACTGGCTTCATTGCTAAACTCTATTATGCTTTCAAATACATTGGACTTACCTTCAAGGCTACTTTTGTTGCTGTTTGTAATTTGCATATCTTTATCCTTACCTTTAGATTGGAAGACCAAAAATGCCATGAAGTCTTAGAAACATAAAGCAACTGAAGATGTTGTTTGGTATGTTCCCTTCCACCCCCCACCCCCACCCCCTTTTTTTAACTTAGGTTGACAGTGCTACATCGACTTTCTTTCTTATTATTATTGTGTGAAAAATTCAAATTAAAGAAATCAGACAGTTGTAAATTGCTGGTATATGTAGCAGTAAATTAAAGAGCAGTCATCAACAGAAATAAAAGCCTGAAATGAACTGAGGTTCTGAAGATGCACTGGGAAGCTGAAGAAAGACATCAAAGCCAGCATAAAAAAAATTAACAACTTAGCAAGGAAAACTGGCTTTTTAGAAAAAGACATTGGATTCAGCAAAATGGTGCATGGTCCACAGAGGATAAAAATAATGAAAAAGATCAGCAGGGACTGCAATAAAAGTGGTTGGTAATGAATACACCACAGAATGTAGTTTGTATAGTCTTTGCTAACAAAACTGATAGGAATTGAGCAATAATACATGCTCTGGAATCATCTGAAGACGAGATAATTTGCTGTTTAATGTTGTTCTAATGTTGCTTACATGTCAGGGAACAACCAGCCTTTTAAGCTAGTCAGCTCACAAGATTCATGAACCAGCTTTTAGAGCTAAATCACAAGGAATCCCCTGGTAGTTTTTAATACTTACTTATATGACAGCCTAGAGGGTTGGAAAAAAAATGAGTGTAAAGCATTAGTAAAATTATGTCAGGGATTATCTTGTAACCCTTACTTATGCTTCTAGTCCCATTACTGTTATGGGATGCGAGTATCAAGTGTGTGTTTGAGACTCATATGCATCGTATGCTGAGGCAAAATCACATTCCCAGCTTGTATTCAGAATTCTGGTGTATTCTCTTCTATGTGGATTTGGACTTCTGTTCAATTCTGAGAACTGGTATTGTCACCGTGATGGTGATGAATTAGGTGAGGGTGAACTCGAAAATACATGTATCATCACCAGTAACACCTATTGGACAAGTTTGTGAGCCCGATTCTGATGCCATTTTAGCCTAGTTTTATTCCAATAAACTTCAGCAGAGTGACTCTGGGTTTGCTGCCATATAAGGGAGATCAAACCCAATATGACTCAGCCTGTCACTTGCCAGTCTATTCTAAGTAAGACTATAAAAAGAACTTCCACAAAGGAAGCTTATTCTGCTAATATGCAAAAAAGAGTAGGAAAAGTGCATCTTCATAGACACTTGTTCCACTTTTTTTTTGGCTTTTGAATTGGATATGTCTACACAGACTATAAATATTTGCTCAAGGCAGATCTGACATACCTATGAGCTACCTGTGTTAATTTTAATATACTTCATGCTGGTAACAGCAGCAGTAAAGATATGACAGTGTAAGCTGGCAATTGGAGTACAAGAAACCTGGGCACTTATAGTAGTTGCTTGCCCATGCCAGCACTTTTTGTTACGCTTGCTAACTAGCTAAATACTGCCTGTTGCAAAACCATTTTGTCTGAAGAGGAATGTGGCACATAGAAACACATCTGAAGAGTTTGTTCTTGTAGGAAGGATATAGTTGTCTGGTTCTTGGAGTCACTGAAAGCCAATCATTTCTTAACAGGTCCCGGATCAGGAGGAAAAATGACTTTGTGCTTGAGGAAAGCTCTCCCAGCACAAAATTACCCTCACATTATGCCTCAGAGAAGCACTATTTTGTTACCCAAAATTTGATAAAAAAGACATCTTTTTGTAGTATTTTATTCTCAGAAAAGCTTATTATTTTCATTGGAAAGACAGACTATAAAACAACTTCCACAGTGGCTGCAGCTATGGGACTATGCCCATCAAATACTTCAGGCATGCAACTTTATCCATATGGGACAGATTTGCTCATATGTCTGTTGATATTGCATGCATTTCACAGCAGTGTGCCCTATAATCAGTGTGCTCTACAAGGTCATGCTATTTGCCTCACACACTGCTTTTAACATAAAACCACTTTGACTGTTAGAGGATAACCAGCTACCTACTTAAGAAGTCATTCTGAAAGTAATACGTTATCCTGTAGAATATTAATCAAGTTACATGTATGTATATTTTCCTCATCTAAGAAGATTATTGTAACCATTGCCTTAAGGAGTCACTAAAGTCACTGTTCCCTTTGCTCAAATTCCTCATTGAAACGTATGACTTTCAGGAGGCCAGTATGAAGCCAGTAGACAAGTAAAAGAGATTTGGGGAATACATAGAGGAGCAGCCATCTACGTGAATCATAACCTTGTATTTCTTTGCTCTTCCTCTGTTGCTTCCCTTTTTTGAGCTAAGGGACTATGAGCAAAACCTTGGCTTCACGGAATAAAGGATTAAAAACAACTTCAGAAAGATGTGAGCAGTTTCAACTGGATCTTTTTGGTCAGCCATAAGAAAATTGGCAAATGCACCATGAAGATTTCTTAAAACTTGGACAAGAACACCATACGCTTCTAGCCCCAGGCTGCCTAAACTTTGAGCCATGGGTCAAATGAAGAGTACGGTTTTATAGTGTTGCCTTCAGAGGCCTTATTTCTGCTGTGCTTCTGCAGCTTTTTAATGATGTGGCAAGATTTTCTCCTCATTCAGCATTTGCAGTCTCTGGTCTGGTTTTGCTTAAGTTCTTCTTTTGGGTGTTTCACTGTGGGGACCCAGAGTCAGATTCCTGGGGTGAAAATGTAAAAGCTTACTCCATTCTTAACTCCTTCTCCAGGACTTACAGGCTCTCCCCTAGACAAAACGTAGGACAGAGTTTGCTGAGTTCCTCAGCCTGGTGCTATAGGGTCTTCTGTGTGTGGCTCAACCACCTGGTAGGTGCTCCTGAGAGCAGCAGTGGCAATAACTGTCCTGCTGTGATGACTCTGGTGGACAGGAGAAAGTGTGGAATGCAGCAAAAGTATGAGGAGTTTGTTAGGAAAGCGGAGTGACCCTGAAAACTCGTGATGCATCTCTACTTGAGTCAACCCCCAGGACTGATGGTGAAGTTACTGGGGACCCTGAACGCAATAAACAACATGATTAGCCAAGTTAATTGTATAACCATGTCTGGAAAGTAGTGATTGATATTTGACCAACAGACTGTATGGAGGTATGTAGTAGCTTTGGATGGAGTATTTCTCAGTCTGATACTATTCAAAGGATTTGTTAACATCTTGGATGATGAAACAGCTTGGTAGATTTGCAGAAAACACCATTTGAGGACAGATTGTTAATACACTGGGGGAGAGGTTGAGAATGTATAAATTACATTGGGATACTGGAGATATGGCAGAAAAAGAAAAAAAAAAGTTAAATCTTTTAAGAAGGTAAGCGTGAAGTATGTCAGTTGGACAAAATGAAATGGGTTTCCATTGCTGCAAGAAGGATGCTTTAGTTGGTTAGATATTTGAAAGCACTTCTAATGATGACAGCCTTTGACATACGACATAAAGGGGCCCTACTTGCCTATGCCTAAAGAAACAGAGAAGATGACTTGAAGAACACCATTTAAGTAGCTGGTGGAGACCTCTAAATTCTCAGGCTTTTCCTCTTTTCTCTGTACTCCTTTTGAGGATGCAGCCAGGCAGCATCACAACCAATGTTAGTCACCCATACCCCAGAGAGCCCTGCCCCAAGCCACGTCAGATCTGCTACATCCTAGAGAAAAGCTAAAAGAAGGAG
This sequence comes from Coccyzus lansbergi, assembly GCA_033558105.1. Taxonomy (NCBI): domain Eukaryota; kingdom Metazoa; phylum Chordata; class Aves; order Cuculiformes; family Coccyzidae; genus Coccyzus; species Coccyzus lansbergi. The sequence goes on from JAUMJK010000712.1 coordinate 37,515, forward strand.
ACAGAGACTCTTCTCTGTTATTCCTGGTGTGAATTACCAGGGATTTTTACATGTAAACAAAATTTAAGAACTATGCTTCAGGATTTTGTCCCTTCTGCCTATTCTTGAGTCGACTGAGTCTGGGAGTTGGGACTACGCAACAGCTGATCATGTTCAGCACAGACATTCCTGTAAGAAAAGTCTTTACACATACACACACACATACACATACACTCACACACAGAGACTGCATGGTGCAAGAAAGGTCTGTCTCATCCTGTCTGACTTTTGCTGTGTCCCTGGGTGAGGGTTTAGCACTCAGCACACACAGGAGAGAAGATGAGGAGAGCTGCTCTGGCCCCCAGCAGATGCTGGGGAGGGCAAGAATCACTTTGCAGGTGGGAGAATGGAAAGCCCTATGGAGGAAGATGTAAGGAGGCAATGGAAAAGTGAGTGGGGTGTGCCCCAACAGGCTCCAGTCATTGAGTTGAAGGACTGCCAGGAGAAGTGAGGTTGCTGGGCTTTGAGTAGACCTGGAGATGTGAGAGCCTATGGAGTGGATATGGGGACAGAGCTGGTTGCAGCAGCCTAGCAGAGCACTGCCCCATGAGCTGTGCATTAGTCTCCTGCTATTCCTGAGCTAAGTAAAAATAGCATTTGTGTCATCTAACATCCTGGTATTTATAGTCCAGGAGGCAGAGCTTAATTTCTTCATTAACCTGAGTAAACAATTAAAATTGTCCCCAACATTTCAAGGGAAAAAGCGTTTAAAAAAATAACTTTGTGTGTGTGAACAAGATTAAGTAAAAAAATATGACACTACTTATGTGCGTCACCATTTGTTGCAGTTGCTGTCTTGTCTGTCCCTTGTTAACTGAAAGGAACATTTTCTTTTCTTTTAAGTCTATATTGCTTTATGTTTATTACATCTTGTCACCTTGTGGCACATCCAGCTAGATTTGCTAGAACTGCATGTTGATATTAATAATTACTTGTCTGAGCTAAATGAAAGTGCTAATGAAGTCAAGGCCCCTCTGGGGGTAGGGTTTCAGCTTCCATTGCCATGCGGGCATATCTGAATTTTTAGGAAGAAAGCTAACACTATCTCCATGAAAACACTTCTCTTGAGTGATAATGCACCGTATCATCTCCCTTAGCAAACAGTAACAAGTGCTACAGAGCAGCAAGCAATTTGTGAAACGTTGAGGAAGAAAAATAAAATTGCTTTCAAACTACCCAAAGGCTGTGGAGCTTAACTCAGCATGTGGCTGAACTGAAGGCAGAGCTATTTTAAATAATTAATAGTGCTGTAAATGTACATGATGTGGTACAGGAAGAGGTCAGTGCCTAACACGTAATCAGCCCTTTCCCTGAAGGTTTTATGGTCTGATAGTGCAAATGTAGGAAAACCCTGGTGCCTTATCAGAGGAAGGGGCCACAGATGGTCACACGACCTTTGGAGCACAGGTGTCTTGAAGAGGGTGTGGGCGCAAATTCAGAGGTGAGGTCGGTAGCTACAAATGAGAGTAGGACTGGCAGAAAGTCAGCTGTAGCTTGGAGGAGGCAACCAGACAATTCAGAGCTGAGCTGTTTTAAGCAGGCTGACTAGGACATGTCGATGATTCAGTGACAATGCTGGCATGCCAGGAGAGCTTTGGGAGCCTGTGCAAAGCAGGATCGGATACTCTGAACACAAGGTCTGGTGTGACTGGTGCAGATGGGGAATCTTGTGGCTGAGACTTCCTCAGCTCAGATATAGGGAGGTTAAGGCAGTGGGTGGAAAGCTCTGAAGGTGACACTAGTTATCTGAAGGATGTAAGTAGTATTATGCCACAGGAGCAAAAAGCTTTGTTGATGCTTCCTACCACATTACTCCTGCTTGTTGTGCAGTGCAACCTGTGTGACCTGGTCCAGAGAGGAACAGTGACACTGGGAAAACTTCTGTAAAATAGCGTCATCCTTCAGGAGCTGTGTAGATGCAGCCTCTGTTTTTGCCAGTGCCCAACACATGGGTTGCCTTTGGGCAGCATCACAGCTCTGGAGACTCACATTCTGTACCCTGAGGGCAAGAATTTGGTCCAAAACATGCTGAATCTGAACCAGAGAGGCATTTTTCCTCCTGGTATTCCCTGTCTCTGATGTCTTTTGTGCTGGTTCTCACAGCATGGGACACCTACTGACTGTATCGAATCCTCAGGGAGCAGGGAGACCGGTGCCAGTGAGACAGCTGGTTGCCATTACATTATTTACTCCTTGCCCCAGAACACAAAAATAATAATTGAATTAAAGTTAGTTAAAAGATGTGAAATAAAAAACAGCAAGCAAAGTTTTTTTAGACTTGACCGGTTCAGCTTTAATGTATTTACATCTTAAACAGCTGTCTATGTGTAAAGAATTTTCATGCATTTGGAAGTCCAGAACCAAATCCTTTGTGCAATGCTCAACAACTGCCATAAGCATTTTCTGATACAACTAACTCGTAGTATGTTAGGCAACTTATCAATATTTTAAGTAGAGGTACTTTTGGCAAAAACATCTTCTCCTTTTCCCTGTTTAGCAGAGATTTTTTGAGGATAACTCTTAACACCAATTTTTAAACAGAATTCCCCATTGCTCTCCATAGCATCCCATTTCTGAAAAGCGGCGTGATACCGCCATATGTTAGCTTCTTAAAAATGTTGTATTTAACCGAGCAACAAGAAGTCAATTTTTATGATACAGAACAAATGTAAAGACATATGGTGAGTAGACCTGCCTGGGGAAGACCAAACTTTCTGGTTGTCGGAATAAAAATATCTCAGTATTTTCACTGCCTACTCCAGCCTCTACTTCCAAGAGAGCCTGCAAAAACAAGAAGACATATGGGGCAGAATTCATCTCACCTAACTTGAGTCATCAACAATTCAAACATCTATATCAGAGCTTGGCACCTTGGGCTATCCTTACTGTCAACAGATAGAAAGACACTTTAAATAAGCTTGATTTATTAGGCTTATTTTAAATGTCTAGTCTGGGATAAAACTAACTGCTTTCTTAGAAAAGTCTGTTTCTCTCACTGGGATTTGCTATGCAGAAAACTTAGGCGACTAATTCAGGTGAAAACACGCATGATGCAGACACAGCCCCAATAACTGAAAATAACTTCTGAAAACTAATTTTAATCAAAGTATTTAATTGATTATTTTTTTGTTTAATCACAAGTTTCTCTATCTTTTTAAAAAATAAACAAGAAAAGGGTAAAGTTGGTCCAGGTTTGTAGCACCTGACAGAATTTGATCTTCTGATGGAATATAGTTCCCCTCAGGTTTCTCAAACACTTTGTACTTTGCAGTGTCAGGCCCCACTATTACAGAAGAGTTCACATTGCCTCTTGAACTTTGCAAAATGACAAGATGAAATATGGATAGCATGAGCTGACTTTCCAGGAAAACCTGGAAAATATATTTACGAAGTATGTTATTTCTTTTCCACTGTAGCATTTTATGACATAACCGCATTTGCTAAATTAGAAATCCTTTTCATTGTGTTAAAATGTCACAACGATTTCTATCCTTGAGCGTCATTATTTGTAAAAGACCCAGGCATGCACAGTGTTTTGCTGCTGTTGTTCTTTTGATGGTGCTGGAAGTCTAGCATTCTTGGTGAAGAGGAATGAAGGACCCGTCTGGAGCCAAAAATAACTAATGAGGAAACAAGATGGAGGTTGATAATACCTTCCCCCATCAGTGAAACATCTCAGGCACAACAGTGGCTTAAGCTGATGTCCTTTACTTTATAAAACTGTTTAGTTCTACCAGCTCCCCTAGGCCTCTCTTCTTCAAGGTTCACCAGCTTAGATGCTACTTTTTCAGCCAGTGAAGGAACATTAGGTACTTTATGCCAAGTGGTGATGTGCTCTGCCTTTCTGAAATTGTATTTCAGCAGATCAGGGAGGAAGAAGCCACAATATTGATTTGGGAAACTGCATTACATTAATGGCAGCTCCTCTCTTTTTGGTTTAATTACAAAAAAGCAGCAACAAATGCAGATCTGTTCTTGTGTCTGTTGAAACCTGAAACTTCACTGAAAGCAGAATTAAAGCCCTGATTGCATACGTGGTCAATGGAGTATCCATTTAACACTATCTTTCTTGTACCAAGAGTAAAGAATTTTATCAAATAAATGCACAATGTTACACTTGCAAACAGGATATATATCAACAAATATTAATAGTTCAATACAAAAATTTTAGGGAGACAGAAGAGTCTGCAACTGGGAAAACAGAGCTGATGCGCAAAAGGTGCAAAGATAAGGTCCACACCTACCTGATCTCTCTGCATGGGAGTTTCCCACCTCCTCAGCAGCATTTTAGCATGAGGACTTGGGGTGACGTGTCTAGATTGCGTCTGTGCATGCTCCCTGAAATGCACATTCTTGTAGCTAACTATGTAAAAAGATTATGCAGTTTGCTTTTCTGCTTTCATGGGTTCGCTATGAACATCAAGAAATTCACAACATTGAGTGGCTTGTCTGATGATTTTTGCATTCACTTGGAGTAAGAGGCATGAAAGCTCAGACTGTTCAATATCAGTAGTATCTCTTTCTCATTTAAAGCAACTTTAATATTCCCTTTGAAATCCTAGGAGAAACTTCAGAGTTTTGAAGTCAGGAAAACAATCCATAATCTATCTACATACTGTGTATACTAACATATGCACTAAATAAACATAAGGAAATGACAAAGCAGAAATCCTTCAGCATAGGGGCAGAATGATTACCTAGGAAGTTATTTTTAAATATGAAAAAACCTTTATCTGTCCTGAAAGTTGCTAGTGGTTTAGAGGAACATTTTCTGATGTTGCGATCTTTCTGATGATGCTGTCTGTGCTTTCTTCAGATGATCCATGTGACATTCAGGACTGTATGCTCATGATTAATTAAGTTGCCAGTTGACTATTTCTGACACACATGATTCTTCAACATAACAATTTCAGCAATAAAAATATAGCAAAGCAAGAAAAAGTGTGCAATGAACTCTTTAGCCCCAAATATGAATCATTTAGATTTAGCTGGTAAAAGAATCCATATAATTGTGTCCCATAGAACCACAAACACAACTCAGATGTAAATATTTAATTGAAAAATGGTGGTTCTGCTAGCAGCTAAGTCAAGGCACTCCTAAATGCAGGGCAAATTTTGATCTCAGTTTGCAGTGAGATTATTGCTGAAGTCAGTGGGAATACTGAGGGGGAATAAAAGGGCCTTTATTAAGTAAACATTGTGTGTAAGACTGCACCTCACTGAAGCTGGAGAACTTCAAAACTAGGAGTTTCTACAAGCGAAAAACAAGAAGTCAGGAGATCACAACCTACAAGAAGGTGCATGTACTGGATAACACTTTTGGAAGAGAAATATGTTTGACAGATGGAAGAAATGATGACCCTCTCACAGACCAGCAATGAAGAAGAAGAGATGGAGGATAAAAACCAAAGTAAGCACAAGACTTGAACAAGCCCTGAGAAGAGTCCAGGACAGAGCATGGGCAGCAAAATAGTGACCTTTTGTTTGGTAGACCTCTAGGCTTGAAACTGTGTCTTTTTAAGGTTTCTGGAAGTAGAGAAAGACCTGGCACTCACTTCAAGGCTTCTTGTCAAATGATCAAATAAGACATGTAACTCTGGGTAATGGCTCAGCTCAAGAAGTCATAAGAATAAGTAATGAGATAATTGCTTAATGTTTCAGTGGAAACAGCCTCAGACCACGTGGGCTTGTAGTAATGCAATTCATGCTTGTAGCTCCCATCAGCCAAGTATCTGAATGACTTTCTTAGAAATTATATAAGCTTCTCAGCAGGTGAGCATTGTTACTTAAAAGAAGAATATGACAATGTGCATGTGTGTTGAGAGAATTATACAATTAAACAGCCCTTTTAAAGACAGAGCTGGGATGTAACCCAACCATCCTGAGTCCCAGCCCCATGCTGATACCAGCTGGACCATTTCTTTCTCATCCTTCGTAAAAGATAATTCAGCTGTTTGTCAATATTGTATAGCAGTCGTATCCAAAATATGCAGGTAAAATTCTGTGCTGCATCTCCAGGAGACTTCATATAAATGAGATAAGCCTGGGAGTACTCCCTGGACTGCACACCATTAGTGACCCATACTGGGTAGCTCCCAGGACTTTTCAAAGATGTTGCAGCTTAAGCCCAAAGACTAAAACATAATCAAGAGCCAGTCATGACCTGATACCCCTTCCTAGCATTCCCCTATGGAGGTATAGGCACAAGTGTCCATATTTTACTACTGTCTTCAGCAGTGCTTTCACCAAATGGATGTTTACTGCTGCCAGGTTTGTGGATCTCTTTTGTTGTGCTATCAATACAGTATTTGGCTTGAAGGGACTGAAATGTCGTGAAGGATTTTGCTGTCACCTACTTCTGAATCCTGAGTTTTCACCTTTTGCGTATTTCCAGGTTATACATGAGGCATAATCAATAAGTCAAAAAAACCATGATGTGACTAAGCCATTTTTAAACACTGCCCTTTCAAATGTTCTCTCTCCTGTAGTTAAAGGAACGTTGGCTAATTATCAGTACCTAGTCACAGAACAGTTAGAGGGGGCTCCTTTTTGAACCTTAGGATGTACACTTCCCAGTGAGTTCCCACAATCCATTCATGTTCAACTAATGGAATAGAGCTTGTATCAGCCAATGTCCTGACCTACCACACTGCCCCGACTTGTGACGGTCGCGTCACTGTAACTATAGAATAGGAAGTTTTTTTAAAAAAGGGAATTTTGGTACATGAATGCACATAATATGATTTTAATAGAGGACAAATACATTGCTGGTGTATGTATCTTACCATGAACACTCACACTGCATGTGCTTGACCCGAATGGCACAATTTCAGATTCTGACCAAAATGTACTAAACTCCATGTTTCTGGCCCATCACTGTAGTTTCTAATGGCTAAAAATATCTGTACACTGCACAGATGGTACAGATCAGTTAGTCCAAAAGAGTCAGGAAGGAACAAGTTATAATGATAATTCTGGATTTTTTTTTTTTTTTGCTGGCAAGTTCCAGCAGCCTTTTAGTATGACGGTAATAAACAGAAAAATGAAGATAGAAAACCACCATTGATCTTTGTGTGGCAGTATTCAGAACAGGGTTCTTTTGATATCGATCTGTGCCTGAACTTCAACATAACTTTTTTCAGGAATGCACCCTGTCTCACCCCTAGAGAGCATCTCCTTGGAGAGAGCACAGACTTCGGCAGTGTCAGGCAGACTTCTTTTGTTTCTCAGAGAGGTCTGGAAATATGTTCCGAATGTGGTGTCCCTAGTGTAGAAAGGTAAGGTTGTCTCTTCCTTGCAACTCCAGTTCTCTCCTACTTACACTTCTACTGTTCTGGGCTATGCTCTAACTTGGACATCTGTCAACCACAGGGTCAAACCCAGCCATTTGTCTGACTTTGGGGTTGTTCCTGGAGCTGGAAGAATGCAGAATAGTGATGACTGGCACAAGTTCTCTTTTATAGAGGACAATAGAGATAATAATCAGAACGATTATGTAAAACTCACTAAAACTTTCAGGAATTTACAAGTAGGTACTGGTAAATATTCAAGTAGCTATTGGTGGGATTGCAAGTGCCAGACCTTCTTCTTTAATCCAAGCAAAGCAGAGAACACACACCTGAAGACCATGAGAAAAGTGGTGGCACTGATACAAAAAAGTACAGCTAAAGCAAGAAGTGGTTGCTGAATGTCAGTGAATACAAACAATGTGGTAAGTAAGATCCACAAAAATAAACACAAATAATTCAAAGGATAAGTGAGAAAATAAAACTTTATTCTCAACAGGTAGAAAACTGTTCACTAACATCAGAAGTTATCCCAGTAACTTCATATTGAATTGTAAGCAGAGTAGATGGTGTCTGAAAAGCACTGATAAACACCGTATGCATCGTTATACTGCTTTTATGAAGTCCTTTTCTTCAGCCGTTATCTGTCCATCTGTTTCCATTTCAGCTTTATAGGTATATTTGCCTCATGGCAGGTCAAAAAGAAGGGAGGCTTTCTGGTTGTTGACAGACTGTGTTCGTAAAGCTCGAAAGGAGTGTCTCTGCAGGTACTTTCCCTCTGTGCTTCACTGGGGATGTGGGAAAAAACATGGCTTGCCCTCATCCTACCTACCATATCCTTCAGGTCTGAGAAATCAGCTCCTGCCTTTGACCAGCCCACTATATCTGTGCCCATTGCTTCCTGATAGCTTTTTGAACACATGCATAGTACCTCCATGCTCTGGTTTGTGCTGTCCCCAATACTCAGGAGAAGCTCTCTGTAAACATCTGCCTCATAATCTTTCCCCAATCCTGCCTCAAAACTCTCCTCTTGCCATATTGCCTCCATAAGCATGCGTAAGGCCTACTAGACTGACAAATATGTCTTTCATCACTTCCTTAGGCTTATTCTCATCTCTGATTTTCTGTCTACCTGCTGCCTCTTTTCCTAACTTTAAGCTGTAATTTCTTTGGGTCAGGAGTGTCTTCTCATGAGCTATTTAAACAAGGTCTCGTGCAAAGACTGCCATTCCTTGGCTCTCCAGCACAACAGAAATCAGCTGTGACAGTTTATTAATATATTAAATTCAGTTTTTGCTGGATTTAGAGAAACCCTTACAAACATCCTTGTGATCAGGACCAAAATCTTAACAAAGGCTATGGAGGTCTAGAGAGAATAGATGAGCCATGGGTTGATCTACTTGTAACAGCTTGGATTATGCAGGAGGCATGTCTGTCTTGCACAAAATCCTGCTCATCACCTTCAGCTACAGGTTTAGTGAGTTTAGAAGCAAACCCATGCCATTCATCCCTGTGGGCAGGCCATCAACTGAGAAGCAGCAGCTAAGGATTAGACCGTAAATGGCATTTAGGCTCCTAGGTCCCATTTAAGTGACCAGTATACTCCAATTCCACTAGGAAGGGAGGCTCCCAAATATGAATTCTTTTTTAAAAACTAGTACTCCCTGTTCCCTAAGGCATAGTACACTCAGGCAACAACTTGGGGGTTGGTTTCACTTTCATTAATGGATGATGCATAGATTTTCTAGAACACCAATAAACTTCATAGTAACATTACAGCCGTTACGATAAAAGGATATACCTCCTCTTCTTCTGAGAGGTGCATTAGAAGATGTCTCTGGAAGAAATAAAAACATTGGCTGTTGTTGCCTCGCCAGTTCTCCAGCAACTTGGCTTTGCATTCAGAAAAGCATTTGTGATAAAAGTCTTTACTGAAGCTGTGGTGCTTTGTGGGAAGGAGACAACAGCGAAACAGAACTGTGGACGAGGGAGGTTAGGAGGTAGAAACAAGATACGATCACTGGGGAATGGACTCTCCAAGTCTTCACTAAGCATTGCACAGGCTTTGTTGGAGGGACTGTCTTTCTGTCAACACCACAGGCACTAATCTTATTGTCCACTCCACTTATCAGATCCTGCAGGCTAATACAATATAACTGTCCTTAGATCAAATACACACAGATCAGCGGCTTTGCTAAAGGGGAAAAGGTCCAGCTAGGGTAGTTTCCTCCTGAATTAAGGCAGTGGTGGTGAACGGCTTCAGATATTTTTCATAAGAAAAGTTGTGAATCTCTTCCCTAGCAATCCACCTAAGAACAAGGACATAACCAGCCTGTGAAGCTACTCAGTTTAAATATCTCAGCCATAATTATTGACCTGCCTGATCAGGTCACTGGGAATCGCTTGAGAGGTACTGGGCATGCTGCTGTGGCTCTCAGCAGCACCTGCAGTTCAGCTGTGCCAAGAACAAAACTGGGGGAGTCAGACTTCTAGGTAAAAAAAAAAGACGTTCCAGATTATCAGACCTTTTGCAGGGCTAGTATCCTTTCTCTTTTAAGTGCACAAACTCACCACTGAAACCTGAGCCTCAAAATATTACTATTTATTAACACTTGAGGGGCTGAATATTAAGAAAATATAACTAAGATGGTGTGTGAGACTTCCTAGTCCCTGATAAAGGTTTTCTGGATTGGGTTAAACTTCACAACTGTTTATCAGCTGTTTTCTCTTCAAGATGAACACAAAAAAGCCAACAGCTCATCTGGAATGGGAGGGACCTCTGCCTCTGCAGAAGTCACAGTGGAGCTGGAGTGAAAATGCCTTAGGGAATGCTGATGCAAGAGGACAGCGCAGGCGATAATCTCAGTTGTGCCTCTGTGTGCCTGCAGGGAATGCAGCAAGAAAGATCACAGGAACCCTGGAAAGACAAAGAAGGCATGAAGACCACAGGAATAGGCCCAGATCCTTAAAACCAGCTGAATAAACAAGGTTTCCTGACAGAGTGTCTCAAGGCTGTGGGTGGATGCACGAAGAGCCTAACTAGCCCTGCTCAGCCTCACAAGGGACCGACCCTCTACCCATGGGCTCCAATTCAGCCCAAATCTTTAAACCTCCATCTGAGCTGTGATGCTGGGGTGCCAGTCTCTAGTGCCACCACGGCTGGGCTCAAGCATGGACACCCTTGATCTTGGCCTGTGTATTGGCTTTCTGGTTTGACTTTGGACTCATCTTAGCACCACAGAGGTGTCCGATGATCTGGACCCTTGGCTGAACCCAGTTGCCCTGCTGCCTGCCTGAGGTGAAGTCTCATGTTGAGCCTCTGCAAGTCTTGGTTCCAAGGGAGGTGTCAGCCTAAGCAGCACCCTGGCAAAGTCCTGGCCAGAAGCATGGGACCACAACTCCCTGCTGGATTGCAGCTGCACTCAAGGATGCACTGCTGGGTAGGCTCTTTGTAAACAGGGACTTCTTGCATCAGCAGTTGTTTGGCTTTCTCAGACAACTGTAATTTCTCAGACAAGGCACAGGCCCCTGAATTTTGTGTAATTCAGATTTGAGAAAGCCACAGAGAGCACATGAACCTGGTTTTACCAAGGTGCTGTACGTGCATGCTGACAAGAACTGTTTTGACAGCAGCCCTTACTCTTTGTCTCATAGTGCCCTTGCGTTGTACAGGCTCTCGGCCCAAAGGGATTTTCTCTTTTGCAATCTGATCCTTAGCTAGTAGGTTGGCATTGAAATCTTTCCATCACACAACGCAGGGCTGCTGGGCACCAGCACCATGGAGCTTTGTTATCAGTCTGTCCTTGCTGAAGAAATGAAGATCCCCAGCTCTTCTGCCTAATGTGGCTAATAGCTGGTCAGCAGCTACTAACATAATGAAGTGGCTCCTGTTGCTCAGTGTGGCCTTACTAGGCATGAAACACAGGCAGTGGCCAATATTTTACAATTTGGTTAAATTAGCAAGAGGTCCTATATAATTTTCTTCACATTTTCCTATGGAAGTTCATGACATTTTGCCAAACTTTAGGAATTTTCTTGTATTTGTAGAAAAAGGTAGGCTATTTTGACAAATGCACTCTTTTCTTTTTTCCAGTTGGAAGTGACCTTTAGATTTTCGTGTTAGTTACAAACTCCCACAGTAATGAGGGTCTTTTCAAAGGGATTTGATGCTGTTGATAATTACAGCTGCCAATTGCACTGGTTCCTTGATATCTTCCCCTAGTACTTAATGTTTAGTGAATGAACTAATGAACTAGGGACAGAGGACAGGATAAGAGGGAATGGCCTCAAGCTCTACCAGGGGAGGTTCAGGCTTGACATCAGGAAAAAGATTTTCATGGAAAGGGTCATTGGACACTGGCAGAGGCTGCCCAGGGAGGTGGTTGAGTCACATTCCCTGGAGACATTTAAAAGATGGGCGGATGAGGTGCTGAGGGGCATGGTTTAGTGTTTGATAGGAATGGTTGGACTCGATGACCTCGTGGGTCTTTTCCAACCTAATGATTCTGTGATTCAGTGAACTCTTTAAAAATCACGTTATGGGTGTTTTATAAGCTCCTTGGAGCTGGGCAGGGAAAAAAAGGGGCAGAATTAAGAGAAGAGGTGGAAATGACAATGCTTGTCCTCTGTATTGCCATATAGTTCTGAGCTACAAACCAGAAGAAGTTAACAGCTGTTCCCAGGATACTTGGAGCCATAGAAATTGAGAGTAGGAAGGACAGGTTGGTAGAGGGTAAAAGAGAGGGTCAGAGCTATTCAGGTGATCCATAATAGAAGAGGAAAAGGGGGATGTTAGTACTTCACTGCTGGCATCTAGATCATTTATTGGCCCTGGAAAGGGTGAGTACAAGTGCAAGGGAGCCTGCTGGACTCTGAGCTGCAACTGGGCAATTCTTGGCAACTATTTAGGGTGCAATGTGCTAGCTGGATGAAGGCATTTGGACAGAGCTTGAAATGGTGCATTGGCTCAGGAGGCTTTTTAAAAAAAATGTTTGAAATATGTTGATACTAACTCTAGAGGAACTGGTTTCTGCAACTTTTGTCAGGGCAAATGACCATAACTCTAAATGGGAATTTTACTTATTGCCTTAGGCTGGGTTTTGAAAGGAATTTAGGTGCTGAAAGATAGAGTTAGGCTTCCACTAAGACTTTTAGAAATATTGTCTGCTTCATAAATTTTACTTGGCACATGTCTGATTTGTTTGGCACTTAAATATCTTGGAAATCTGGCACAGTGTGTGTAATAAATACACAAAAATAACAGGAGTTCAGATTAAAACCCAGCAATTTTGTCATTTACAGTATCAGGGTTGGCATGCTGTTAAACACTTACTACAACATAGTCAGAATCTCTCACAAGGTGCATGGAATTAAAAAGTGGAAACAAAAACAAGCCACACACAAAAAAAGAAAGAGAATGAAGAAAATGCAGAAAGTCTACTTTTTAAAGACCCTGCCATGTGGATTCAGATGATTTACTTTTGGCTTCTCTTTTTTCTTTTGGTAACTTTTTCTCTAGATAATTATCTAGATGAATGAAGAATTGTAAATGGAGTATATAGATCTTTCAGTGTATTTGCAGAATGAGAGATCTGAAAAAACATTACTGAAGTTCCTTAAACTAGTAAGGACAATCACTTGTTCAGGAAGGTTAAATATACCCTGCAATGCTGAGCAAATCACACTGCATGAAGAAGGGTGTTAGGAGATTGTAACGTGTCCTAATCATGAGTACAAGCCTTCAGATATTCCTTTTTTTTTTTTTTTCAAGAGTGAGAAATAGAATGGTTCTTGAATATGTTGATCAGTATAATTTAATTAGCTTTTATGACCAAGACTCCTCAGAGATAACCATTAAAGTCAATTAGACTGTATTAAAATGCAGCCATTTCCCTGAAGCTTCTGAGAAACAGCCCTTATTTCTTTAGGAAAATGGTAAAAGTCCAGATATTTGATTTAATAAGAAGAATACCCATGTAGAAAGAATGCTGTGGTCTTTTTTAATATGATAGGTTTCCTTCTGCACTTTCCCAGTGCCAGAAATGCATTGTAACATACAGATTGTACCTTGAGTTTTTGCATTTACATGCTGTACTGGGCAGGCAATGTTAGAGCATGATCTCGCAGTCCATTTAAAATTGGATTTGAAGAAGATGGCTGGCAAAGTGTACTGCCTCGGGGCAAAAGCTGGTTATCTGCAGGAATCAGGAAAGGACTGTGACCCAGCTGTACTTCCCCTCCTAATTCCAGATGCTGTACACACACAGCTGGCTGAGCACACAGGATGATATGCAAATACCTAACCATGCAGGCAGATGATCATATCTTAATTGATGCCTTCTTTCCTCACCCTTGCCTCTCTGTATGGATATCAGATCTTCATCTACACTACGTTTAAGAGCAGCTCTCGGGCAACACTTATGACCATCCAGCATTTACCTGCTTGGTCTGTCTCCACCTAGCATAACCCATAGTCAGTCCATGCATGATGGATCTCTGGCTCAAGACAAGGTTGCCTGTTACTCCTATAGCTTCGTCTCCAGTGCATCCTGAACTTCAAGTTGCTGCTAAGTAGAAGCTCTTGAGGGCAGGAATTTCAATTACATTTCTGATATCTCTAATGAACATTACAGATATATATGACTATATTACAGAATATTCAGCATTTAAATTTTAGGCTTGCTCTTTTTCTTTTGAACAATATATTCTGGCCATTACAAAGAGTAGGATTCTGCTTTTAATGGGCCTGATTAAGTAGCTGCTCTTTTAAATATGACTATGTCATGCCTATTAATGCCAGAAATGGCTTCTTGCAGGTATGGATTACCCAGAATAGAGGTGGGGAGGGGTGGCAGTCTAAAGTTAGATTATCTTGCCCAACAGCAGTTCAGTCTTGAGAGAAGGAGTGGCAGAGCAGCCGGGCAGCTTCCCCATCACTGACACATGCATCCAGCCCTGCATTCCAGCAGAGCCTTATTTATTTCGATTAGCTCATTAGACCTTCCAAGCCTCCGTGCTTATCTCAAAAATAAATATTTGCTGTACAGCATGTCACACTGCCCAGTATTATGTTTTCTGCGTAAAGAAAGTCCTTGCAAAACATACCACAAAGACCTTGTTGTGAATTTATTATGAGAATCTTCATTCTGGCTTTGCCTGATTTTTATAGGATTAAAATCTCAAAGTTGACGCTGCATTTGAGTGATGTTTTTGTGGAAATTATTACATTTCATAATAATGCACTCAAATTCCAAAGCACAGAGACAAGTGTGAAGCAAACAGAACACATATCGAACTTGTGACTGATAAGAACAAGCATCGTCTTGAAATCTCAAGTTCTTTTCTTTTTTTTTATGGCATAAGGAGAAATATTTGAGAATTTGCAACTGTGGCATTGAGGTGGTGTCCCTTGCATCGATGTAGTTAGTCTGTCAGTAATTCCATCAGCAAACCTGTTTTTCAGACCTGTTAACTGCAGTCTGAAAATCAATTCCAGACTTAATAATGGACAAAGGGGTGTATTCCACCATTCTGCATGCTGGTGATACACATATATAATTGGAAGAATAGATTCGAAGGTTTCTGACCGTGAGATTTTTTATGCTTACAATATTTATGACAGAATATTGCTGTAGTGCTACAGAGTGCAGAAAGCTAGACAGAATAGGTGATTCAAATGCAAAGTAGTTTGACCCTCTGATGAAAATTCCTTGGCCTTTGGCCTTATCCTACAATCCATGGCATACAACAGTTGTGCTGGAATTTGCCTCTCCTCATATCTCATTGCTTAATTATTAAACATGTTTGGTATGGTACAGTTGCTCTATAATAGTCTGTCATTACTTGAGCAAACAAAATTCCTCGGGCTATTGTCCTGCTAGATTTTGTCCTTCTAGATACTGCAGCTCTGTTGAAAGTGACCTGGGGTTTCTGGTGGACAAGTTCAGTATGAAATGAAAGTGTTGCTGCAGCAAAGGCAGCCAACAGGATGCTGGGTTGCATGAACATCGTCAGAGATAAATAAGTCATTATTCCGCTCTATTCAGCCCTTGTCAGGCCACACCTGGAATATTGTGTTCAGTTTTGGTCTCCACTGTACAAAAAAATGTTAATGGATTGGAGAGGGTCCAGAGAAAGGCCACAAAGATGACCAAAAGACTGGGAAACCTGCCGTGTGAGGAAAGGCTGAAAGAAATGGGTTTCTTCAGCCTTGAGAAAAGAAAGGTTAAGGGAAATCTTACCACCGTGTTCCAGTATTTAAAGGGTGTCTGCAAATAAGAGGGGAATTCCCTTTTTACATGGAGTCACATGGAAAGGACAAAGGGTAACAGCTACAACTTATTCTGGGGGAGATTCTGATTGGACACATGGAAAAGTTTTCACAATGAGAGCAATCAGCCATTGGAATAGTCTCCCAAGCAAAGTGGTATATTTCTCAACATTGGATACTTTTAAGATTCAGTTGGACAGGGTACTGAGCCATAGTGTCTAGACCGTGCTTTTGCCAAAAAAGTTTGGACCACATGATCCTTGAGGTCTCTTTCAACTTGATATTCTATGATTCTATGATAGTTAATACCTGATATGGGCCAGGGACGCAGTTCCTGGCTGAAGAAGGGTTATGCAGCTCTTATTGTGAAATGATACAATCTCGGAGATGAACTGGGAGCTGCATTTTCAACTCTTTTTGTGGAGTTCCTTCATTAAGGAGCAAATCCTGTGCCCTTCTCTCCAGCTGGGGGAACCAGAAGGAAAGGAGAGGACTTTGACTCTTTGGCACTGGCAAATGCTAAAGACTTTGGGGTGAGGGGGTGGAGATAAAACTGCCAGTGACATCAGATCAAGACACCAAAATTACAGAGGTTGCTGCACTTTTCAGTATACAGATAAGAGGCAGACAGAAGAGCACAGTCCAGAGAACATAATGCAGAAGGAAAGAAAAGACACGTATCCTCCTCTGCCTCTGGTAGCCGAAGCCCAGTTTGTTGTGATGGGCTTGAGAAAGACGATGTGTCAGAGTCATGAAAGGAAAACACTTCTGCACCTTATGATTTTTAGGCTTTCCATTTAAATATAGCCAAGAACCCCCAAAAAAATTGGTGAGACAGACAAGGACAACAATTTTCGTCTCTGTAACCTTCAATGCAAAGCACTGGGCTTAGCATCAGTGCAGCCCTCAGCAGACACAGTCATCTTCAGTTTTACCATCACCACTGGATTTGGGGGCCCCTACTTTTGGTTGTCAATGTGAATTGTTTACATGTTTTTCCAGGTACAGTTTGCGATGCACCACATTTCCACTGATGCTTGTTGGAATGACATCGGCTTCCAACTGTAAATATCAGGCATAGCTGAGCATCTCCTCTTAGGCACCCAAAAACTGAGACATGAAACATCCAGGTTAATGGCCTTTCACTCTGTTGAGCTTATTATAATTTTATGCACAATTGCAAAAGAGTCCCTTGGGTCAGAAAGGGAGTGAGAGATGTGAGGCTCAAATACTGATATGTTTCTCTGTCCAACACCTCAGTCCCACTCCCAAGGTCTAACCCCCCTCACGTGAACATGCAACCCAGTGCAGGACCAGGCAGTGATATTGGCAGCGCCTGTGCAGCAGCACAAGGAAATGCCATGAATACTTAGCTACCTCAGGTTCTTGGAGCACCTTTCCCAAGACATTGTCAGCTGCAGGGATGATGGTTCCGCAAGCAGCTCTGCTGTGATGCAGGGAAGGGCCTGACTCAGACGCTGAGTGCTAGGCAGCACGTCTGGGATGGCTATTAAATACAGGATCTACCTAAACAGAAACTTGGAGTTGGAGGCTGCCTTTGGAACATCTCCTCCAGATCTGTACTTGCCTGGGCTCAGCTGAAGCCAGGGTGAGCCCAAGGAACTTGGCTACTCTTGACACCTCTGTGGCAGAGGTGGCAAATTTTGGCAGAGAGCAAGGCAGAGAGCTGGGGGTGGAGCTTACAGACTGGGCTTTTTATAAGTGGCTATAATTTTCCTAAGGCAGTCAAAAACCTATACGGTCTTCTACAGTTTATACCTTGTCTCTAGTGCATGTTGTGCACAGTGATTCTGTGCACATATATATAGCTATAGCTATATATAGAAACTATAGCTATATAGTCCAGCTATAGTTTCTAAAGAAACAGACTGAGGCTAGTTGAAAAAAAAAATCCTAGAAGATAATTTCCTTTGAAGCCAACCAACTCAGCACTGGCAAACCTAACTTTACAAAAAGAGCTGTGATGAACCATAGGCCACCCTACAAAGCTTTTCAATGAACTGGAAGTAATTTCTCTTTAATGTTTTGACCTCAGGCCTCAAAGGGGAATTTGGCAGCAGCCCCCATACAAAAGCCCCGGTGGGAAACATTTAATTTCTAAAGATTTTACTCCCACAGTATTCATGAAGAGGAATTGCTTCAGCCAGTGCAAGGTAATTTTTATGGATCACAAGACTTTGCCAAAGTAGGAGTGAAATATAAACAAATAAGTAAATGACTGTTTCCTCTCTTTCGTTTATAATACAGGAGCTGGGAGGTAGTATGGAAAAAATAAAGGTCCTATAAGAAAATGCTGATGCAAAAGCCTAGTTGAGGAAGTCCTTTAATTTTATCGCAGAATCTCTTGTCCAAATAGCCGAGGTCTGTGTAAGGCCTGGCTGTGTTTGCTGCTTACAGGAGCCCTGTGTCCACAGGGGGAGGAGAGGATCTCATCTGTGTCACCTGGTGTGGGGGCTCACGTGCTGCTGCAGTCCACAGCCTAATGCTCTCCTGCTTCCTTGTGCAAACACATTATCATCTCTTGGATTCATGTGTGACCCCCTCAAGATAGTCTGTCTTTATCACTTAGGCTTTCCCTGTCTTAGGAGGGAACCAGGAGTTTTCACCACTGCGTATTAAATTAATAAGAAAAGAATCTAGAGAAAATCAGCTATTCTTTGGCTGACTACCTTTTGTTATCCTACTAGCCATGTTGGGGTTCAGCATTACTGAAATACTGAACAATAATCTAATTAATATGCTTGCTCTACTGGAATATACTCTAAAGATGTATTCAGCCTGTCGCAGCATGCACTTTTAATTTTTATACTCGGCAGTAACATTAAAACAGCCAGACTTTCAGCCCTACAAACTGTGAATAATGAATTTCTTTCATCCCAAACAATTTACTCCCCTGTGTATTAAAACACTTACCCAGATTGGTTGTATTTGTACCAATGCATGCTCTGACGTGCAGAGTAATGGGAAAAAAAGAGCAATCAGTGTGTAGTAATGATTATTTTCTTGGTAAATGCTCTTTCTAAAAAATGATGGGAATAAAGTCACATATTTCTCAGTTAGAAATGAGCTCTGTTTACACAACCAACTTGAATAATGAAAACAAGCCTATTCCCTCCTGCCCTTGCTCTCTTTGGATGCTATCCAGCATTGACTGAAGTCAGAGAGCTCTGCTGTTGACTTCTCTGGAGTAAGATGGGATCTGCTGCCTGCAGTCAGCTTTCTCCTCAAACAAGCACAGCTCGGGAAACGCCATGCAGATGGAAAAGTCCCACAGAGAAGGCAGAGCTATCACACTCAGGGTTAGAAGGATCACCCTCTGGGCCTCAAAACAAGGTCAAAGTTGGGAGGGAGGGGGAAAAAGAAGCCCTCTAAAATAAAAGCTTGCACATTTTTTTTCCCCCGCCATTCTAGTTCCTGAGGCATTTAGTTATATTTGGTTGTATTTTTAGGCTCTGTTCCAGGAGCTGATTGAAGACCTAAAAACTTTGTGGAGTGAAAGTTAGGATTTACACATGATCACTTCACTTCAAAAACTAATGTTCTGAAAGAAATACCCTGCCCTGCAACACTTGTTAAAATACAAATATTTTGTACAAATGCAATTTTAAGCTAGCCACATTAATTTGGTCTCAAGTATATAATTCTCTACTTTTTAAATCTGATAGGACAGCACAGAAATGATGCTGTAAGAAGCCCATCCTTTCATCATGCATGTTTTGAGGTCGATTTCTGTGTTCTTTCACAAACTTCCATGGCATTAGGCTTTTCAGTTACAGTACATGAACCTTTTTCAGAGCAACTCCCAGCAAGACAGTTAAACGTTTCAGTAAATTGGAATTTAGGGAAAAGCTTTCTGAGTTTCATGGAACAAAAAGAAGAGATTGGCCTGTGGGGGTGGGATTCACCCTGAGTGAGGAGTGACTTGGACTTGAAACAAGCCCAGCTCATCAGCCATTGACTTCACTGGCAGCTTTGCCTAAACAAATTCACAAGTACTTTTCATTTGTGCATCTGTAAGTGAAGAGATTTGGCTTTCAGCACCAGCCTCTTCAATCTTTCTGATGCTCTGGGGTGGTTCCTCTAGATTTCAAATCCTATCAGCTGGGGCTATTCATGCAGTTGTAAAAACAATGCAAATTAGTGAGAGTCACTCCCAACTAAGTGACCCCTGGAAAATTCACTCCGCAGTCACTCAATGGCAAGATTTTTCATTCCGTTTTGGCCAGAGAGAGGTTAAATCGTTAGACTTTTCCCCATCAGCAGCACCCTTATTGTGGAAATACGTCGGTCAAATTTTTATTGCAGCTGGGCAAGGCTGTCCTCAGTGCTGTATATTTCCTGCTCAGCATCCACCTTCCTTGCTTTTAAAATTCATTACGGGTAATCTGCTGTGAAAGAAAATATCGAGCCTATATGTCTCGACCACCCAGATCTATACACTGCTATTGTCAGATCTATATACTTCTGCCATAATAAAAGCACCGGAGAGTGGAGCACATGAGATAGTGCTCCTAAGGAGATTGCTGAATCTTAATGTTTGCCTTACACCCTGTTTAGCACCATTTCTTCCGAAGCTGTGCAAATATCTGTGCAGCTGTACATTTTCAGCATATGTCACTGCAAAATAAATTATTCAGGATTGTTAGATTACTTATAAATGACACCAATCAATTAACACCACAGTCATCAGTCTTTGGGGCTTTTGTCAGGGGCCAGGATGGCAAAGCTGTCAACTCCACATTTCCCAGTATGAAGGATTATGCTAATGACAGCTTATTTTTACTGAATTTTTAATTGATGAGTAATATATCTGGACTCACTGTACTAACATTAGGTCTAAGGAGAACTGATCTCTTGAAGGAGACCATGATGGAAGCAGAGCTGCCCTTCCCCAAGCAAAAACCCCATTTGAATATGGCACCAAGCAACCACACCAGTTTGCTGCTGTCTGTTGCCAGAGTGTTTCACAAGCCTTTGTACTGAAGATTTGTGCCTTTTCCTTATGCAGAGCTGCACTGGCCTTTGAGAGGAGATGACACATTAACATGCGCTTCACTGCTGTCCTGTAATAAGGTGAAAAAAGTAGGGTTGATCCAGGTCGTTTGAAACAAAGCAAGTGGCCGCCTGTATTGATCCCTGGGCCAAAGATGCTGCATTTCTGCTTGCAGGCTGGAAAAGCCTCAGGTCTTCCTCCTCTGCACTGCTGACATTACCAGCCTTTCTGCTGGTGTTACCAGCAAGGCCACTAATCAGCAGGTTCTGCAACCCTCTTAGGAACAAATCCTACAGCTGGTGACAAAGCCGGAAAGCTATGAAATTAAATACTCATTTCCCTTCCTTGATTGAAGGACAAAACCAAGGATTGTCCCTCCTCCCAAAATACCCAGCCCCCAGGAAGGCTGTGCTGGTGTGTGCTCACAGTGTGCATGGGGTGAGCTGCGCAGAAAGCTGTGCTTCCATATCAGCAAAGAATAACATAGCTGATCAGGTGTTTTCCATATTGCTTTAAGGAGCAGTAAAGCCTCATGACAGTGGATAAACACTATTATCATGCATTAACTGTGTGGTTTGAAGACAGAGAGTAGTCCAAGACTAAGGTTTTCAATACAGATTGAGCGCGTCATTCTAACTGCTTGAGCATTTTATATTTCAGTCTTCCTTGTAGCCCCATGAACTACAATCAGGCTATTCAGAGCCCAGCTTAATTCACTTCATAAAGTCACCCAGAGCAATTTAAAAACATATGCATTGTATACTGACATGGATTGATTAATTACGGGTGATGGTAGAATCTGGATTGGAAGGTGCAGTGAAGATGATGATGAATTTTAATGTGGCCAGTGGTTACTGTTCAGCAGATATGAAATTGGAAATCAATGCTAGCTATTAAATACAAATGGATGCTACCTTTACATTTGAAGCAGTCTTCCATTCCCAGTCTTTTGGCACTGCAGGGAAATGTTGGCACTGCAGTGGTTAGCCAATGGAATGGTCTGTTCTTTCTGTTCACGCCCAGGATGCATCTCACCCTCCATGAAACAGGTCCACAGCAAATGCTCCCTGCTGCCCTGTGCTACATGTGGTGCTAGCAGCTGTACTTTAAATCTGAGCCTTGGTTTCTGTGTCTGAGAGTTGAGTGATTACATCCGAACCTAAACTTACACATATTTTAAATGTCATGGTTGAAGGAAAATCTCTGAAGGGTGATGACTGTGTAATGGATGCGGGGATGCCTGAGCCTGCTGGCACCTGGAAGACTAGACCAAGCTGCAAGCTTGAGTACAAATGCTAAAAGCCAAGAGTGAGTACACTCCAGCTGGAAGGTGTTGCTGGGAGATTGTGACATCTCAGACCACCTCACTGATGCACAGGAAAAGTTATGGAGTGTCCTCCTGGCTTCTAGCATGGTGCCAGGTGTGGCTGGAAGGCAAGTGTTTGCCTGCTAGAGGAAGAAAACTCCCCTGTCACTGCTGCTCCATGTAGTGGTGTAGACAGTATGTGTCCTTGGGGAAGCAGAGAAAGCCTCCGGGAACACTGTGTTGTATTTTGCCTAGGGCATCAGGTTTCCATAATCCAGCTGTGCTTCCAAATAATGCAGAGACAAAGTATTTTAGCCTCCTAAGTGGTATCTGTTGCCTTGTTTCCCACCCCCACTCTTTTCAACACACAGATGTGGGTGATGGAAAAACCATTTACTTTTTTGCTTTATAATAAAATATTAAATGGAGAGACAGAGAGTAAAGTGCCCCCTCCCTTGAGAGCAGAGCAATGAAGAAGTGAGTATCCCAGTCTCATTTAAATATTTGCTGGCTCTATTGACACTAGAAGGTAGAGCTAAGTCCCTAATTAAATGAGGAAACAATAAACATAACTAGTAAACTATTGGTTTTCATTAATCCCCATCCAGATTATTTTCAGTGTCTAAGAAAATGAGCACCATATTTTAAATGTTCACCCTCTAGATCTCTCGAGCATAATCAGTGATGTTTATCATGTCCTTTACCAAAATGCTGTTTCTCTCCCCCTTTCTCTGCTGCAGAAGCAGAAGGGAGGGAAGCTGTTCTTAGTATGTGGCCAAGATGCAATAGGGTATTTGTAGCACGTGCCCTGGCAACAAAGACAGATTCTCCTGTGTGAGCATGGTAGCGGCATTGGTGTAATGAGCTCTTCTTGGGTAACTAAACATGATAAACTGATCTGATTCCTAGTGAAGGATCTGGGTGACAGCCCACCCGACATAGGAAAGTTAGGCAGGTGGAAACAGGACTATGGGAACCTCCAGCCCAGAGTGTAGCATTAACTCCAGCCAACATGGCCTTCTGCATCAGGTCCGCAGACAAGCCCAGTTGACTGGGCTGATCCACAGAGCTTGCATGGGGCCGTTCACAGGACACTAGTTCCTGTGAAATAGGAGGGACAGAAATGCATCATCTCCACTATCTTATAATTTTCTTTGTGTCAAGACTTCCCTGACTCCAGAAAACCATCACACATTATGTATTTTAATTTTACCTTGAGGTGGCCCCCATATGATAGCACTACTTTTCTCATTTCCATGTTGGTCTTGACCTGCATTCACACCAGGTACCTACCTCTCTGGCTAATGGGTATAAATTTAGCTGGTGAGGTTGAAATATCAATGATTTACAGCCATTTTGGTCAACATTTTGATACTAGCAGAGGAAGTTTCCTGCTTGAAGTTTATTGGAGCTGGTTATCAAAAAGTGGGGGAGGGGTGAAGTGTTGCTAAAGCATCCCCAGGAAGCATCCATTTTGTGAATGTCTGAGATTTTCTTTTTTTTAATTGATATTTGACATTTCAGTCAAGCCTGAAGCCTCCAGGATTTAATTGCAGTAAAATCAATGGTACACCAGAAATAACGAAGTGTGCCTCAATTATCCTGAAATAGCTATAAATGCTGTACAACTCCACCAGCAGGTCCCAGTTTCCCCAGCCACAGTCACTATCTGATTGTTTTCCAAGGGCAAAGATGTCAGGAGCCAGTGGGATAAAGCATAATTAGTCAGGGTGCTCTTGTTCCTTGTTTTGGTTTTGAAACACATGTAGTGAATAGTATCTGAGAAGAGGAAAGAGTGCTGGAAAAAGGTAATGGATTGCCAGCATCCTAACGGTGCTTCACACTTGAGTGGTTGCGAAGGCCAGCATGGGTGCTGGAACAGGCTGCCCAGGTAGGTGGTTGAGTCACCTTCCCTGGAAGTGTTTAAGAGATAGGTGAACTAGGCGCTGAGGGACATAGTTTAGCGTTTGATAGGAATGGTTGGACTCAATGATCTGATGGGTCTCTTCCAACCTGGTTGTTCTATGATTCTATGAATGGTGATGCCAGGGTGGAGCAAACACTGGTGCAGAGGACTGCTCAGCTAGGAGGTCTGAGTAGAAATTAATGGTGTTCTCATTACAACTGAGTTTTGAGTTGCACTGTATGGAAAAGTCCTTGCTACAGACCAAGATGAAATGCACTGTAAATCATCATGTCACCTACTAGAGCCACAGATCTGAGCCATGGCACTTTGTGGAGCTAGGGGACAATAACGTACTAGCCCAGGGGACCTATAAAATCTCATGTGACTATGGTGTCTGTCCTCCTCAGGGACTCTGAAGTACAAGTGTCTCTGCTCGGGATTTCTTGCTGCCTTATTGCTGCTGCTTTTCTTTCTCCTGCAGAGAGAAATGCCTAAGACTAGTGACTCCAGTCTGGAGACCTTCCACTGCCTGAGGGTGCTTGACTCCACACTTCCTCTGCTGGAGACCAGCAGGACACCAGGTTTTGACTTATTTTGCACTGCACTGCACTGCCTCGTTATTGCAGAGGTTCCTTTACACACAGAGTAATTGTGCCTCAATTAAAGGCACTCAGGTGGGGAGGCAGGATATGCAGGTGGGATCTGGTGCAGTTCCTCCTCTACTGCTGCAACCACTAAACTACAGATGCAGCCTTCATGGCCCCTCAGTGATGTGCTAGACTGTAGATGAACCTTGTTTCTGAAAGAAAAATAACTTGATAGATTTGTATTAAGCTTTTCTATTTTTTTTTTTCAAATAGATCATTTACAGTCCCAGGGAGATGTAATGGTGAAACACAGTGATCTGCACTTTTACTAAAAATAATGCAAGGTAAATTTAGCTAATGAGTTCACTGTGTATATGTCTTAATAGCTTTCACCTGCTACAGTTTTATACTGGCTCCTATTGTACATCAATGTTTCTTTCAACACATGTAAATAATACACATAGTACAATTCAAATTCCCTTAAAAAACAACTTGCTTTTGGTTACAAACAGGAATAAATGCAGAAGCAGCAATCACAGATCCATTTAGGTAGTATATAAAAAGTTGGGCCAAATTCTGCACCTTTTGCTCCCAAGAATAATCATTACTGACTTCCTAATGTCACTGTGATAAAAAGGGCTAGATTTTCTGAAAGAACTTCATGTTGCAATATATTTCATAGTGCCAAAGGCACTTTTAAAACCTTCCATATGTCTGGCTAAAGCGTAGTGGATGAGCTCCCTATATTAATAGAGAACGTAACCAATCAATTAGTATAAAGACTCTCTCTCTCTCTTCATAATCACCTGAGTTAGTCATACATCATCTATCTCTAGTGCTACTTATGCAAGGCTTTCAGGCAAGCCTTCTGGACATTGGTGGCCAAGGTGATAATGGTACAGATAATAGCACTGGTAAGTGCTTCTGCCTTGGGATCTAAGTGACTGGTGACATCTCCTGTCTTCTCATAGGATCATTATTGTGTTTCACTGTGTTCTCTCTTTCTATGATGATGTCCCACTTCCTAAACTGGGAATCAGTTAAGAATGAGCTGGTAGGAGTAATGAGTAAGTATAAGGGAAGGGCTGTTTATCAGGGAATGCTGTGATAGGAACCAGGAGAAACAGTTTTAAGCTGAAAAAGGGTAGATTTAGATTAGCTATTAAGGAGAAATTTGGTACTGTGAGGGTGGTGAGGCACTGGACCAGGTTGCCCAGAGAAGTCATGGATGCCCTGGAGGTGTTCCAGGACAGGTTGGATGAGACTTTGAGCAACCTGAGCTAGTGGAAGGTATCCCTGCCATGGCAGGGAGGGTGGAACTAGGTGATCTTTAAGGTCCTTTCCAACCCGAACCATTCTAAGATTCTATGATAGGTATTTGCTGTCCAAATCTTTGCAACAGCACAACTTCTTCCAAAGTATATTTATCTGGACAAAGTGCTATAGCAGAAAGGGGTTTTCAGTGCGAAACTGTGAAGCAGAAGTACTGTATTTCTCTCTCTGTAACCTTGGTCTTTATCTACATCTTCAAGGTTTGATCTTGTCCACATGAAGATGGTTGCTGACTTCAGTGAGATTAGGTATCAGAAAAAGGAAGAGGGGATGATACAAGAAAGTGCTTTACAGCCAGTCTGCATGGAAAGAACTGGAAATACCAGGTGCAGGTACAGGGAGAAGAAAGATGCAGATGTTGCATTTTCTCCATTTAGAAATAGGCATCCAAAAATCAATATTCTTTATACATAGCTCTGAAATTTGCTGCCTAAGGTGACTGTGACTGTACGATGATGTGTGTCCTAGAAATCTGATCAATACAACATCTGCCCTAAAGGTCTACCTTAGTCAAAACAGGCATAACTTCTGACTGCTCAGAACACGGGCAGCTCCTGCAGAAAGTAACCACAGACAGTCACCAATCAAGTCTGCTTATTGGGAATATCATTTCAGGTACAGTTTGCCTGCTAACCCACTTATTGTAGTAAATTCTGTGAAGATCAGACCTGCACGTCTGGAAGATTTTTTTGTAAGAAGTAGAAAATGTATGCTCAATGCAACATACCGATGATACACTTATGCTATATTGCTTCATTCAAATGTATATGTTTGGGTTTTTTTCTCCTCAAAAGCAAAATTCATTGTGTAGGTACATATAATAGATAGACCAATTTCATACAGCATCTTTCTTAGCACCTCTTGATTTCTAATAAGACCATATAAGGTTTTTTTAAATTGAAATACTTCAGGTAGTGTTTACAGATTAGCTATTGTAAGGGCAATGGAAAATTTCTCAAGCATACCCCAAAATATTTCCACATCCAAAGGAATCCCTTTTATCTTGAAGCTGATATTGCAGCAGAACATTCATTATTTTATGCCATTTTTATTCATGTTTGTCCAATCAACAGTTTTCCTTGGAAACCAACGCTTAACGCTTGGGGATGGATTTGTTGGATCCATGGAATTCATGGAGACTGAACATGTAGGAAAACCGAACACTAATGTAGGGGGCACTTTTGGCCCCTTGTGTTTTGGGTGAGGTGGACTAGTACAGATATTGTCATCTTCCCATGTCAAAGAAGGGAAAACTTTCTAGAAATTCACATACTTGACACAATCATCAGAGAGCTGAAGAACAATTTAAAAATTCACCACTGATCCCAACTGGAATTTCATGAACCCCAGTTATTTCTACAGTATTGCTTCCTTCTTTAAAACTGTTTACATTTGAACTCAATTAAAACTGAATCTGATTTGAGCAATTAGTTCAAAGGCAGGATACCTTTAACATTGATTGCATTTATGGACGCTGATTAGAAATGTTCTGTGTATGCTTGGGAATTCCTTTCAGTTAAGTGTCTGCTTTCTTTAACTCAGACTTTTAATACAAGGTCTTGGCACTGCCAGCATAGTGTGCAGTGACAATCCCACACCAGCAAACCCCAAGCCTCCATACCAGAGGGAATGTCTCATTGAAGGGGACCATTTCTGTTAAAAAAAATATGGGTTTAGATGTTTTTTTTTTTTGAACGGGTGGAGAAATGGCCTGTTCAAAAGCATCATTCAAATGCAACGTGGTGCCACCTAGTACTTGAATATAATACATCAGCAACATGATATAGTTCCAAAGAAGTATCTGGGACTTTAAAGAGCCATTCTGCTTTCAGGAACTGAGGCAAATACATTTGTTTTTCAAAAAAGTTTATCCTTGATGAACCTGCAGGGAAGCTATTTCTGAGAAGGGCATATCTGAGGGTAGTGCTATTATTCCTAACAAATTAGTCATATTGCATCATCAACATGAAACAATGAAGCCAAAGAGCCAAGGCCCTAATTTGCTCTCACTCATATTGGTGTAACTTCACTGGAACTGATTTTCTGTCATGCCTCAGCTGGGAAGAGCTGCCTCGGAAAAGCCAGTAATAGCCCAAAGACTGCTCTGCTAACCCAAGGAGCAGGTATCCAGCCCAACTGGATAGCAGGTGGGGATGGGCTGGCACAGGAGCGCAATGGTCTTGGCCACCTCCCTCCATGCCTTTCCACTTCCCATACGCCAACGGGTTCGTGACAGCTCTGTACCAGCTGGGAGCTCCCCAGGGAGAAAGCAGCCAGCTCAGGAGGCTGGCTGTTTCCCACCCCCCATTGTCCTACTGGGCTGATGCAAAGCAGGGAAGTAAATATTGAATCAGACGGAATCTCTACCCTTTGCTGGCATAAAAGAATTGCAGAAGCCCATCTTTTCTTATGCCTGTTGAAAAGTAGGAAAGAAATCAATATGTTTCAGTAGAGTTTGAAGAAAGATATCTTTCTACTCTGTTCAGATAATGCAGTGGTCTGTGTCCTGGTTGA
Organism: Coccyzus lansbergi; assembly: GCA_033558105.1. Classification (NCBI taxonomy): domain Eukaryota; kingdom Metazoa; phylum Chordata; class Aves; order Cuculiformes; family Coccyzidae; genus Coccyzus; species Coccyzus lansbergi. The sequence goes on from JAUMJK010000712.1 coordinate 65,768, forward strand.
CCTTTGAAGTTCTAACATTTTTAAAATATATTTTTTAATGAAAATGGGCTGGGACAAATTTCCGTTCTTAGTCCTGGATTGCACCAGAGTTTACAAGTGGGGTTCTTTTGCAAGCAAGATCAAAACATTGAAGAGCAAATACACACACTTGGATTCAAGCTGTGCTTTCCATGAGGTTTCCAACAAAGCACTACATTTGACGAAGTGTGGAGCAGAAAAAGAACTACTATAGAGTAAAAAGTAAAATTAGTAACTAAAATAGCAGGAATATGATCTACTCAGCAGCATCAGCAGCATCTAAGCAGTTCTTTTTCCTTCCCCTGCATGCTGGCTCATTCCCAAGTATTAAATCACACTGTGAAGGCTGCCCTACAAAAAAAATCACCCAAGGAAAGCAACTGTAGCACGCTATGGCCAGTTCACCTTTATGAGTGTGTTTGTAACTGTGGTGGATGAGGGTGAGAAAACTATGTGGGCAAGGAAGCAATTGGAAATAATCACAAACCACACTGCATAAGTGAAATGATGCACACAAGTAGTCTTCAGAGATTAAAGATATTTGGGTTGGGAGAGGAGCTTTAATTGGAATTGACCTTGTAAAACATTCTCCCTTATGTTCAGGCTTATAATCACGGGTGGGCCAGCTGATCTATTTAAAAATGCCTGGTTCACATTAACCACCCAGTTTTTAGAGACAGTTTTTAGATGTTTGGTGGTATCACAGAGAACAAATGACCACATTTGTATATTGATCCAGTGTGTTAGCAGTTAATGGAAGTGAGTACAGATGTTTTGTGTAGCACTTCAGATAGTACTATCATGCAATGTTTTGACATAAGAAAACACTTCCTTTCAGGAAAATAAAATACTAGTAATCCAATTGCTGCTACTAGGGCAACAGATTTCCAGTTGCTGATCTCCATATATATTTTCAGAAGGAACAGATGTTAGAGAAAAAGAGCTAATAAGCCAGGAGATCGTCCCAGGAAGATTTGGTCAAAATTAGCTCTTTGATTTTAACATAAGTCCAAATGGAATAGACCCATTACTGACCAGAAAAAAAAAAAAAAAGCGGCTTTGCTTAGGATTGCTGTGCAGAAAAGAAATTCTGTGTGCTTTTGTGCCCTGAGTGAGAGCATGCAAAGGTATGGGCTGGAAAGGGCAAAGTAGATTTTTATGAGAAAGTCCAGGGTTGTGCTTTTGTTCAGAATCTAGTGCCCCTCCCTGACTCTTTTGATACTCTGAAATAGCACACACTGATTGTGAAATAGTCCAAATTCCAGGCTTTCTTTAGAAAGGAAGAGTGTGAATGCTGGATGTTTTGAATTTGCAGAATTTTGATCTTGTCATTTATGTGAGCTGCTAGGGTCTTTCTTTCTTTCTTTCTTTCTTTCTTTCTTTCTTCTTCTTTCTTTCTTTCTTTCTTTCTTTCTTTCTTCTTTCTTTCTTTCTTTCTTTCTTTCTTTCTTTCTTCTTTCTTTCTTTCTTTCTTTCTTTCTTCTTCTCTTCTTTCTTTCTTTCTTTCTTTCTTTCTTTCTTTCTTTCTTTCTTTCTTTCTTTCTTTCTTTCTTCTTTCTTTCTTTCTTTCTTTCTTCTTTCTTTCTTTCTTTCTTTCTTTCTTTCTTTCTTTCTTTCTTCTTCTCTCTCTCTCTCTCTCTCTCTCTCTCTTTCTCTATCACTTTCTCTCTTTCTTTCTTTCTCTTTCTCTATTTCTTTCTTTCTTTCTTTCTTTCTTTCTTTCTTTCTTTCTTTCTTTCTTTCTTTCTTTCTTTCTTTCTTTCTTTCTTTCTTTCTTTCTTTCTTTCTTTCTTTCTTTCTTTCTTTCTTTCTTTCTTTCTTCTTTCTTTCTTTCTTTCTTTCTTTCTTTCTTTCTTTCTTTCTTTCTTTCTTTCTTTCTTTCTTTCTTTCTTTCTTTCTTTCTTTCTTTCTTTCTTTCTTTCTTTCTTTCTTTCTTTCTTTCTTTCTTTCTTTCTTTCTTTCTTTCTTCTCTCAATAATTCACCTTCTGCCTTTGTGGGTATTGTTTCAAGGTTTGCTCCCTGGGCTGTTTCCGTGTATCGCCTGCAACCCTGTGACTGCTGTAGGGCCACGGGTGCCTTGCAAAGGCTGGATACTGCCAGAAGGAAACAGGGTGAGACTAACCTCTGACTCCACAGAACAGGGGAAAAGGATGGTGAAGCATCTTTACCTGAGTGGAAGGCCTGCTCCAAACAAAGACCCTCGAGTGATCTCCTGCTCCTGTACCAAGTTCAAACTTCAGGACTTCTGTGGCTATTATAACATGTTTCTAAGCAATGACCACAACAAATCTGCAGGTATATATATAATTGACATGTCCAAGTAAACTCCAGTCCTTCCCGGGCAAGGGACTTATGGTGCAAGAATTCTGATCTAGTGGGACATGATGATCATCTAGTGGAACGAGATGATCCTTAAGGTCCCTTCCAACACATAGTATTCTATGATTCTATGATAATTCACATCCATGCTTCAGAACTGTTTGAGAATTGTGTACTGAAACTTGTGTTGACGAAAAATCAGCTTTTGGAAAAATGAAGACTTGCTAAGAAATAGTTTACTTTCCTCTATGTTAACACTTCCCTTCCCATTTTAAACTCTTTGGCCAAAATTAAGAACCCCTGCATGCAGCTTCTGACTGTTGTTTTGTCCTCTATCACTGAAGTGTCTGAATGTAGCAACATACTTCCAGTAAACCAAAACAAATTCACATTTGACATGGCTGACTCAAGAATTTATGTAAAAGTAATGTATTAAAACTTTATTTAGCCTGGAGAAGAAGAGGCTGAGGGGAGACCTTATTGCTGTCTACAACTACCTGAAAGGGGGTTGTGGAAAGGAGGGAGCTGGCCTCTTCTCCCAAGTGATGGGATAGGACAAGGGAGAACGGCCTCCAGCTCTGCCAGGGGAGGTTCAGGCTTGACATCAGGAAAAAAATTTTCACAGAAAGGGACACTGGGCATTGGCAGAGGCTGCACAGGGAGGTGGGTGAGTCACTTTTCCTGGAAGTGTTTAAAGGATGGGTGGATGAAGTGATGAGGGGCATGATTTAGTGATTGGTAGGAATGGTTGGACTCGATGACCCAGTGGGTCTTTTCCAACCTACTGATTCTGTGATTCCATGAAAATGTGCCATCTGTATAAGAAATATGAATAGTTAAAAGCATTTTTAAAGAGGTAGCTTCTGATCTTTTGCTTCCTGCAATCTTGGACTCCCTTAAAATCCTTTGACATGCCTCAATATTTTTCAGCCAGTCTTCCATTGCTAAACTCTGCACAGGCTTTCAAAGTGGATGCTGTCCAGAAATCCTATTACAATATATTTACTGTATTAAAAAAATCTGAAGAGGAAATAAGATATGGTCATATTATTTAGTCTGACTGTTCACCATTGCCAGCCTTTCATCCAGCCCTTTGTTTATTGACATCTTATCCTGCACTTAATCTCATTTAAAGCGTAGGTGCTTTAGTACAAAGACCTTCTATTTTGTGTGCCTTTTGCATATATGATACCACATTTAAAGCACACATTCTCTTTCTTTAAAGAGCTTGCCACATTTATGATGCTGTAGAAATGAAAAGTCATTACAAAAGCTTATCCAAGAGTTGTAAGCGTAAACAGAAGGTGTTTGTGTTGCTCTCAGTCTCATCATAAGCAGTGAGGCCAGTTTTCCGTATTTTAAGATTAAGAGAATTTAAGATAAGAGAAATTAGACTTATTATCTAAAAAGTCTGCTTAAAGTGATGGATTGGATATTAGCAAACCTGAATAAAAAATCAGCTGTATATTATAGTGCATATCCCTAAAGAAACCTTGAGGATTACTTGCTTTAACCAGAAGTGTCTTGTGATCTCTAATATCTATTTGGAGAGTCATCCAAGGCTTATGGATTGACATCCTGTCCAACACAGCAGTTCTGTTCCAAACACACCCTCCTTCCCCTGTTATTGAGAAGGCCATCGTGCGAACCAGCATGTGGTGGGCTTTCCAGGAGAGTACTGTGTTGGTGGCTAGCGTGGTGGTGGTGTTGGTAGCCTTCTTACTTGCTGGATGGCAAAGCATTACAACTTCTTTTTTTAAGATCTGTTTTCAGCTGCATCAGGTTCATGCCACCTAGTGGTGACAGCCCCACCATTCTCGGTCCCGTCGGAAAGAGGTTTTCACATCTCTTCCCGAAAAACAATATCAGAGTATACTTCTAAATGAGAAAGGAAGATGTTATTAATCCGTACCATGGATGCTCCAGTACGTTTTGCCTTTCATCTCTAAACTGCACATCAGCCCTTAGAAGAATTGCAGATGTCATCGTGGAACTCGGTGACAGAAAATGCCAAAGGCGAGAGTTAACATGTAAATTTGCCTGCCCACTCCAGCTGGCCTCTGCCTATGTCTTGAAGCCAGAGGCAAAGCAGTAATAAAACAGAAGAAAAGAGAAGTGCTTCACTTGGGCTCTCGCTCACTGTCACTTCATCTGCCCAAGTCATCACACAGTTGTTAACAGTCCGTGCATTATCTTTAAATCCTGAAAGGTATATCTGAAAAAATAAATGTTTCTAAAGAGCTTTATTTAACCAATCTTCTATTTCACTTTGATTTATCATTATTGTCTAAACCTAACCTGGAATTGATAGGATTAACAACTAGTTGTCAGCAAGCCCGCAGTAAATTTTAAATTAAAAATTCTCCATTTGTTTTTGTTAAATGACATTTTCAGCCTCGCTTAAGGAAAGTACTTTTGAAGATTCTCCATCTTTTTGGTTTGACAATTTAATTCAGGGAGGGAGAAAAAAGACAACATCTTTCCATATTGCAGCACTGGAGTTGTACCAGGAATTAATCTGGACCAGCAGATTTATTGACCAAAACACAACAGAAGAAATTATTGGCTTAAATTTTTCTGCACTGAGCAAGCTACAGAAGAGACTGCAGTTTTAATGAATAGATTGCAGTGGAAAATGTGTAGTGTTGTACAGTCATGTAGAGTTTAATGGATTTGGGCCAGTACTAAAAAGAAAGTCAGCAGTCAAGTCTTCAGGGAAACTGTCATTCCATAAAGTCTGCATCATCTCTGTTCAGAGACAGACTGAAGATTCATCTTGCCCTGGTGAGGAGATAGGAAGCAATCTGAAACCCTGAGCTTTTTCACAAGTCACTCCCTAGAAGCACAGAAAAATGTAGTGTTCCTGCCACTCTTTTCTGGAAACCGTTAGATTGGCTTTAAATCAATGCTGACATCCCCTATGAGTTCTGACAGAAACTGTCGATAAAACCTCATGTTAATATGTAACCCTTACTCCAGCACCTAGTGGTTGATCTTGTTCTCTGTGTGATGTGTGGTCCCTGGTCTCATTTTCTGCCATGCATCCTTCTTCCAGCAAGCCTTTCTGTTAATGGGATTGGCCAAAGTTCCCAGTAAGAAAATACAACTTCTCAGTGTAACAGAAGTGATACTGTGTCAATAAAGGCTTTTAGACACTTTATCAGTACTTTTGAAATAATCCAATTCAAAACACAAGGAGAAGTACGTCTGAGAGATGAGCCATAATTCCCCATGTATGCAAAAATAGATTAGAAAAGCATCATTGGTTGAAGATTAAATTATATAAGAAATTATTACTATCTAATATATAATATTTTATAGGCAGAAGAAATGTGATAAATAAGTCTTCTTTAAGCTGTTTTAATACCATGCTTTGACTGTTCATTGAGTGACAGGGGTGGAGCAAATGCAGATGATAAAGATCAGGAGGAAAATCACTTGGAAGAGATGCTGCATTGGAGATACATCTAAAATTTAAAGTCAAGACAGATGTAGTATGTTACGACAGAAACAAATGTAATGTCTTCATTAACAGCAAACTGTTTATTTTACGATGACTGTGCCTGGGAGGGAGCAGAAAAAACTCCAAACATTAACTCTCAAATAATTTGTCTAACCTTGAAAAAACAGTAAATTCACTGCTGCCAGTATGACCTACACAAAATGGAGAGAAAACAAAAAATACACGTTTTCTCAAGTAAGACCAATACACCAGTTGTGATAATGCAATCAAGCTGGATTGCCTTCTTGGACCTTGTTGCTACTGTTCGACTGACATAACAAATATTTTCAGTCTTTTTTTGATATTATTTCTGTCTAATTTCTGATAAGACCAAAATAGACTGGGGCTTTCCTGTTTCTTTTATTGTTTTCTCCAACAAAACAGCCAAGGTTTTGGAAAACTTGAAGCTTCCTGATTGGAAAATTTTGATTTTCTCTTGTTTTTTTTTATCAGGTGATTGCACATGAAATAGTTAAATTCCAATTACTTCCTCGTGCAATTGTATCCAACAGTGAAAGTACTCCATTGGTGGTTAATGCCTCTCTGGAGGCTACATGTGGATACACAGCTAAGTATTTACTACTGTTCAGCAATGATTTATCCTGGACAGTTTTCTCGAGACAGGAACGGTTTAGATAGGAATGGTTGGACTAGAAGATCCGATGGGTCCCTTCCAACCTGGTTGTTCTGTGATTCTGTGATTCTGAGATATAAGGTGGGATATAGCTTTCTACTTGTCTTGGTGTTCCCAACTGTTTTGCAAATGGGTGTTACTTAGTCACAAATACCCTGTTTTTACCATGCCACTACACTGGAGATTGTATAGTTAGGGATGTATTAATGCACTAAAAAAATAACCAAGGACTAATGGGATATTCTGAAAATGTTAACCCTAATTTTTCCCACATGCAATTCCAAACTCAAAGGGAAATTTCCAGCATAGGTAAGTCTAAAAGAGGAATTTTCCCCTATACATTTCTATCTTAAAATTGATATTTAAAAATCTACCTACTACTCACATGGCTTCTGTCCTTCAACTTTTCCATCCTGGTGGGAATGAAGAACTCTTTTGTTCTGCTGAGAGCACTGCAACTCTGCTTTGCTTCCAGATGGAGTGGAACACCTGCCTGAACTAACCTTTAGAAACAGTGAAGTACCACCACTGTTGGTCTTAACTCACTATGATATTATTTTTTATGTTAATGTTTTCACCATCCCTCTCTTCAGAATAGGATGGATCTTCCTCCTCTTGATGTCATAAGGAACGTTGTTCCCTATGTCAGTAGGACTTTCTGGACATATCTCTTCACTGGATATCGTTATTGAGGGCTGGATTTTGACAGCTCACTCCAGCTGATGGTGGTGAGACCCAGCACATCAGTAGGTTGGGAGGTAAATCACAAAGCCTTTTGCTGCCACTCCAGATTTTAGATTAAAAACTACAAAATACATTCAGATTTTACCTGGGACAGTTTACTTACTCAAGTAAAAGCTTTGCCAAAATTCACAGCTACAGACTACTCCCACAAATGATATCAAGCCACTGACTAGAACACAAAAAGTTATAATACATAATCCTTTTTAGATCTTATGGCAGAGATGATCAGCCAGGGATCCTATGGATAGATCTGGCCTGTAAAGCAGTTAATCTGGTCTGTGGGAAGAGAAAAGACACCTTCAGCAGACTCTATCTCTGAGGTCACTCCATTGATTTCAGTGAGAACTACTCATGGAGAGGAAATGGCAGGATTCAGTTCCAGGTACTGTCATGGAAAGAAAAATTCTAATGAAATTATCTTTGGAAGTGTACCACTACAAATCAGGTATTCTGAAATGAATCCAACATATCATATTTAATTACATTTAATTTCTAAAAGCTGTTAAGTACCAAAGGCTCTGGTTTATCTGAAATTGAAAAGGCATCCAAGACTAAATTGATTGAAACTTGACTTTTGGGCACTGAGACTGAGCAGCTGCGACAGGGACCAGATTGCTAGTTGGGTGGCATTTTCTTCTCCTACAGTATTGGGAACTTCAGATTTTGTTACAGATTGAAAGAAAATACTAGAAAGCATTATGTTTGTGCAGGCTGGCTGTAAACATGGCAAAGCCCACTGTGACCATTTTGTAAGGACCCTGACAGCATCCCCACACTGGGAGGTCTGGTTGCCAGGGCCTGGAGACAATGCGGAGTCAGTGCAGCTCAGGGTGGCTCCATGGGGAGCAGCAGCAGCATCACAGGGAGGCTACAGCTGGGACCCATCCCTGACCCCAGGGAGCTGCTTCCAGCTGAGGCTGCAGTGCTTGATCCCAACCTTTCCTTTAGCTGTGAAAGTGCAGAGTTAAGATCAACAGCATAAGTATTCCGTTCAGTGAAACCCACTTAGCAAGTCCACACAGAGCCACAGGATCACCAAGCCTCTTCCTGGGGCCAGCAGGGGCAGGACCAGGCTCTGCCCATAGCACCACATCTGCATGCCATGCAGCGAACCCAAAGACTGACGCTATCTTCAGCCAGAGATGGATGAGGCTGTCCAGGAACATCCTCAGCTTGCTCAGTTTCTCTGGTGGGCATTATCTGGAGGAAGTAATTTTCTGAAGAAACTCAAGAGATGTGTGCCACAGTGATGTCATATCTGCCTTAGAAAGGACTTTAGGACTTTTGCCAACTGCTGTTTACACAAAAGTCTATTAGAATGGTGTCTGGGGGGCTGCAGGTTGGGTAGGAGGTAGGAAACCACTGTGCTGGTGAATATTAGATTTTTTTTCCCGTGCTCATATGTATTCCAGAACAGAAGAGAGGCTGAGACACTTAAGAAACCTCAGTTTTAGTAAGGACATGCTGACAAGACCATTAAGATTTGATTTGTGTGGTAATGAGTCACCTACTGGTTCAAATGGATGGGGTAGGAGCACATAATGGCACTTCTGGTAAATTATCCTGAGCACACAGTCCGGTACTTATACTGACTTTACGCTGCCTGGGGGGAAACTGGCAATACCTAGTCCGGCATAAAACTGGCATGGTATGGACATAATATTCTCAAGGTCTAAAACATTCTTTTGTATTGCTTAACTTTAATTCCAACTGAAAAGCTGACCTGCAGTAACCAATGACTTACATGGGTGTTCAGAAGCTCTTGTCCTTGTGTATAGTTAGAATCACATGTCAGAAAAACAGTTAAAAAGATTCCTTACAATAACTAAACAAGAAAGATGTACTTACATCAGCTGCTGTGTGTACCTAGTGCAGACAATTGCCAGAACAAGGAACTATTTAGGCTGACGGTAGTCCAAGACTATGAGATTCTGCCTGCCTGCAGGTCTGTGTTGGTCTATCTATTGAGGGCAGTTAAAGCAGGGCCATTCACATGTCCTGCTTATTATATTTACTGGCACTCTTGGAGGGATACAAGTTTCTAAATCTGACTTTCACAAACTTTTAAAGCCAGGCACTGTCACTGGCAGGGACACTTGTGGCAGCAGTGCTCGTGGCCACTGCTAGTGACAGTGGGTCCGATACCTGGCTGCAAAAGTATACATACTTGAGATGAATGCATGAACACAATTTGGGATCTTCTCTGCTATGCTACTATAATCAGTGCCTTCAAATCACCTTATTAGAAGACAGTGGAGCTAGTCAAGTCATTGTGTGCATCAAATCCAGCTGTCCTAGACAGATTGTAGCTGGCATGGTAATATCTAACACTTTCTGTAGTTTGTGGATAAATGTAGGTTTGTATATGCAACTGCTTTGTAGCATTTTTCTTAATCCTCTGGGCTGGCAGGAGTCAGGAGGGAAGAGGCACCCACTGGAAAATGCTTAACAATCAAAGACTGGTCTGTGTTTATTATAGATGTACGATCAAGATGTACCAGTGAAGGCTATCCATCTGCTGATCACTGGTTAAAAAAAGTGAAAACAAGAACAACAGTATTTGCATTGCAGTTGCTGGAAGTTATGGATAAAATAGCAGGTAAAAAAAGTTGATAGGACTCGAAATCTTGAGGCCTACTACCACGTCATAAAAATAATTCTGTGCATCTCCATGTCAGAAAGCCATCACTATAAACCGCTGTGGTAAGCCAAGAAATCTGCAAAAGTCAGATGCATAGTACAGAGTAATATGCAACTTCTCCATATCTCACCCGTACAGGAAAACGGGTAAACAAGCTATCTGAACCCAACCCTCCCAGTATCTACAGTGAATGAGTTCATGATATTGAAGGGGAGTATATGGTCTGTGCAAATGCCACTAGTGGCTTTTTGAACAGCTGGGTGCCAAAGTGGTTTCCTCTTCGATCATATCATCTCCTTCCCAGTCTGCCTTCAACCCTCTTACAGCAATTGGTACAGTGTATTTCAAGATATTAATAAGATCTCTTTCAGTGTTTGTACTATAAAACACAGCAGGTTTACATACTTTTTTCCAAAATACTCAATTGCATAATAATCTTTTTATAGAGAACAGCTAAGATGATACAGATATCAGCACAAACAACAGACACTGCAGCAAACTGCACTGACAGACAGATCTTTACAACCATAGCAAGAAGAAGTTTTAGAGTTTCCTTTATCACAGTGTTGCCAGATGAAAAAAATCTGCCTTTGTGTTAACCTAGAAATACAAAACATGAACATGTTTGAACATTTTCACTCTGTACTGTAGGGCTATTGAAATAGACTTCTGCCTGTCCACTTTCTGAACGACACCACCAGGAGTGCCAGGGAAGAAGGAGAGCAGCTTGCATTTGGATCCTAAAAGGTAAAGGACAATTTCTTTCGGACAATGTGGCTCATTTCCACCCCCTTAACGAGCCTTCCCTTCTAAATGGCTATGTGTCTGTTAGAGTCTGCACCATAGAAGTGTGATTTATTATTGATGCATGTACACAGCACCAACAGTGTGACAGCATATTTTTGGTACAGACAGTATGCAAAGTAAGAAATAAAAAAAGACTAGAGTTTCATTTAACAAAGTTCAGCGTGCCTTAGAAAAAGTTTTCTTAATAAATCACAGAGAGTTTTGGCTGGTTAGCAGATGGCCCTCTACAGTGACTATTAGCCTCTTCACCTTCCCTTTTGAAGTTGAGCTGCATTACCTTGCCAACACAGCTGAGCCCGCCAGCCTGAGCCATGAGATACCCAAGGCCAAGCTCACGTTTCCATTGTTACAGTGCAGTTACCAACGCATCAGACTATCCTGGGATTACACACATCCTGCCAACAGCAGCTACTCCCTAAGGGGTTGTCATAACAGATCATTTATGCCAGCATTGCACAATTTTGCAACCGCAGCGTGTAAATCTTGTGGATCTTTAAAAACAGAAAGGAGATTATTCCTACAGCATAGAGTAGTGTACGCTTGTAACAAAGAAGCATGCAGAACTGCACAAATATCACGAAGTTATGTCCTGCGCTTCCTATAGAAACAAATCACTATTGTTTATAGCTACAAGTTGGGTGCACACCTCTTTTCTAAGGGATTAACAGCTACGGTTTCATTGGGCTCTCCAGGCAAACATCTGATTAAAATTAGATCAAAATGACATCTTTCTGAACCTGCATTCTACACTTTCAAATATTTTGTGCTTATTTTATAATCAAAATAAGCTCATGATTACAGACAGCAAACTATGGTTAGGAATCTCTTGTTATTCTCACTTCAGAGAGGGAGGAAGGACAGAAAGGCCAAGGATGCTGATTCCAAAAGTGGTCCGATCTGAGATATTTCAGAGTTTCAGGATCAGCCTGGGTTGCCACAGAAGCTGATAGCCCTTGGTTATGGAAAACTCTGCAGTATGTGTTTGGCTTTGGGTGTGTAAAAGGTGTCAAAGGCAGCGGTCACTTTTGACAGTGTTCTGCCCTAAGAGACAGCATAATGCACAAAAATGTGGATAGTGGGCTGAGTTTTGTATCTGTCTATCCATATTTCATGTTCATTTTATGATCTTTTCTACAGTTAGAAAGACGAATTACATAGGCTTCTCTGGAATACAGAACGAAATTGTATCAGATGGACAGACTGGTTTAAGATTATAACAGCTAATGCTTTTGCCAAACTCAAGAACCATTACTCAGGCATGAAGCCAGGACATCTTGGAATTCAGATCCCTCTAAGAAACAAAATGCTGCCCTTTAATGATGCTGGATCAGCTCTGTAGCTTGAAAAAGAAATTGAAATGAGTACTAAAATAAAAGTAGTTTTAACACTGCAGTTTCTAAATGAGTTGTAAAATAAGCTGGAACAAGTTTGCATGAGGAACAATTGCTATTATGAGTAGAAGCATGGGACTTGAGCCAGGCCAGCTGCGCTGCTGCTCCTCCTTTGCTCCTATACCAGTAGCTGCCAGAGGCTACAGACTCTGGAGGTAGAAAACACGTTTCATTACTCTCATTTGATTCCCTCAGGCTGGCACACGGAGTGGGATTGACAGGTTCCATGGCAAGTTGTGTCTAGCCTTCTTTCGCTGGAGGGAGGATTGCTGATACATCGTGCTTTGATTTTTGGCAGGAGAGACCATCAATTTTAAAACAAAAGAGACAGTTCAGGTTACTGACTCTTTAAGGCAGGGTTGCCTGTGATATGCAAGTTTACAAGAAGTGTGAGAACAGGTCATAAAAAAGTCCTCAATTAGTTAGATGTAATAGACAGTAGACTGCTATTCACAGGCTGAAGTTCAAGTGAGAGGTGCTCAGGGAAATTCTAATTTAATCAAGCACTTGGAGTCAGGACTTGGAAGGGCTGGGGTCAAGAGACAGAGGTCAAGGATAAGGGTCAGGATATACAGCAGGATGTAGTGAAGCTAACAGGCTAACAACATATGAGAAAAGAAAAACGTGGGTCACATTATCCATCTGAAATTACAGACATAAACAATTAAAAGAATTTTCATATGTGGTTTACCAAGAGAAACCACATTTGTTGATTCATTTGAAGAACAAGAACATCTAAATCTGGAGTTAGTATCAGCAAGGCAAAATAAAATACATTTGGAGGAAGATGGTCAAGCTCTCAAATGTTACAGAAATGTGAAGTAACTTGAACTCAAAACTATTTAAATGGTTTATGTAGCAACACAAGCTTTAAATGCTTTTTCTTTTGAACAATGGGATCCAATAAATAATACAGACCACTAACAGAGGCACACATATTTACGTCAGTCTTGGCTAGTTTATTTTCCAGAAAACTGGACATAGTCTTCCATCTTCTTTGGACAATGAGTTTGTGAGTGCACTGTAACTCTTTCTATGCATAGATTAATTTTTATTATTTCAATATTTATTCAGCACTCATATTAAAATATTCTTACCAGCCTAAGCATTTTACCATTCTTACATCGTATTACCTTGAACAACTGTGTGTTCAGTAATGTATATACTTTGAACCTGAAGTAGCTAGCACACATCAGCAGTGAAAAGGGCATGACATGAAGATCACAGTAACTCAGTGGCTAATATATTTACTAAAGCGCTTTCTCCACATCAGCTATTCCTATCTCTTAGCTGTCAAGAGATTTGAAATACAATTTAGATCAACCAGTGCATATAGAGGAACGTTTCAGGATAATTTATGTTATCTTAAAGGAAGGGAAAGACATTGTTAGGAAAAATAGCTTGCATTTCAGGATGGTGTGGTGTCATGTTATGTTTCTGCATTAAAGAATCAAACTCACCTCCAAATCCAGACAGCCCCGAACCATCTATAAATACATTCTTATGGTATGGTTCAGTGGAAAACATCTTAAAAACATACTGAAATTATATTTGGCCATGTTTTCACAGGTATCAAAGAAGAAGGATTCCTGGCAAACTTGGAATTTGTATTTTGAACAAGGAGTTTGCCCGCTGGCTTTTCACTCTGTAACAAGTTCGTGCATTATGTTAGAAAATGTACCGAACTAGACCAGATTGAACATTACAAAATAAACCACTGTAATAACATATCAGACTACTTTATTTGGCAGAACTAGCAGTTTCGAGTGCAATCAGCACACAAGTAAAGTATAACAAAATTATTATTGTTGTGATCTTGAAATTCATTAATAAAGATGTGTGAAACTTGGAAACACTATCAATGCAGCATATCTTTCTTTTTCCCCCACTGTTTATGTTGAGAACATAAAGAACACTTTACTTTGCTCGCTTGCTTTTCATTACCAGCTGGTGCTCTCGCCTCCCTCGCACCAATGGTAAAAAAATGTTGCTTGCCTTTTATACAGGGTCCAACTGGACCTAAACTTGGCTTAAGTCAGTGGGACTGGCAGTGAATCATTCTTCCCATGTCAGGCAGGCTGCTTTGCAGACAGAGGCTGCAAAACCCTTGCTCAAGAAGCTTACGCTGCACTGGAGGCATCAGTGACCAGCAGCAGACCCTACTGAAAAGACAGACAAAGGGAGGGCCAGCAGCCATGGGCAGAGGGAGATCAGATTGTCTAAACCATTTTGTTCCGACTGTTCTAGCCCTTCTTCTATCGGCCTCTCAGTTCTTTTTGATTTGTTAAGAGTCCAAGTCGAGATGGAGATTAGCAGTGGAAAGGCAGACAAAAAGGTGAGTCCTGAGGTCAGATGTGAGCAAGGAGGTGGGATTAGCGTCTCCTGACCAGATGGTGAGGTCGGGTGAGGTGGCAAAGAAGGATCGGCACCTGGCACACCACCCCACAGCCGCCAGAAAGGTAGGGTAATTCATTTTTTCCTTTATAAATTCTGTTTTTTCATGGAATCACAGAATGGTTTGGGTTGGAAGGGACCATAAAGACTCCAGCTACCCTGCCATGGGCAGGGACACCTCCCACCAGACCAGGCTGCCCAAGGCCCCATCCAACCTGGCCTTGAACACCTCCAGGGATGGGGCAGCCACAGCTTCCCTGGGCAACCTGTGTCAGTGCCTCACCAACCTCATGGCGAAGAAATTCTTTCTAATGTCTAGTCTAAATCTGCCCTTCTCCAGTTTATGCCCATTGCCCCTAGTCCTATCACTACAAGCCTTTGTGAACAGTCCCTCCCCAGCTTTCCTGTAGCCCTTCAGGTACTGGAAGGTGGCTTTAAGGTCCCCTCGGAGCCTTTCTCGTCTCCAGGCTGAACAACCCCAACTCTCTCAGCCTGTCCTCGTACGGGAGCTGCTCCAGCCCTCTAACCATCCCTGTAACCTCCTCTAGAGCCGCTCCAACAGCTCCACATCGTTCTAACGCCGCACCCAACACGTTGCACCAGCTCCCGCACAACCCCTTCCACCCCCACCACCGGCTCCAGCCCCGCTGCCCCGGCGCTCGCTCCGCCCCGCGCAGGCGCCCGGCGGCTCTGCCGGCAGCGGCCCCGCCCGCCATGCCCGGGCGCGAGGGGGTGAGCGGGGAGGTTGTGGGGGCGGCAGCGGTTGTGGGGGCAGCCGGGGCTGGGGTTGCAGCCAGGCTTGCACAGCACGATCTGGGGGGTACAGCCGCGTCTGGGGGCTGCAGCCAGGCTTGCTCAGCAGGGTCTGAGGGAGCAGCCGGGTCTGGGGGCTGCAATCAGGCTTGCTTAGCGCGGGGTCTGAGGGAGCAGCAGGGTCTCGGGGCTGCAGCCAGGTTTGCACAACAGGGTCTGAGGGACCACTAGGGGCTGGGGGCTGCAGCCAGGTTTGCTCAGCAGGGTCTGAGGGAGCAGCAGGGTCTGGGGGGTGCAGCCAGGTTTGCTCAGCAGGGTGTGAGGGAGCAGCAGGGTCTGGGGGGGGGTGCAGAGCCCCCACGTGTCAGGAGTCAGGTTTGCACAGCCAGGTCTGGGGGTGCTGCGTCATCTGTGGTGCCAGTCGAGGAAGGGGAGACCCCTGAGCTGAGGAGTGCTGGCTGATAAAGGCAGAAAGAGTACAACCATGCTTTAAATGGGAAAGGGGAAGATGTAGACTGGACCAGTAGGGAGAGACTCTTAATGATGAGGGTGGTGAGGCGCTGGCACAGGTTGCCCAGGGAAGCTGTGGCTGCCCCATCCCTGGGGGTGTTCAGGGCCAGGTTGGATGGGGCCTTGGGCAGCCTGGGCTGGTGGGAGGTGTCCCTGCCCCTGGCAGGGGGTTAGAGCTGGGTGATCTTTTAAGGTCCCTTTCAGTCCAAACTGTTCTATGAACCTGTGTTTCTGTGTGTGGGTGACAGAGGGTTTGGACTGTATTTGTTCCTGGGATTTTATTAACTCAAATAGATAAAGAAGGGTTTGGATACTTTTTTTTGGTGGGTGAAATTGTTCAATGCTTTTCCCTGCTATTCGGAGGGCAATCAAATAGGTTTTGCTCTTTGATGGGGGTGGGTTTAGAAGATGCAGGGCACCCTGCCAGTGTAGCCGAATGCCGTGGTGACCTTGTTGGTGTTTTCCCCATGGAGACCCGTTACCAACAGCAGCAGGGAAGCAGGATGTACGCTAGTCACTTGACAGACACCTCTTTGTTTGCTACAGGGACTGAGTGAGTACAAGAGAAACTTCAAATGGAAAACCCCAGAGTTTTGTAGCCCGTCACAACAGCAGAAATCCTTGTGGGCAGGACTTCGGTCGGATCAGTTTGGTAAGCACCCCTGAAAGCTGCTGCCTTGATTACAAATGCTGGTGCTGTCCAAGCTGTGATAAGGACGAGCCTGGGCTGCCGCAGACCTGGGAGGCTGGCTGTGATTGAGTGCGTGGCCACAGGGACTGATAGTGCTTGCGTTTTCTCCACTTTATACAGCTAAAAGTATATTCGTGGTCATTGTTTACATTAAGGGTTTGAATGTCATATTCTTTCTGGCTGCACTGAAACTTTCTTTTAATGTTAGTGATGCTTATATAAAACATGAATCATACATGGTGTCTGACAGGCAGCACAAACTAAGTCCTGGAGGGGAAGCGCAGATGCAGTGTTAACCCACAGGTGTGTAGAAGGAGGCATTGGGTTACCTGTGGTGTAAGTAGAATTCTGTGCTTAATAGGAGATGAACTTGGGGCAAAGTTTGATACAAAGTAAAATTGTTATAGAGACTTGTAGAGTGAGCTCACTGAAATAAAAAGAGGAACATTAAATGGAAAAGCTGGTGGTGCTGTAGTGTAGGAGTTAAGGGTTTGTAGTCATTATCAAGTCAGGAAAATGTTGTGTTGGAAAGTGAAAGCCAAAGGAAATAGCATCTGGACTGAAAGGCCTGTAGGGACCTGAGGAATAGGAATCAACTGGAAGGTGATGACAACTGCAGTGCTTTGAAAAGAAGTGGTAAAAAGTAGGAATTATAGTAATGACACAAGACAGATTAACAAAATTGTGCAGTTCAGTGCAACCACACTACACACTCTCTGTAATTAAGGTCCAGTGTATTCATTCCTACAATATGATAACTGTTCTAAATTACAGCCTAGTAATGAAGAACCAACCACTGTGAGTAGCAGTTGTTTTTGGTCAAGATGGTAGACATTTTAATAAATAATTCAATTTTGCTGAAGATTATGCCATATATATTGCTACTTTCTTGCATTACTGCAAAATACATATTTCTTTAATCTTGCTTTCTTTCTCACATGGCTCTGTGTATGAGTGCCTATATCAAAGAGTATGACTTCCATGAATTTTGAAATACCCAAACACATTAACTTATTTAACACATTAGCATCCAAACATATGAACTTATTTTTGAAATTTAATTCTATGCTTCTTTTCAAATCAAACTAAACTGCAGATTTTTACAAGAGTTGCAATAAAGTCATGAGTTAGCAATACAGCAGTTTCTTCTCCTCATATTGTAGTGGGGTTTTTATGTGTACTTAGGAGTGTTTTCCTTCATTTTCATTCCTGCCTCTTTTCTGGCCATTTAACCATCTACATCTTCAAATGTCACTTGACATCCCATAGAGCTTGCAGATTGTCATTGATAATTCACTTATAGTTCTTCCTGTTGAAACTCTGTTGGCAGTTATAAGAATGAATTGGAACATTACCACAAAAAGTTAACAACTGCAAGTCCTCTGAGTTCCTTCCTGCTACTTTTCCACTGCTTTTCCATTGAAATTACCTCCTGCAACCTGTATATGTAGATAGGTATACAGACGTTCTGTGTACCTTGCAACATAGGTTGTTTTCCCTTTCTGTGTTGCTTTTTCATGATACAGGAGTTTCTCCCTCTCCTAGAAAGTGTTCCTATCAGCTAGTTAGGAACCTTCACTTATTTTTTCCATCACAGCTGAGTGCTTTGCAGTTGGATTATGATTTCCCACTCTAAATGTGTTCAGTGATTCAGTCCTCTTCTTAAAACAGTGGAGTAATTTTACTTTCATCGGCATTGTAAAGACCAGCAATTATTTCAAATAACTTGATACCTGGTTTTATTACCTAGTCTTTTTACAATTTTGGAATTATTTTTGTGTTTGTACTGTAAAAAGTCACCAACTATCTGATTTTAAATCACAGTTGTATTAGATGGATAGGGTTCTGCCGCTGTCATAATCAGTGAGAACCTGTTCAGCAAGGTAGGTGTATTGTGTGCTTTTAATGAGAAGTACTTATGGCCTGCTTTTTCACTGCACATTGGTAATTCTATATTTGTGTTAACCACATTCTTTTCACTGGCTGTGTCAATTTTGTTGTTGTTATTCAACTCCCAGAGTCAACTTGCAAAAGGTTGTCCTCTGGCCATAGTTGCTCTATGGGTTTTTATCCAGCATGGTTCTGGACCACCACGTTCCCACCTTTCTTTAGTGCAAAAGAATGGCATCAGCAGATAGGAAAGAAGACAGAATTTCATAACTGTCTCTATAATTGATAGGGTGTCATTGCTCAAAGGTACTGAAATACTTTTTCCAATAATCAGTTATATGATAAACTCAGTTTATTATTGTAATAGAGTGATACTATGTCTTCAACATAATGTTTTTGTTAATGTGTCTTTTTCAGGAATCACACGAGAACCAAACTTCATTTCCAAGAGAAGGGTACCTTACCATGATCCACAGATTTCAAAGTACTTTGAATGGACAGGAGATTGTGATTTGAATGACCCACATGAAACTGAAGCTCCTAGAACTGCAGAGTTGCACACAGACCACAGTGATGATGATGTGAATCAGGAAAAGACTGAAGAACCAGAAGGACCCAGACCCACCCCAAAAGTTCAGTCACATTCAGTAGATTCTAGAGGCAAAATGGCTCTTGTCCTTGCAGAAAACAACATGAAAAGACCACCCTCTGCAGCTCCACCAAATCAAAATGAAGCATTTTTGTCTCAAAAAAAGGAATTAGAAAAAATGGGTAATGGGGTAAGGGAAGATTTGTTTTTCTTTTTCCATTGGCCAGTACAGAAATTACTAATCTGATACTTATAATTTAATACACATACAGCAGTCTGTGTTGTCTAACTCTCCTTAGTTCTGTATTTTGATATTCTATGTTGTAGCTTCTGTGTTGAGAGAACAGTAGGTTTGAAACCGGATTTAAACCACTTGTTTGAAAATGTTCATTGAAAGATGTCTGACTTGCAAAATATTGTAGGAAAGGGAACATTTGTTGTTATTTTTTTTTTCTTTTCTATGTTGTCAGCTTCACAGAGTCTTTCAGAACAAAGTGAGCATGAATATTTCACATTTAAATACTTTCCCCAGAAATTCTGAATATCAAAGCCAGTTTGTTTGGAAGAGTCCTCATGAAAAGTCACCAATACTTGCAGCCGAACAGGTAACTTTAAAGAATCCAGAAAGGAAATGAATATGTTCTTTTATGAATCAATGAAGTTGCTTGCCCTCTGAGATTTCCTTTCTTCCTCTTTTGGCAGGGGAATGACAAACTTGAATGTTAATGTATGGGATTTTTTTTTCTCTCAATATACAAAAGTACAGTATAAATAGATTTGTTTTCCTGTGATTCTTGATTGTAGTGGTGTCTGATTATTCATTTTCCTTATCCCTGGTGGTATTTTGTCCTTTCTACCAGAACCATTTTTTTCTGTTTGCATTAATTTACCTTTGGAGCTGCTCAATGTTACCTTTCAGTTTTACTATTTTTGTTATCTAGTATATTACTGTTCAATAGAGGAATGTTCAGATGTTCTGTATTGTGGCAATACGTCTCACCACTGAAATCACTCAGGTTTCACTATTCATTCTCATGATTTTTAAGGGTTTCCAGAGTTTCTTATTCTCATTTTCCATCTCTGTGCATATATACTTCTAAGCCCTAAGGTAGATATTTGTTTTTCTTTTATGAAACCTGCTTATATTTAAAAGTGAAGTCTTCTGATTTTAAGAGACTCTTGTGGCATTTTAATATACCTCATGAGTTTTTGAACTTTGTTCTAGTCAGATCTCTGTGAGACTGCTTTATGTTTTCAGTTCATTGTTACTGGGATCAGGTTTTAGGGATTCAGACAATCTTTGGTCATTTTACAGTATATAACAGGAACTTCTGCTTCTGTTTTGTGTTCTGTCTTCATTAGGGGTATATAGATTAATGGGACTGTTACGTATGGTACCTTTAGGTAACAGATTTGTTTTGTAACACCTTTCAGAGGCAACAAATGTTGATAACTAGGGTCGATCCTTATAAAAATATTCCTGTCTTTTTCTTGTTGGAATGCCAAGCAGACAGACTTAGTTTGAGCTTTTTCCCAGCAGTCCCTTATCCAAGAAAACCTCAGCAAAATGCATGACAGCAGTGTAGCAGCTGGAGTGTTTGAGGAAAAGGCAGGTCCAAGAAAGTCACCTTATGGAAAACTTCACGGAGAATTCAGTTTGATTCTATTAGAAATAGGTTTGATAATTTCTTTACTGCTGCTGGTGAACGTTGTCCTATTTCAGAAGATGGGCACTGAAATCTAAAATAGCAAACTTTTTTCCCAGATTATCCAAAGTAAGAAACTGTAAGTCTGTAGGCCCTATAAATCCTTAGATAAATAGAACTTAGAGAAAATCTAAATATATATAAAAGTTTGCAAGTTCTAAACTTAAGATTAGAATTACATGATAAAAGTTATGTGTATTAACAAATTGATATTCTTTTGATAGTGTTGATATGATGCAGGATACACTTGAATACTGAAAAATGTCAGTACCTTTCCCTGTAGGAGATTCTGTGGAAACATCAAAGTTATCCAAGTTATACAACTCTGAATATTAACTGTCTTCCCAAATAAACAAAACCTCTGTTTGTAAACAGTAAGAACAGCTTTTGACCACAGTGACTCGGTCACTTTTAAAGGTATTTTTATAAGAAAAAATTTCTCTTCAAATTGTCCTGCAAGTTAATTAGTCTGCACATGCTTTATTTGTACACAACTGTCTCTCATGCAAATACACTCATGTATGAGCAGAATTGATTGAATGATTTTGGAAATTTAACCTTAAGGTAAGCAAATCCCACCTTTTTGTTTGTTTTCTTTCCCCCTGAAGGTTTACACAAGTAAATCCATACCTCCGTTTAAAACTCCTGCAATTGCTTCTGAAACTGCATATGAGAGAGATGTCAGAGACTCCACTCCAGTTAAGGGTCCACAAGAGAGAAGTGACTCCACTCCAGTTAAGGGTCCACAAGAGAGAAGTGATTTGGAAGAGGAAGAAGTTCCAGCTCAGGAGCAGGTAAATACTTCCCTAAAAGAAAAGCATTAGTATACTTCTAGTTTTGATTGTTCTTTTCTATGATGTGGGATTTGTTTTACTTTGAAGGTTTTTGGTTACATTTTATAGCTGTTCCTGAACTCAGTTTTGCTGTAAAAGGTTGAAAATAACACTGTACAGTTTTCTTTGCTCTTAAATATTTCTGTACACATTTCTGTAGTTCCTACAGTGTGTTTGTTCAGTTTGCAATGACATTGTGAGTGTTTCGCCTGTCATTGTAATTTTTTAATTTCAAGTGAGGGTTTTTTGTTTCCATTGAAACTTTTTTTAGTCATTAGAATAGTTTCTGAAATCTAAGTGTCCAATTTATGCTTGTTGTGGTTCCACTGTAGTCTCTTGCTGTAAAGAATGGCTGGATGAGAGGTCTGGAACTTATTTTATCTCCTAAATCAGATAGTGTGAATTAAAAGAAAAATATTTTGATATATAGAAGATGACTCAGTTGGAACTGATTTTCAGCCAATAGTAATTTGAAGGAATGTGGAGGAAGAGTTACAATTAATTTCCATTTGCTGTGATAAGTTGAAAAGTAAGTGCAGGACTATAACAGGATGCTGTGTCATCTATGTAGGCTCTGTTATTCCAGTGAAAACATTAAAATGTTTTTTCTTAAAGTAATTTGTCTGTCTGAGGCCTGGCATTTCCTTGTTTTACTGTTAGCTTGGACAAACATAAGTGGACTTGTAGGAAACGCAGCTATAGCCATTGTTTTACCAGATACATTTAATAGAATTGAATTGATTCGGACTGAGATCTTCTAAAAATAAGTGATAGCAATTCTGACTGCATGACAGCTAAACTATTTTGCAAGGTAGACAGATGAATGTCTATTTTTGTACCAAGCTGCCAAGTGTAGTGTTATCTAAATTCCTGCAGGTTAGCTAACTGTCCTTCAGGAAGAAGGTTGACATACAAGTTTCCTCAGTATCCATCTTTGTTCCTTGATAAAACCAAAAATAGCCATTGTCAGACAACACGTTCATTAGAACCATTACTGAGAAAATGCATAGTTAACATGGAACGCCGGTGGCTCAGTTTAAGCCATTGGTGCTTTTCACGTTTTTAAAAATGATTGTTGGCTTGGAGACTATCGCTAAGAGCCCAGACCTGTCCAGTGCTTTAAATCTCATCTGGAATAAGGAATTTTATGACCCTGTTTGCCCCTTTATCATATGTGAAGAAAGCTTGAAAGACATGAGGGTTTTAGGAAGCATTTATTTGTTTTTAATAGTGGAATTTCAGATTGTGTTTTCCCATGAAAACTAATAAAGTGAAGAAAAAGAAGGCATGAGAAGGAAACTTCTGTGAAACTGTCTAAAACATTTATACTGATAATTTTTTTCTGATGAATATATCGAAAAAGTTTTGGGAGATTTGGTGGGCTATTTTTCTTGCTTTCCATTTTTTTTTTCTTGAGCAGTATTTGTAAAGATTTCTAGCAGAACTGGGAATAGTGCATGAGATTTTTGAGAGGATAAAATGAGCAGGAAAAATAATACTTGATGAGAAAACTGAATAAGTCACTCTGACCCCTTATAAACCAGAATGGCAGCAAACTAAAAATTTGCCTTTTGGGTTGTTTCTATAAATTGGTTTATATTGGACTAGAAAGTTAAGAGTTGGGTTTTTTTAATATATATTATAAATTCCAGAAGGTCTACCTGTTAAGTCTTACACACAACTCCATTTGCAGTTAAAATGTGCAAGTATCATATTCTTTCATTTCTGTGTCTCATGTTAAATTCATTTTGTAAAGAATACAAAATGGATCATCTAACTGAATGTTGTACTCAGAATCTTAGCTTTGGCATTTTGCTAGTTCATGTTTGTATTAACAAAGGAATGTAGTATTCTTCTTTGTGTTAAATAGGCAAAGCACTAGACATTTTAAATTAAAATTAACTTTTTGCAAAACTTTTATGTCGAAAGGAATACAAGGGTTTTCAGTTTTTTTAGCTAATATGGTATTTTTAAAATTATCTTTGCCTTAGAGTAAGAGGGAAGAACCGTTTCAAAAGCCAGCAGAAGATGCAACAAAACAAGGGAAATCAGAACAGAAACATCCTAAACAAAATAATAAGCAACCTATCAGTCCAAAACCCCTCTCTTTACATACAAGTCGTGGGTATGTATAAAATAGGAAAACCTAGCCTAGTGAGTAGGTGGTGTACAGCAACCTCATATTTAGAATGGTGGATGATGACCTTTAATTGCACCGTTGTAAAGTTGGAAGGGCAAATGCAATCTGTCCCCTTGCAGTGCTGTGTTTGAGACCCCTGTGGGTACATCTAGACCTGGTGTTCATTTCCATCCCCTTTTCTGGGCAGTGCAAGTGGAGGTTTTGTAACCACACTCATTCAATCGAACCTTCTGGTGCAATAATAATAGTATTGATAAATTTAACATGAATGAAATTAAATTGGGGCAGTGCTGCTGCTGCTAAATTTTCAGCGAGCGCTTTGGAAGTTGTAGTCACCTTTCAAACTGCTCTCCTATGCTTGCTCCACAGCTTAAAATTGCGATGGTTGTCTTTGATGTCTGCTTTATTCAAGTCCATACTACTTTCTATCCCACAATAACAAAAGCAAACACATGAGGTAGAGGGAAGTAAAGGAATCTGCCCCATTTAAGATCAATCCGACAAGCATGGAAATAAGATGAAGTTGTACGTTGCTGAGTGCTAGCAAAGTATGTTTTTCTTCTGCCACATCCAGCATTGCAGGAACTGAACTTGTGTTTTCATTTTCTACACATTTGAGATATTCCAAGAGAAATAAATACCCAGAATGTTTGTAGGTTTTAAAATACTTAAAGTAATGCATCTCTACTATCTTTGTGCCAAATGTATGTCCCAGTGATTGCATTTGCTCACCTGACTTTCTGGTGGCATGAAGGGTGTTAGTTTAGAGATGGGAGAAGAGACTTGCTTAGGTCTGAATGCTCTTGGATATTGGGAGATAATTACAAAATGATCACCCAAAATTCGAAAAAGTGAAGTTGCATTATGAAGAACGGAGTGGATATAAGTGTAGCTGAAACCTTTAACTCTGGTTTTCATAGCTCATTGGCATAGTAGATTGTAGTCAATTTTGCAGTGTAAAATTTTTCATCGTTTGCTATGACTTTATTTCATTTAAGGACAAAATTCTGTCTTTTATTTCTTCAGTGTGGAAGCACAGGACGAAAGTTTCCTAACTGCTCACTGGGCAAATAGCTGTCAAAAAGTAAAAGTTCTCAATATGCAGATAGGACTGTCACTTTGTATGCAAGCTGCATTATATTGCCTGCTTTTGCAGCAGAATGGCTGGGATCAAGGCACAGCAGTGGTGTGTTTTTTGAACTAGTCCATTAATTTTGCAACCCAAAATGAAGGAATTCTGTCAAAGAATGAGACGTATAGAAAGGAATTTTGAATATAAAGGCTTTTTTTGTCTCAGTATTTTACTTTTTGCAAAGTACATTTTATTCTCTGACTTCAGGCTTTTTATAATCCATTTCTGAAGAATGGAAAGAGAGAACTTTTTCATGCAATGCTGAATATCTTAAAATATAGTTAGTAATGTTCTGAAACAAAAACTTCTTTAGATTTAAGCTAATAAATCCACAGTTCAGTGTTTAAGGCCTTGAAGTTCTGCTTATTGCCTGCTGTTAGAAGAGGTTAATTTTTCTTTGTATATATGTGTGTGGCAGAAGGGAAAATGAATACAAATTTTCAGCTACTGAGACCTTTAGAAGATCAAAGCCAATAGGACATAGATAAATTATACTGACCATTGTTCTGTAGTCAGATGCTTGGAGAGTTCACCCCACCCATGTGCAGTGTGCCTTTAAAGTGTAGTTTCTAAAAGGAGATGCCTTGGAAATGCCATACCAGACCTTTTTCATTTCAATGCACCTTCAACAGTGACTTAAATTAAGGTGGTGCACTGTGCATTGAAGTTAATTGAGGCTTTTGTGTATTATGTTCTGCTGATTTGGCTGTCAGGGCTAAAGCTTCTAGTAGACGGGCTGTGAGGAACAACCAGACAGGGTGACTGACTGAAGAGACAGCCTGGAACTGAGCTTTTGCACAGCTTTCCTAGTTGTGTTGTTATGGATGAGCTACCTTGCAAGTCATGTTTTTTTCACATCTCAGTGCTGGCATTTAAATATAAATACAATTACAATTGTTGCTATAATGTTAAATTATTCTTAAAGAGCCTTCTGGATGTCAGACTTTACATGTTTACCTGTTTCATTCTTGATTTCTTAGGAAGATGAACACTGAATATAGGTCAAAATTTTTGTCTCCAACCCAGTATTTCTACAAAGATGGAGTTTGGTTTCGTAGTAGGAGTAAAGTTCCCAACCAGGTGAGTACTCTTAAAAAGTCTGAAGCTTGAGTATGGTTTGTATTTCGGTTTTGCTATGAAGATAACACTTTGAATTGTAGTGTTTGTAAGATACACTTTTGAGATTGTAATGCTAATGACTCAAGCTTGCAAAGGTGAATACCCAAATAAGATGAAGTTCTGACAAGCCAGTGTAATAGGTATTTAAAAAAAAAAGGAGGGGGACAAGTGAGTTAAAAAATGTATTAAAGTGACATACAAAGTGAGGGAGGAGCTTTATTTGCCTTATGAATCAGGGCTATCCAGAACACAGTCGTTTAGGCCAAGTAATTTTAGTGTTGATGTCTAGCCTGATTGTAACAAGCTAAGTCTTCAAAATGTAGAATTAGATGATAGGAGATTACAGGGTAATAAAAAGAAAAGGCCAGTGTATGTACTGGGCTCGATCAGCTGGATAGTCAAGATCAATTTACTAGCTCAGCATACTTGAATACATTCAAAGCAGTCAGCTGGAGTCACTCATACACAGCAGAAAATTAAGAATGTCTCTTGCAAGTTTCAGCTAACCTAAGTATTTACCTGTAGTTCATCCAGTAACTACGATCAGTACTATACCATATAGGAATTCATTTGAAAGAACTCTGAAAACACTGAACAGCTGCAAGACCATAGGATTTCGAAGCAGGATTGTTGAGTATGATTTCCTGAATTAGTCAAGTGAATAAAAACTGTTAACAGTGTGCTAAGAAGCTGCTCGAACTAGTCCTGTGGCTGCCAGATATCACTGAATTGATGTAGGCTTCTCCCAGCTCATTGAGCCTTCATGAGACACTGTGTGCCAGTTAAATAGTTGGAAATGTGAATTTCCTTATCAGTTGGGACCCAGCTGATGTGGTGCTAGAGTGCATGGCTCTAGAGTGTTGGGCTTTGGGATTTTGAAAATAACATTCTCTGGGAATTGCAAGAGTAGTGTGGTAGCATTCAGTTCTATATTTTCTCACTGGACTTGATCTAGCAAGTAATTATCTTTTTTATTTTTCAGGCAAAAATAAATATATACAAAATACTTAATGAGAACTAGATCTCAAAGTTTAAAGTATATTGTAGTATGTTGTGATTCATAATCAGATTTTGTGCATGCATACATGAGATAATCCATTCTGTGAAAAAAAGCCTCATGAGGATGTTAGAGGACTAAAAACAAGCACTTCTGATGTATATTGATATATGCATTACATTTACTGTAACTAAGGCTCTAGAATATTTTGAACTATTACGTGCTGCCTCACTAAGTGGTACACAGATAGTTTCTGTAGAATATTATGTCATTTTTCTGGCACATAGGGCTTCTGTGTGGAGACTGGGTATTGTGTCAGTAACATTCAAAACTGTCAGGAGCTGTGCTGGGCTTCAAGAGCAGCCGACTGGTAGGCAAGTAAAGGGAAAGGAACACATCACCTTGGAATATGTTGTGTTTGTGGCGCAGCCAGCTGTATTTGCAATATTGTCAAGGGAAAAGGCTGAGGAGACTGTGAATGGAGGATGGGTGTTCTACTCTACCAGGCAGAATCCTCTCTGGGTTGGGTTTGAGAAAAGTAGGAAGTAAGTATATGCGGCATTTAATTAGAGTGTATGAGAAACCAAGAAATTCTCACGCTGTAGGTATGTGGTTTGGATGTGTCTGACTTTTCCATGAGATTTTCTTGCTGACAAGGGAGTTGGAGGAAACTAGAAAGAAGTCAGTTTGAGTAGGCATGAAGAATTCAAAAAAGAATTATTAAAATTTTTGGGGCCTTCTGAATGAAGGAGTTGTGCTACGTAGCTAGAAGAGCCAGATTAATTTTCATAGAATCATAGAATCACCAGGTTGGGAGAGACCCACCGGATCATCGAGTCCAACCATTCCCATCAAACACCAACCCATGTCGCTCAGCACCTCATCCACCTGTCCCTTAAATCCCTCCAGGGAAGGTGAATCAACCACCTCCCTGCACAGCCTGTTCCAATGCCCAATGACCGTTTCTGTCAAAAACTTCCTCCTGATGTCCAGCCTAAATCTCCCCTGGCGGAGCTTGAGGCCATTCCCATTTGCTCTCTTAGGAAAAAAACCCGTATTGTTCCCAGAACACTTGTTTCTTTCAGAAGCCTCTTCAGAGGCTTGGGGCTCTGAGCAACCTGATGTGGTTTAAGCTCTCTGTGCTCCTACAGGGGCTTTGGACTGGATGGGCTGTAAAGATCCCTTCCAACCCAAACCATTCCATGATTTTATGTGTAGGACCCAGAGCACATTCCAGACAACAGATGAGAAGTCCATGGAGGGAGAGACCATGTGCTACAGAGCGTGTTACGCCTACAGTCTGACTCGGATAACTTCATAAATCGGGGAAAAAAAGAAAAAAAATCAAAGACCTCTGTAATAACAAATTTGCAACAGAGGCTTGCCCAGCCGTCCCTTTTGGTTTCTGAACAATTCCATACATGTTCCCAATATTTTTCACTGACATGGAGAAATGTTTTGCAGATTTTATCTAACCTCTACCTCTGGTTGATTGTTGAGACTCACATCTGCTACAGGTGCTCATAGAACGTCGCTGCTTAGCCTAAGTGGTTAGATGATAAACTCTGACTGATCCACTCTGGTGTTCCCCTTAGCTGGGACCACACATGGGTAACATTGGGTCAAAACAGACTTCCTGAAGTTCTAAGCCTAAACAGGCAAAGACCGTAATAATACCCTGATATAGTAACTACTCTTAGGCTGCTACTCTGCAATGTATTATTAAAGGTTGCTTTTCAGCAATGAAAAAAATTACTTAGAATGAAAAAAACCTCACTTTGAATTATGCTTTTGAAAAATTAATGCAGGCAATTCATAGTCACAGTAGGACTCTGAGGCCTATGTCCTGCTGAGATAAAGCTGCCTGCTGGGTCACTGAAGGGGAAGGTTGTCCTTTGTACTTCTTCACAATTCACTGGAGACATAGTATTTTTCCCCCCCAGCAGTGTCCTGTTGCTCTGGATCTGTGTTCCTTTTGTTGTGGCTATCATGACTAATTTTTCATTTTTCTGCTTAAAATGAATAGTCCAGCAGATCGCTTACACCTCAGACTTTAAATTCTTCTCTTAAAATGACAAATTTATATTTTTAATGGGCTGTTCTGTGGAAGTTCAGTGGGTCAAATTGTGGGATGTTAGCTGGTGTGGGCTAAGTGAATTTCCATCTGCTGCCTTCAGTTACTTTTAGTAGGTATAGTGGAATTTGGCCCATGTAACTCCATTCCTTGCCAGGAAAATGATGCAAAATCTATGATGAAAGAAGAATAAATAAGAAAAGTTATGAAAATGCGCTAGAGGAAGTGTTGGTATTACTTTCTGGCCCTTTGACAAAATATCACAAAGTTATTTTTAATCATATAAACATAGAAGTTTTGTTCTGCTCTTTCTTCCTGCACTTTAATTGTGTTTGGCTGAGGGACACAAAACAGTGTTGAGTGTTGAAATAGTTCTAACCATAAAAATAATAGAGTAAGATTGACAGTATAATGTCTAAAGAGAGGGCTTATCACTGTTTTCTAAGACTAAACTTGACATCTCATTCTTGCAGTTACTGATAGCATAGAAGGAAAGATTTTGATATTATGTCTTACATACAATAACACCAAGAGTTCTCCTGTAGTTGTCAGCTCCTCACTGAGATAAGATTAACATAGCTAGAGGCAGTTGCAGTGATCACAGCACACAAACTCAGTATTACGAATACACATAGATCTATTGACTTCAAATAATCATAAATTGATGTGTAGTGAACGTAGTTTTTGAATGTTAAGGCTTAGAAATCTAAATTAATTTCCTTAAGCTTGACAAAAAGTGGTGAAATAGCAGTGCTGATGTATTTGTTTTACAGGTTTTTGCTGTATCTCAGGGAGGCAGCATAGAGCTATGTTAACCAGTTTTTGGTATTTAATTTCTTACTCTGAAGTAAAATTACAGAAGTATCTTGAATCTCAACAGCACAGTGCTGAAAGAAAAATAAGTTTTAAAATGATTCTGTATTCCTTTCCTTAGGCATCTCAAAACACCCTAAATTCCATGTGGTATATGGAGGTTGGTTGCATCTAAGTTCCTGTTTCAATGTTTGGAGCATTGTGTCTGAGCACTGATGAAAAACTAGAATCAAGCACTAAACTTATTTGTAGATGCTGTATAACTTTTTGTGCTCATTGAATGAATAATTGACAATTTTGCTTGCTTCATGGCTGAAACGTGCTTACTAAATACACGCTTTTTTATTTTTGCTTTCCTTTTGTTGCATTTACTGCAGCATGTGATGTTTGTGCTGTGGGTGACCCTGTATTATGAGTAACTTGCTTTTCTCCTTTAGCTACCAGTTGCTAATGCAAATATGTTCTAAATTTACAGCCTGTTAGTGAACTTAAAACATACATGCAAGTTACAAAACCTTTATGTGCAGGTGAGAGAACTTCGAGAAAGAGCAAAGGCTTACAGAGAACGAGTAGAGGGAACACACTTCTCCCGATATCATCTCAATCAGATCCTGTCTGATAATAACAGTCTTTGGGATGTGTCTTCCACTTCCAGTTCAGAAGAAGGCATCAGCAACAACATCAGAGCACTCGATCTTGCTGGGTAATGTTGTTATTCTTGCCTGTTGTTCTATAGCTTTGAAACGGTGCAAAATGCTGAAAATAGGATTAGCATAGCTTAGATGTTTGACTGTGCTTGAGATGTGATTGGACAGGGTTCAAGATAACCTCATCTGGGCTCCCTTTCCCTAGGAAAAGTTGGACCAGATGGTCTTCCAAATACCCTTCTGACCTGGGCAATTGTGCCATTCTGTGATGTGTAAATTCTATAGAACAGCTGAGGACATTTACATTTTCACAGCTGTATCAGTTGATCTGTGCTCAAATTGAAAATGAGGCACAATTGGATATTCTGAAAGAAGAGGAAGTTATTCCTTTTTTTTTTTTTCCCACAAATGCGTGTATAGTGTGGCAACCTTAGTCTCATCAAGTCTGGAGGAATTTCACAGTGAGTCATACAGAAACAATATTCTTCTTCCCACTGGAATGAAATACATTTTGCCTAGTCAGATGTTATCAATGTTCTTCTTGTCAGGATTAATTAATCTTATGGTTGAGTCTTACACACTGTTTAGTTTTGAGATGAAGACATAGGAACTGGAATGGCATGGATCCATTTTCTCCTTTCGTTGAAGATCATTAGAATTGGCAGGTATTAAACTACTTGGCAAGAAAATTCAGAATTTGTATTTTAGTAAAATGTACAGACAGCTATTGCTGAAGCAAGGAGGAAATAAAAAAGGCATCTTCTTTAAGATCAGATATTTAAATACACTGCCTTGGATGCGTCTCTGCAGTGCGCTTAGTCTACTATATGTGCACTACTTATTTCTTATATGTGGGAGAGAGTTACTCATTTGCATTACTCTAGCTCTAATAAGATGTGTAAGTATTACACTATAATGTGTGATATTAAATTTGGTGTAAATTTTTTGATTCCTTGTTTGGTTTTTGCCTGTGGAATACAGATCGTCTTACTGATCTTATTTCTTTGCGTTTATTGCTGGGAGCAGTTGAGAGTTTAAGACTGTCAAAACTTGTGCCTAGAGAATAGTCTACTAAACTGCTTGGCTTTTGAAATTGTGCCATCATACAGTCCCTTTGCATGGAAGTTGTTATTTTTCGAGCACTTCTGACAGTTTAACTTGTTTAACTTGGAAATCGAGCCCTAATTTTACATTACGTTTTTGGAAATGACAATCCAGAAAGAGTTTTCATAGAATCTACTTAGAAAATGGTTTGTGCTTAAACATCAGTTAGAACTTCAGTGGAAATTTGACGATTTATCATGTCAACTGTACCACTTTTTAATATCTCAGCTGTGCTTTTGAGAAAAGACTGAACTGGATGAATGTGTTTTACATGGACACATGTATCATGCAAATCAATGGTATGAAAAACTGATTTGTTTTGTTTCTTAGAGTGTCTGAAAAAGAGACTACACCAAGCCCCAAAATGTTGCAGCAGCCTGACTCCAGAGAACAACCACACCAGGATAGCACTGAGAAGAAAGACATGTCAGATGCTTTAACGGTTCCAGTCAAAAGGCGTTTAGCCTGGGGTGAACACGAAGATACTGAAGAAAGGGAGAATCAGCAGTCAACAGAAGATAAATTAAACCAGGATGAACAGGCTGCAGTTGTGGCTCAGCAGTCAGAAGGAAACAATAAGGATGTCAATGAAGATAAGAAAATTGAAGGGTAAAACTGAGCATTTTTGTGGTGTATATATATAAAAATTTCTGTGATGTTAGAAGAAAAAGTTATATGTTAACTAATTTTTATTTAAAATCAGTTTTACTTTTAAGAGTGTAAGTTGGTGTGACGCTACTTCTGTTTGAGCAGCGTGATAGGGAATGAAAAAGTTTGAGACACTTAGTGGGGCTAAGGCCCTTGCTAAAAACCTAGCTAAGCACATAAATCGAGCTTTAAACTAGGTGTGAAGGGGGAGGGGATCCAGTCCAGGCTAGACAACTGCGTACCTGGACGTAGGCCACTGGAGTTTAGGAGGGGGCGTGCTGGTGAGGACCACCAACGCGTCACCATACAGGAAGTGGGGGAGAATGCAGCCTCGCTCAACAAGGGAGATATAGATATTCTGGCATCAACTACTCCAGGAGGAGTAGTCCCCTCTAGGAGGGCTGAAGGCTCTGCTACTCAGCTGAAGTGCATTTACACCAATGCACGCAGCATGGGGAACAAGATGGAAGAGCTGGAAGCCGTTGTAGGGCAAGGTGCCTATGATGTCGTTGCCATCACGGAAACGTGGTGGGATGACTCTTATAACTGGAGTTCAGGTATGGTGGGGTATAAACTCTTCAGGAGGGATAGAAAGGGTAGGAGAGGGGGTGGAGTAGCCCTCTTTGTAAGGGAGGACTTGGACACCTCTGAGATGGACTGTGGCGATGAGGAGATTGAGTGCCTGTGGGTTAAGATCAAGGGAGCCCATAAGAAGGGAGACTTTGTGATGGGAGTCTGTTACAGGCCACCCAACCAAGGAGAAGCAGCTGATGAGCTCTTCTTTAAACAGCTGGGGTCAATCTCCAAGTCAGTGCCTCTTGTCCTTGTGGGAGACTTCAATCTCCCTGATATCTGCTGGAAGTACAACACAGCAGAAAGGAAGCAGTCTAGGAGGTTCCTGGAGTGCGTGGAAGACAACTTCCTTGCACAGCTGGTCAACGAACCTACGAGGGAAGGTGCCCTCCTGGACTTGCTGTTTGTCAACAGAGAGGGGCTTGTGGGGGATGTGAGAGTAGGGGGTCGCCTAGGTCTTAGTGATCATGAGATGATAGGGTTTTCTGTCCTAGGTGAAGTGAAGAGGGTGCTAAGCAGGACGGTAGCACTAAATTTTCAGAGGGCAGACTTTGAACTGTTTAGAAGGCTGGTTGGCAAAGTCTCCTGGGAGACAGCGCTTGAGGGCAAGGGAGCCCATGAGGGCTGGGAGCTCTTCAGCAAGGAGATCCTGGCAGCTCAGGAGAAAGCCATCCCCGTGTTCTGGAAAAAAGGCCGGCAGGGGAAAAAACCAGCTTGGTTAAGTAGGGAAATTTTGAGTTAAATTAGAAAAAAAAGGAATATTTATAGGCTCTGGAAGGGGGGACAGGCCTCTTGGAGGGACTACAGGAGGGAAGCGAGGCTATGTAGGGAAAAAATCAGAGGGGCTAAGGCTGAGCTAAAGATCAGATTAGCTAAGTCTGCAAAAGACAATAAAAAATCTTTTTATAAGTATATTAACAGTAAAAGGAGGACAAGGGAGACCATACAGTCCCTTTTGGACTCAGAGGGAACAACAATGACAGGGGACGAGGAGAAGACTGAGGTACTTAATGCCTTCTTTGCCTCAGTCTTTAATTGTAAAGAAAGCTGTTCCCTCTGTGTAGATACCCGGGAAACAGAGGAGCAATGCGAGGCTCCCATAGTCCAAGAGGAGGTGGTCAGAGTCCTGCTTGGCCAACTGGACACCCGCAAGTCATGGGGCCTGATGGGATACATCCTAGGGTATTGAGGGAGCTGGCGGATGTATTGACCAAACCCCTTTCCATCATCTTCCAGCAGTCCTGGAAGACTGGGGAGGTACCTCTGGACTGGAGACTGGCTGATGTAGTTCCCATTTACAAGAAGGGTAGCAGGGAGGATCCGGGGAACTACAGGCCAGTCAGTCTGACCTCGGTGCCAGGGAAAGTCATGGAACAGGTGATCTTGAGTGCTATCATGAAGCACTTACAAGAGAACCGGGTGATCAGGCCCAGTCAACATGGGTTTAACAGAGGCAGGTCCTGCCAAACCAACCTGATCGCCTTCTATGACAAAGTCACTCGGCTGCTGGATGAAGGAAAGGCTGTGGATGTGGTCTTTCTGGACTTCAGTAAAGCCTTTGACACAGTTTCTCACAGCATTCTGCTACGGAAACTGTCAGCCTCTGGCCTGGACAGACACACACTCTCCTGGGTAGAAAACTGGCTGGATGGCCGGGCCCAGAGAGTGGTGGGAAATGGTGTTAAGTCCAGCTGGAGGCCAGTGACAAGTGGTGTTCCCCAGGGCTCAGTGCTAGGTCCAGTCCTGTTCAATGTCTTCATCAGTGACCTGGATGAGGGCATTGAGGGTACCCTTAGCAAGTTTGCAGATGACACAAAACTGTGTGCAAGTGTGGATCTGCTGGAGGGTAGGGAGGCTTTGCAAAGGGACCTAAACAGGCTGGACTGCTGGGCAGTGTCCAACGGCATGAGGTTTAACACGGCCAAATGACGGGTCCTGCACTTGGGGCACAACAACCCTATGCATAGCTGCAGACTGGGAGAAGGCTGGCTGGAAAACTTCCAGGAGGAGAGGGACCTGGGGGTGTTGGTCGACAGCCGACTGAACATGAGCCAGCAGTGTGCCCAGGTGGCCAAGAAGGCCAATGGCATCCTGGCTTGTATCAGAAACAGTGTGACCAGCAGGTCCAGGGAGGTTATTCTCCCTCTGTACTCAGCACTGGTGAGGCCGCTCCTTGAATATTGTGTCCAGTTCTGGGCCCCTCACCACAAGAAGGATGTTGAGGCTCTGGAACAGTCCATAGAAGAGCAACGAGGCTGGTGAAGGGGCTGGAGAACAGACCCTATGAGGAGCGGCTGAGAGAGCTGGGGTTGTTTAGCCTGGAGAAGAGGAGGCTGAGAGGAGACCTCATTACTCTCTACAACTACCTGAAAGGAGGTTGTGGAGAGGAGGGAGCTGGCCTCTTCTGCCAAGTGACAGGGGACAGGACGAGAGGGAATGACCTCAAGCTC
Organism: Coccyzus lansbergi; assembly: GCA_033558105.1. Lineage (NCBI taxonomy): Eukaryota > Metazoa > Chordata > Aves > Cuculiformes > Coccyzidae > Coccyzus > Coccyzus lansbergi. The sequence goes on from JAUMJK010000712.1 coordinate 100,888, forward strand.
CGCCAGGGTAGATTTAGGCTGGAGATTAGGAGGAGGTTTTTCACACAGAGGGTCATTGGGCGTTGGAATAGGCTGCCCAGGGAGGTGGTTGATTCCCCTTCCGTGGAGGTGTTTAAGGGATGGGTGGATGAGGTATTGAGGGACTTGGTTTAGTGTTAGATAGGAATGGTTGGACTAGAAGATCCGATGGGTCCCTTCCAACCTGGTTGTTCTGTGATTCTGTGAATTTTCCGCTGGGGGAGATTTGGGCTGGAGATTGGGAGGAGGTTTTTCACACGGGGGGTCATTGGGCATTGGAGTGGGTTGCCCAGGGATGTGGTTGATTCCCCTTCCCTGGAGGTGTTTGGGGCACGGGTGGATGAGATGTTGAGGGACTTGGTTTGGTGTTGGATGGGAATGGTTGGACTGGAGGATCCTGTGGGTCCCTTCCAACCTGGTTGTTCTGTGATTCTGATTCTGTGAAATGGATCTTCCATTTAAGAATACCGGATATCTATCTTGCAAGCCAGAAGTTTGCAGAAGCATAAACAATGTTTTTTTATTATAAATAATAAAAAGCATAAAATAATGGGTTTTTTTCCAAAACTATAAAATTTGTAGTATGGACCTCTTTGAACAGACTGTTCATTACACAGCAACCAAGTGTAGTGAAAATTAAATTACCTCAAATTGACAATGTAGGATTGTTAGGCCTGAAAGGATAGAACACTTGGTAACCTGTACTTAAGCATCTGTTTTTCTTGAACAGGTTCAGGGAATTGGGAATAAAACATAGCTAGGATCTAGCAGTCACCAATGTTTTTATTGCTGAGTGAAGGTGGGACAAAAGTGGACGGGTATTTAGAAATCATGAGAGATCACTTGAGTATGTGTGTAATACAGTGCATAATACTGTATTTGACAGTTGAAAGACCCAAATCATACCTAGTTACAGAAGTATCTGGATTTTTACTGTTCAAGTTTTGTATACTTTTTTTGGTAGAACATTGTTTTAGTTGGATAGATATTTAAATCTGAGTGACTTTGGCCCTTGTTACCCCACTATCTAAGCGTTTTGTGTTTCTCATTTCATTTTATCTTTGGTGTTGGAATGTAGATCAAAGATAAGGAATTGCAATTGTCTCCTTTGGGGACAGTAACCTGTGTGCAAAACCCAGGTGAAAAAAGATGGAGATATTAGACTCAAATAGAAATTAAGTGCAGGTTTTCAGAGCCACCATCCTGAAAAACTTTTTAAGTTTCTATCTAATTCTAAACATGTAAAAAAAAAATTCACAGAAAGGGTCATTGGACCCTGGAACAGACTGCCCAGGGAGGTGATTGAGTCACCTTCCCTGGAGGTATTTAAGATGTGGGTGGACAAGGTGCTGAGGGACATGGTTTAGTGATTGGTGGGAATGGTTGGACTCAATGATCCAGTGGGTCTTTTCCAACCTGGTTATTCTATGATTCTATGTAGTTCATAGATATCTCTGACATTGAAGATTTTCTCTCATCTTGCTGTGTGGTTGTATGTGTGCAGAGATGCTCTGGACTTGGTGATGCAAAGCAACTTAGTGTGTTATTTAAGCCTACTTGAGAGCTAGTGATGTGGTGTTCTTTGCCTAGACATTCTGAGAGTGTGTCTAGCATGCATTTATGGGATCAGGCTCCTTATGCAGTGTACGTGCGCCACCACCTCCTTTTGAAAGGCATCTGGGGGAAGATGACAGAAGTGGTGACACTTGTTCATTTAATAACCTGGGGGTTACATAAATGTGGGATACTTGGTTTCAGTTCCACCACATTGACTGAAAAGAGTGAAACCCACCTTCCGACCTTCTAAGGTGGCAACCAGTTTCAAAGTTTTTCTGGGCAAGTAGTCTTTCCACCCCTTCTGCTGAGTGTCTGTGATTGTGCAGCAGTGCATTCAAGGTTTATTGGGACAGAGGGAGCCTGACTTTGCAGCTTGAGACTGTGTACATACTTTATCCAGTTACGTATAAAATAAAATAGAGAAACAGGCTTGAGGGCTTCAATCCATGAACCCCCATTGCAAACAGATGATTTTGCTACTGACTGCTGGTGTTTTATGGCTGTCTTGTGTGAGGCTTCAATTCATTCTAGGAATGTATTGGAAACAAAAAGTTTGAGTGCAGGAGTCCTTAGTCCTTAGCTAATCCATTAATCATTTCTCATTTTTTTGCAGTGAGAATGCTTTAGTATTGAATTCTGCAGCTGTGTCAGATTCTTCTTCTGTATCCTCGAGGACAGGCGGCAGGCTTCCTACTCCGGAGCTGAGAGCACTTGGTGGAGCTCAGAGGACTCATCATGATCTCACTACCCCAGCTGTTGGTAAAAAGACTTTTAAATGCAAAGCAGTATTTCAAGAACTAAAGAAAAAAGACATGTTTGAATTAATTTATTAGGTTATTTAAGGCAATAAAACATTTTTTTCGTCTTCTCCACTGCAATAGGAGGTGCGGTTCTAGTGTCTCCTCCTAAATTCAAGTCTTCATCTTCACAACAGAGAACGCGACGTTTAGGAACAGGCATTTCTTCAGCAAAGCCACGTGCAAGAGAAGCTTCACAAAGAAGATCTTTCCGGGTGAGCAAGATAAGAGGCATTTTAGGAATATGCTTTTTAAGTAATTGTGAGTAATTGAGTTAGTCAATCTTTTTCTTGAGTTGTCATTTACTATTCCAAACTTCTCAATGTCTGTGGCTAAATAAGGCTGATGACTGAATAAATTAGTTTTTTGTGGGTATCAAGCAAAGAAGCTGAAACTATTGGACTGAGATTGGATGAACTCTATTTATGCTTTTTTCTGGAAAATAGAAAAAAAGAAAAATCCCATCAGGAGCTGTTAAATTCCACATTGAGATTACTGTAGGTTGCCAGTGAAATGTGCCACAGCTCCAGATTCCTTGCTTTGAAAGAAATTCAAGAAGTAGAGGCCAGGTGCCTCTGTGCAAGATAGGTAAATGTGCCATGATAGTTTCATTCTACATTTACTTCACTTTTGTGCTTCTTTTGCTGTACAGGTTGCACTAAAGGAAAAATAGCAACGTTTAGGAGTTGTTTAACTGTCTTCCGTTCAAAACTGTGGACTTTTCTGTCAGGTTTTGCTCAGTCTGTGTTCTAGAAAGACAGCTAACATTGCACTGCATACATCCTGTGCAGTAAAGTCTGTAACAGAAAGACACGGTTGCATGGGGAGTTGGTTTAAAATATGAGAACACAGTTTTTTTCTGTGAAGGAAATAAGCTTTTGGGATGACCTGACTAGATTAATTTCAGACCACACTAAACTTGTTATAAGGAGTAGTTTTTCTTTAAGCTGTCTGACAAACTTGAAATACTTATTCTTTCAGTATCCTTATGAGAAGCGTAAAAGTGTAAAGTCAACATCAGTGGCATATATGAGGATCTGTACTCGAAGGCTGTATATGAAATGTTGGAGTTTTGTGTTTGGGGTTTCTTCTTTCTGTTGTGTTTTAGGCTAATGTGGCGGTAGAACCTGTTTCACTCCTTACCTCTCCACCTGCTGGACTGGGAACTTTGGATCCTCTGCCTCTTAGGCAGGATCAGCGATATCCTGACAGTGTTTCTGATCAGCAAGCTCGTCTTGCTTCAGCCCATCAAGAGCATTCCTCCATACCTCCTTTGCTGAAGTCAGCCAAAAGCTGCTCTGTGCCTTTCTGGAGTCCCTCTCGTCGTATTCAAGGGACTCTCAAGGATCCAGAATTCCAGCATTGTGGTGGGTTTTGTGTATTAACTGGTTGTGTTAGAGTCCTGCAGGATGGAAATGCTTAATGTACAGTGTTCAGGCCAAGAAACTGCTGAGCTTGCTGCCTTACAGGCTCTACAGTGTGTTGTTTGTAAGCAAAAGTTTTTCTGTTGTATATTTAGTCTTGCTCAGGAAGTGTGTATAATTCTCCACCCTAGTGTCAGTTTCCACTAATGTAATTGTATTCTAGTTGTTTGCTTTCTTACTGAAATTAATAAGGCAAAATTAAGTACTTAATCATTATAAGGATAATTTGGTTGAGTATTTTTTAATCTTTAGGTTACAAGTGGATGCTTTGAGACTTTTCCAACTGCAGTTACCAACAGCGATGTGTAACTGGGGACCTTTATAGCATAGTGTTATTTTGCAGTTGTGGATTTCTGAGAGATAATTTCCTTAACTATTTCTGCAGGATAAGGAAACAAAAAAAAACCATCCATAAAAGTTTTACTGAATATAGAAAAAAATAATTTATTGGCTGGGGAGATTTTGTGCTGGAGCATTTCAGAGATTTTTTGTATCAATATTTAGGGGCACTGGGGACATAAATTTGATTAAGAAAAGACTCTGTCACCCTTTAGTCCGAGTGAAGCTCATGTCCTTAAGTTATCTGTTCCAGAAAGACTTCCTGTAGCTGCTTAAGGTCCCTTAGTGCTTGGTCCTCTTGTTGTAAAGATTAGCCATAATAAAGTGGTATTCCATTCTAGAATAGAAGTAGTTGTCAGTTAAAGTAGGATGGTGAAATCCAGAAAATTGCCTCGGGAAGAGATTAGAATCTGTGCTGTGTTCTAGCTCAGCACCTGGAGTGCAGTTCACTAATCATCTTGTGGCATCTACCAAAGATAGATGCCTTGAGAAGAATACAATAGAGTAAGTTTATTTTACCTCAGCTTAGCATAAAGGAGTCTCGTGGAGTTTATGGTATGTTTGCTATTTGAGAGTCAGGTTTTGGAAATAATGTTGTAACATTTTAAAATGTTCTAAAATGAAGTATTGTTCTTTGTCTGTTTTGAAATGATTCAAAACTGTGCTTTTGACTCTTTCTCTTAGGGAACATTGGCAATCCAAAAGTGAGATCTTTCCAGTTACCCCTTCAGGAAAGAAACTATAATGATGAAGGTATGTCTTGTCCCAAAGAATTAATTATATATTGTGTAGGTTTATTTTAACTTTTGCACTCATGGAAAGATTTCTGAATGCAGTAAGTAATACTGATTTATGGGTTTGCATGAACTACTGCATTATTTCATCAAAATAGTTTGAAAGTGTTCATCTTGCTTTCATATTTGCACTTTAGGTTACTATCTTCTACTGTGAATAAACCATTAAATGTGGCTGAAAATTACATAAACCTCTGCTCCATACCTAAAATCACTTCTTCCATGCACATTTTTTAAGCCTTTGTGTTGATAGCAACAGAAGCAAACTGTAAAATGACCATAGCTTAGGTTGCAGGTGCAGTAACTTTGGATGCAACTTAAAAGGTAGCAGAAAAGATTTTGCTTGTGAGACTGGAGCACCAAATATGCAGCATACAATGATCCCTCTGACTTAATTTTCACGCCTGTTCCTCTGCTGAGTGTATTAGGGGTACTTATGGCATCCTCTTGTTCTGTTTGCTGGTTTGTTATTGTTTCTGCTTACTGTGAAGTTAATCTGAGAGAGCATCCAATGTGTAGCCCACCAGTGGCTACACACCTTTTTATTTTCACCCTTTTATGGGCACATACAAATAAACTCTTGCCGTAGCGTGAGTCACGCAAAGACACTGTAGCCTCATTAGCCTGGGCTGCTATACATTGTTAGCATGGCATATGAGGTTGAGTTTGGTGTAGTGCTAGTTGCAATCACCTGTGTTTGGTTGAGATTAGAATATGGGCAGAGCAAGCAAGCTTATATCTGATTGTGGTTTATTTATAAATATACCCCAGAGCAACCAAAAGCTTTTTTTTCTGTACCCCTTATACTTGTTTGCTCCTTGGTTTTAACCAAACTTCAGGCTGACTCTCTGTTTTACTCATTGCAGTTGGCGGGAAAATGTGTGGGTTGTGCAGATGGCTCAGCCAAGCATCTGTGTATCTACATAAAACATGCAAAAATCCTAATAGTACTCTGCAGCTTCCCACAAGCTTGCGGTGCACAGATTAAATGCTGTAACTGCTGCTACCTTTTTTTCCTGTGAGCTGAGTGCTTATGTCTGAGCTTTCAAAAACAGGTGCAGTGTGCCAGTTCACAGATATTTCGTATGCCCATATTTGTTCATATACATACAAACCTGGGAGTTATTCCAATGGCAATGTCTGCAAAAGTGCAGTTAGCACTTTCCTCATGCATGGACATATAGTTGTTCTGCGTAGTGTGTACACAGTGTTCTGGGCTGTATTTGGATCACTGTTGTTTGGATAAGTCTGTGTATCGATCACTGTGTTTCAAAAATTTAGAAATGCTGTTTAGAAGTTAACTGAAACACTCACAAGCTACAGGTCCTGTCAGGATTGAGTTGTGGAAGTTTTTGTTGCTTTTTTCGTGGTGGTGAGGGTTGGAAAGTATTGATACAGTTCTTTGCAATCCATGGCGGGGAAAATGGCTTAATTAAGATCATTTTTCATAGAGAGCATCTTGATAGAGCTGTAGCAGCATTTTATACTGATGTTAAAGAAATATAATGTTGGGCTTTATGAAAGAAGCATTGTCCCAGCTGCTTAACGCTAAGAGTTCTGCTGGGTGTGAAGTGGGCCCTCTATTCAAAAGGAAGACCTTTCAAAATTACATTTTTAAGCCATGCTTCTTGGAGTCTTTATGTTAAACTTCCTGTTTTCTTCAGAAGACACATTTCTTTTAACAGCCTTTGGCACACTAACTGGTTTTGACACAGAAGGTCTCTTTCGGCAACAAAGGTTCTGATATTTTAGTTGTGCTTTATTCCAAAGTTGTCTACTTTCCTTGAAGTGGTGGGTTGCTTGCATGAATGTGTCATTGCCAGTCTAGTCCATACAGACTTCAGTGGCAGAGGAGTGATTTCTGAGTTCTTATGACAGAGGAAAGTGAATGTAAAGATGACTTGGAGAGCTGGGCAATTCTCAGGTGACAGTAGGGATCTCATTCTGACGTTTCTTAAGAGTTAGGCATGTAGTGCTCTCAAGTAGTAGAATTAAAGTGTGTTGTGTATCTTAGCATCCATTGTGATAGAGGATATAAAAATATTTGCACCTTCAAAGTCTGCCATGAATGTCAACCACATTTTAGTATGTGTATTTAGTGTTCCTGTTTACATTTTCTCTTGTTGCTTTCCTCACAGATGACAGGCTGTCTCAGATTTCGGCTCGCTCGGCAGCATCCAGCTCACTTGCATCTCAGATACTGGAACGAGCTCAGAAGAGGAAGGATTTCTGGGGCAAGACATGATCTCCCCCATATGTTGTATAGAAACTGTTCTATAAAATGATTTTTTTTTAATAGGTTGTAGTGTACGTTTAAAAAAAAATAATTGTGATTGTAGGTATCATGTAGCATTCTTTCACTTTTCACTAATGTGGCTCATATTTTTGGACTTGACATGCAAATTTAAAATTACAGTGTTTAAACCAATGTTGAAAATGTAGGTCGTTTATATTTGAGTTGTGTCTTGATTCACTGTGTCACAACAACTTTTTTTTTTCAGTGGCAACTTTTGCCACAGATAGTTTTTAATTGAGACTTTTTTTATGCAACCTGTCTGTTACTTTTCAAGGTATTCTCCTGTAGTCATGCAATATGACCTCAGACAGTGTTCAGAGGCAGCACCGTTATTCACCAACCACCTCAGTTGCTTTATTATAACCAGCTATCTTAAAGGCACCTGTGGTATATTTATTTGTTACTTATGAATTGTCAGTACAACACAGTGCTGTAATAAAAAATTACTTTTACTAGTTACTGCTTTTAACCTGTTACCAAAAATTCTTAACAAAGCTAACATGGAACATACAGGACTTTGAGAAAAGCACCTTAAGCTTTAAGGGTTGCTCACGGTCCACAGTTTTTTTTGGCAAGGTTTACTGCTGGAGTTTAATGTGTACAGTACTGCAGTTTGTCAGATGTACTGATGTGAACATTTGTCTTTTTGTCAGCAAGACCTGTGTTTAGTGTTCATTTCAGCTTCTGTAGAAAGAGCAACCTCAGCCACCCTAGATGATGACCTTCCCAGTTCCATGTCAAACTCAGGTATTTGGGAGTAATTGATCTCTTAAATTTGTAAAAATGGTTTTTTTCCTTGACTTTGACATTTTAATCACCTGTCCTTCTAGTTGCCTGTTTCTGAGAGACTGGAATACTGGTAATGAGTGTCACAGCGAAAACTGTGACTTATTCTGACAGCTGTTTTTATCTTTATAAGCAATGCAAACATGTAATGAAGTAGAGGAAATAGGTGGCTAGCAGCCAGTTTGTTTCTTCTTGTGTGGTTTCAAGTTTTAATATTATTTAATTTGGAAATTTTATACATAAACAATTTGAATTTTATACACATTTGCTTACATTTTGATTTTGTACACAATTATGTACACATATTGCTGGAAATAAAAAAATGGTTGACTGATTGTTTCTGTTTAAGCTATGCCAGATAAATTGGTAGAGCCTATTACGTTGGCACTTACTGTGTAGTTTTCCATTTCACGTGTTTACCTGGAACATTTGTGGACATTTTAAAGAAAAGAAGTTAGCTCAGAACTGGTCTTCAGACAGAATAAGTTTCTACAGCTAGATAACACTGATACTTGGAATCTTGATTGTCTGCATGTATTTGGTGTCGCGAGCCAGAGCAGGCGAGTGCTACACAAGCTGGAAGGCTGCAGTGCCCAAATGGCCAGTTCCCAACAGGTGAGATCTTTAATTAAAGAATGACTGTTATCCAGCATTGAACACACTACAAAAAAAGGGTCCACTTCTTCTAGAAATTGGGCATTGCAGTAGCTTCCTACCAGTGAAGTTCTTTGAAACAAATTAAGGTATTTTATTTTGTCTCAAGGACTATGTCATACACTTAATAGTTAATTATAATTGGTCAGAAAGTTTCTGCTGAAAGGGAAACTTTGTGTGCAACAACCTTTATGAACAAAAGCCTGTTTTCCTCTGAAATGATAGTTTTACAGTGGAAAACTTACTGGCTAAAAACTAAAGTATTTTTCTTGAGAATGAAATGCTGTTGCCATGTATTCTGGGATGTCTGTATTCTTCATATAGTTCAACGTGTTCTTACAGCTGAGAGCTCTTATCCACTACTTCTCCTCTGTGGTATCTGTAATCTGAGGCTTGTGAACTGTACCCTCTTAAATATTTCATTTTGGGGTTTTTTTTGTTTTTTTTTTTTTTCTGGGTTTGCCTGGGATTTCACAGTTCTATCAGGGTTTTTGTGCAGGCCCAATTTTGAAGTCTGCAAGTCACAGATATTATAGAACAGCATATGTGTCGATTTTGCTTGCTTTATTGCACTTGGAGTCTGGTGCATCTGGGTAGCTCGGAGTTTGTTACATGTGTGCTGCATGGGACGTGTATTTTGTATTTCTGCCAGGGAGACATTTTTATTGCATGGGGGTACAAACCCAATTTTGACGTGAGAATGGAAGCCCCTGGTGTCCCACACGTCATCATGAACCAATAACGTCACCTGAACAAAGTTTAGCTTTTGACTGAAATATTCTAATTGAATTTAAGGGAAAGTTAAGGGAAATGTAGACCAAATACATGTTTTTTGAATAATGCTAGTGCAAAGTTTCTGAAGGATACCCTTCCGTATTTTGTAAGGCAGACATAAAATCCTTTATGCTTGCTTACTGTTACTGTATTTTTATCTAGTTCAAGAGGAGTTTTGTTTTGGTTTTTGAATGTTCCAGACCAACCTTCAGACATGTTTCCTGTTGTGTTTTCCAGCAGGCTGAAAATTGGAAAAAGGTTCAAAAGTTCACCCTTTATGAATAATCGCAAATGTGTGCTGTACAGTGAATGTGTATTGTTTTCTGTCAAGGAAGTCATAGAAGCCTTGAAGAAGAGAGACAAAGTAGATAAACAATAAGGAAGGCCAGTAATAGCAATACCTGAGGACTAAACGGCTTAGGAAGCTTGTTGACTGAAGGTCAAATTTACAAAACCAGCACATAAATAATGGACCCAGGCAGTAAGTGCTGAATTGAATGTCTTCAGCTCCTACTCCCAAGCTGGGTATACCTGCTGGGTGAATCTCCTTGCTGGGGATTCACAGCTTTCAACCACCTGTGGAGCAACTCTTCCTCACTGACCACTGTCAGCAGACAAAGGACTTCCTTTACCCAGTGTTCCTGCCAATACACTGTCCTCCCAGCCAACCCACAAAGAGGAGACTTGATTCCAGTCTGTTGCTTTCAAAATTCTTCACATCTTGCCAGATAATAAGCCTGTTTCCTGCCTGTGGCAGGAGTGAGCTCTTGGTTTCTTCTACTGAATCTTTTTTTGTATTAAAATTCTTGCTGGCCTAGGGGTTGGAACAAAGGTCTCCCTGTTCTGAAGCTTTGCTCACTCTAGCATCTTCCTCTTTCTGGCCAGGTCATTGGAGTAGAATGACTTGAATGGGAGGAAAGAAGCACTTTTCTCAGAGTTAAGGCAATTCCTCCAGGGAGGTTTGGATGCCCCTGGGCATAAGGAGATTTCTGAGAATTTAACTAAATGTTTACAGTAGCAGTAAAGTAGTATTTAGGATTACATCCTTTTATCTTTGCATCCCTTTATGTCTCTGGGCTTTAATTTCTTTTCAGAATCTCAATTTCAGGTGCTTTTTATGATGCTTCTCTACTTAAAATCATGGACTGAACAGTTTGAGAAGAATCAGTTGGAACTTTTCAGCTATGCAGGGAAGTTTGAGTGAAAATCTGAGATTGTGGATAATCCAATCCAATGTGAAAAAAATCCTGCTAAAATGTGTTGGTTTTGCAGTAATATTTAGTTGTTAATTTCAAGTTTTGATGCCTTACTGAGGTGAGTTCTGAAACATAACGTGACATATATAAATGTCATTAACCTTAACAATGCAAGTTGTGAAGTTTCTTTAGCCATCAGAGCTAGATTGCGTTTAATGCAAATGTAGGCAACAAGGCATATTTGGGGACATAAATTTGGGTTAAATCCCAAGGCAAGGCTGCCCTGTGCTCTTCCAGTGATACTTAAGTCACTTTGGGTATGTTGTTGTATAGGGATTTTTCTGCCTTTTTCTGTTAGTAGATCCATACATCTCTGTTGCTCAAATGGATACCTATGTAATGAGTAATGACCTCCTGAAAACAGATTTGACTTGCGGATAGACTGAGTTCCCCCCAACTTAAGTGTTGGGTTGCAGGAGGTTGAAAGAAAGTGAAGTTACTTACCAGCCTCCAGCTCCAGCTTTCTCCTTCACTCACAAATTCTTCAAGTCCTGGTACCATGATCTTTTCCTCATCTGACTCTTGGTGTTGTTGCTTTCTGGTAGATAGCAGTAGAGGAAAAAGGGCTTTCCGAACACTATCCATACTTGATGAGTGTGATTCTTGAAGATGGGGCAGGAAGCACAGCTTTTTTGAACAATTTAGTTTATAGCTTATTTGCATAATGCCATATTGCTTCATTGCATGTGCCTGGTCCTGCAAGGCTGAGCTGGCACCTGATGTTCTGGTATCAGAACAGTTCTTACTGTCTAATATTTGTCAGCAAAGAGACCCATGAACACCTGATGCAAGTGGAATTTTTGTTGATCAGTTCTTAGCATGGCCTGAGGCAGAATTGTTCCATTACTCAGAGACACACAAATGTGTGATGAGGAAAACAAGCCGAACGGTAATTTTCATATGAAGCGACCTAAATTAATGTCCTGATTCTTGCAGTTATTCAAACCTTTGCAGACAGGAGCTTGGGGAAGAGAAGGAAGCCCAGCAGGGCTGCAGTTACTTTTTTAGGCAGTCAGTTCTTTGGCTTTACTGTAGATTGAAACCCAGTGGGAAAATGTTAATCATTAATGGTTATCACACTGAAAGCAAAACCAGGAGGGCAGATAGTGCATGGCAGCAACCAGAAAACTCCAGTTTCATAGAAATTCAAATTGTATTTTCTTTTAATGAATTTAATATTTGATTGAAGAAGGACATCTGTGGTTCCGTCTTAAAAATGTGAATGAGCTTTCTAAATATTTTGATATTTACTACGGTTTGTCTGCGTTGGATGTGAGCTGACTTTGTGAGGTTTCTGTCTTGCAGGCTGTGTTATAGAGAAGATCCTGGAGCAACCAAGCCCTGCCTAGCATACCTGAGTTCAGCATGCCAAATGTGCTGCACATGGGAAGACTCCTGAAAACCTCTAAAAGATGGCACTCAGTGGTCCTGCAGTGTCCTGTTAGGGTGGAGGACTGAGAATTGCAGAAGATTCACCTAGACACTAGCAGTCCTTTGGGAAAGAGAGTGAGGCCTGATAGTGCTTGGAGCTTACACACATTTTGTTGGATTTTTTATTCTATTCATGGGGCTGGATTAAAAGTATAAGAGGAAAAGCAGTTATCTGCTGGTGGGAGCTTGCTCTTGGCAGGGCGAGTTTGGTGGTACAGTCATGGCAGCAAATCCTTTGTAGTGCAGACAGATAATAAAACAACTGAAGCTTCTTGCTTTCTTCAGAGGTCTTGATAAAGTCTTCTGATAAAGCACATCAGCTTTGCAAGTGTGACTGATTTACATTTATACCATCTTGCTTTTCCTGAGGTCACTAAGACAGTGGCCTGTACAGGTGTCAGATAGGCCTGAAGCTTTTCTTTTTAGCTGTGTTGATATCTGATATACACACATGTTCTTTCTGTCTCTGCTTATGTATATTTATGGGTGTGTATTAAAAAATATATTTTTGCTCAAGGTGACTTTTTAAAATACTGTTATGTGCTGGGATGTCTCCAAAACATTTACTTCAAAACTAGAAGTAGGATAGGAATGGCTGACAGGATCCAGAAAGCCCATACTTCTGGATTTCTCCCTTCCTAAGTTCCTTTCTGGTCACTGAGTTGGTGTGACACACACATACAGGTATACTGTTCTGTAGAGCTGGGTGCCCTGTTCTTCCTCTGAGTTCTTCTGTATGGGTGGAGGAAACCTGCTGAGGCATGGTGACCCCTGTCTGGAGTGGGTCTGTGAATTCCTGGAAGAGTGCTCTTGTGAGGATCACGCTTTTTGTGTTTCCACTGGGAAGCTATCTACAGCCTGTTTGTGTATTCTGGCTTACATGGTGTGGCTAAAAATGGCTAACCCAGGAAAACAGCATCCTAACTGCTCAGCTGTAGCCATTTAATTTGGTCTCCTTTTGGCCCCATAAATCTCACATTCTTGACAATAGTCCTGCTCCAACAGGAAACTTGCTGACTCTGAGGCTCTCCTGGGAGATGGGCAATAGCATAACCTCACGTTTGGGAAAGGCTGGGGCATGGACCGTTGGCTTCCTAGGGATGGACACTTAACTAAAAGACTACTGTTAACAACACGGAACCGCACCTCCTTCTCTAGCAGCCTAGTTATGCAGAATACTGAGCAGCATGGGGCTTACCTTCAGGAGATAATGCTGAGCTCAGAGCCTTGGTGGAACTGCTAGTGTCTGAGCACAAGTACTTCTTATCAAATAACATTCTTTCCCTTCAAAATGACTTTATTTAGCTACTCAAGATAGAACTGATGGTACCTGGTAAAACCAAGTGCATAATGCTGGAGTTAATCTGAATAACTGTTGGTCACTACTTTGTGGATTACAAACCAGTTTGCAAAATTCTGTTCCCAGTTAGAGTGGTTTTCTTTGAGGTACGCTATGTCAGTAATTCCACTTTGCCATGCCACTGAGTCACTGTTGTGCAACCACACCATGTTGACAGGAAGCACAGAAGTTTCAGTTCACCTGATCTGACTCTTTGCAAGACATAGTGGGATCTATGTAGGTCACTATATAAAATGACAGAGACTCACACTGCATGGATGATTTTACACTCTGAATTAAAAGAACTGGCCACCTGGTGGAAGAGTTGATGATGTTGTTTGCACTGGCATGGTCTGAATTATCTTTTCTCCTGTTCGTGCAAGCTAAGTGATAGCTCCTGTTGACAAGTCTTATTCAACCTCTTGTTTAAGCTTTACGCATGTCAGCAGCAGTTGTCTGTAGAGGCAGGATCACTGGACTATTGTGCTTTCATTAACAGTAGGGGTTTTTTCATCTGTTTGGTTTTTTTACTGAATCCTCATGGAACTGCGATGAATGTAATTGCATCAGTGGTCCTGGAGTAGGTTGGTAATGTCAGTGGTATCTGTATAATGCCTCAACGTGTTTCTAGGTGGTTTCTCTTTGAATTCCACTACATCAGTGTTTTGAGGAGAGAATATAGAATCACCAGGTTGGAAGTGACACATCGGATCATCGAGTCCAACCATTCCCACCAATCTTTAAACCATGCCCCTCAGACACCTCATCCACACATGCCTTAAACACCTCCAGGAAAGGTGAGTCTACCAACTACCTGGGTAGACCGTTCCATTGCCTAATGACTCTTTCAGTGAAGAATTTTTTTTTCCTTATGTCGAGCCTGAACTTCCCCTGGCAGAGCTTGAGGCCATTCCCTCTTGTCCCCTGTCACTAGGGAGAAGAGGCCAGCTCCCTCCTCTCTACAACCTCCTTCCAGGTAGTTATAGAGAGCAATGAGATCTCCCCCTCAGCCTCCTCCAGGCTAAACAACCCCAGCTCTCTCAGTTGCTCCTCGTAAGACTTGTTCTCCAGTCCAATCACCAGTTTTGTTGCTCTTCTCTGGACTTGCTCCAGAGCCTCAACATCCTTCCTGTGGTGAAGGGTCTAGAACTGAACACAGGATTCAAGGAGCAGTCTCACCAGTGCTGAGTACAGAGGGAGAATAACCTCCCTGGACCTGCTGGTCACACCATTTCTGATCCAAGCCAGGATGCCATTGGCCTTCTTGGCCACCTGGGCACACTGCTGGCTCATGTTCAGTCAGCAATTGACCAACACTCCCAGGTCCTTCTCCTCCTGGCAGCTTTCCAGACAGTCTTCTCCCAGTCTGTAGTTATTTAAATCAAGGTGGGGGAAGATGGGAATGTGTTTGTCTCAGAATGTAATGGAAAACTGAGATCACAATGAACTGTTAGTTCCTTTCTGCTCAGATATTTTATGATAAAAAATACCAATTATATGATATTTATTATTGAGCATTTTACACTTAGGAGACCCAGAAATTATGTAACAGAAACAAGTAAAGGTCAGAAACAGCTGTTTGCCGAAATACCAGACATACAAGCAAAAGTGTTGCTTCCAGAGGAAATGTGTTACTCACTTGTGTAACACAACTGTTATAGTCAGTGGATATAGTTGACTCGCACATCCCTTGCAAAAGCCTGAGTCAGCAGTGTCTGCACTGTGGTTTGGCACTAGAGTCTTTTCCAAAATCATTTAACACTCCCAGGCTGAGCAATTTTAGTAATAGCACTACCTGTTCAATGCCTTCATTAATGACCTGGATGAAGGCACCGAGTGATCCCTTAGCATGTTTGCAGATAACACTAAGCTGGGTGGAAGTGTCGATCTGCTGGAGGGTAGGGAGGGTCTGCAAAGGGGCCTAAACAGGCTGGACTGCTGGACTGAGTCCAATGGCATGAAGTTTAACATGGCCAAATGCCGGGTCCTGCACTTGGGGCACAATAACCCTATGCAGAGCTACAGACTGGGAGAAGTCTGTCTAGAAAGCTGCCTGGAGGAGAGGGACCTGGGGGTGTTGGTCAACAGCCAACTGAACATGAGCCAGCAGTGTGCCCAGGTGGCCAAGAAGGCCACTGGCATCCTGGCTTGTATCAGAAATGGTGTGACCAGCAGGTCCAGGGAGGTTATTCTCCCTCTGTACTCAGCACTGGTGAGACTGCTCCTTGAATACTGTCTTCAGTTCTGGGCCCCTCATCAAAAGAAGGATGTTGAGGCTCTGGAGCAAGTCAAGTGTCTATCTGCTGGAGGGTAGGGAGGCTTTGCAAAGGGACCTAAACAGGCTGGACCGCTGGGCAGTGTCCAACGGCATGAGGTTTAACATGGCCAAATGACGGGTCCTGCACTTGGGACACAACAACTCTATGCAGAGCTACAGACTGGGAGAAGCCTGGCTGGAAAACTTCCAGGAGGAGAGGGACCTGGGGGTGTTGGTCGACAGCCGACTGAACATGAGCCAGCAGTGTGCCCAGGTGGCCAAGAAGGCCAATGGCATCCTGGCTTGGATCAGAAATGGTGTGACCAGCAGGTCCAGGGAGGTGATTCTCCCTCTGTATTGAGCACTGGTGAGGTCGCTCCTTGAATATTGTGTCCAGTTCTGGGCCCCTCACCACAAGAAGGATGTTGAGGCTCTGGAGCAAGTCCAGAGAAGAGCAACGAGGCTGGTGAAGGGGCTGGAGAACAGAACCTATGAGGAGCGGTTGAGAGAGCTGGGGTTGTTTAGCCTGGAGAAGAGGAGGCTGAGAGGAGACCTCATTACTCTCTACAAGTACCTGAAAGGTGGTTGTGGAGAGGAGGGAGCTGGCCTCTTCTCCCAAGTGCCAGGGGACAGGACGAGAGGGAATGACCTCAAGCTCCGCCAGGGGAGATTTAGGCTGGAGATTAGAAGGAAGTTTTTCACGCAGAGGGTCATTGGGCCTTGGAATAGGCTGCCCAGGGAGGTGGTTGATTCCCCTTCCCTGGAGGTGTTTAAGACACGAGTGGATGAGGTCTTGAGGGACTTGGTTTAGTGTTAGATAGGAATGGTTGGACTAGAAGATCCGATGGGTCCCTTCCAACCTGGTTGTTCTGTGAAGTCCAGAGAAGAGCAACAAAACTGGTGAGGCGTCTGGAGAACAGACCTTATGAGGAACGGCTGAGAGAGCTGGGGTTGTTTAGCCTGGAGGAGGCTGAGGGGGAGACCTCATTGCTCTCTATAACTACCTGAAAAGAGGTTCTAGGGAGGAGGGAGCTGGCCTCTTCTCCCTAGTGACAGGGGACAAGAGGGAACGGCCTCAAGCTCCACCAGGGGAGGTTCAGGCTTGACATCAGGAAAGTAATTTTCATGGAAAGGGTCATTAGGCACTGACAGAGGCTGCCCAGGGAGGTGGTTGAGTCATCATTCCTGAAGTGTTTAAAAGACAAGTGAATGAGGTGCGGAGGGTCATGGTTTAGTGATTGATAGGAATGGTTGGACTCAATGATTCAGTTGGTTCTTTCCATCCTAGTGATTCTATGATTCTACTCCTACTTCCATAAGATTCAGTGTCTTATACATTAAACCTATCATGAAAAAGCACAAATATCATGACCAAAGGTGATATGTCCTCTCCCAGTCTTTGTTGATGCAATTTCCTCTACAAGAAATTAATCCCTCTTCCCATTCCTAATGATCATGCCCCGAAGATACTTGCCTGCATACTAGGATGTTTCTGTAATGAATGACTGAATCACAGAAAAGCTTATTTTCAAGTGCTATAGAGATTAATCAACTTCCGTTACTGATGTTTTCATTCCTGGGCAGAGAGCTGACTAAAATAAGGCTCTGCTGGAGCTTGAACTGAAACACGTTTTAAGTCTGCTTTAATCTTTTCAAGCTTGAAAGTTTTGGCAAAAGCAGAGAACAACTGAGATAAAATGCAATGAGCTAGCTCACAAATGAACTGGAACAAAGTGAAGGGGATGAGTGTGACCTGAAAGATGAGGATTTCTCCAGATGGATTGCCTGTTACATTTGTGATCTGTGGCTCATTCATACAGATAATTAAGGGAGAAGAATTGAATCACGAGGTAAAAGACCCAAGAGGATGATAAACAGGCTCACTCTGCCACATGCCTATTCATGACGATGTTTCTAGCCCAGTGCTTGATTCTGAGGATGTGTATAATAACGCAATATAATCGAGCTGACTGAAAATGTGTTAAAGGTTGAAAAAATCCCTGCATGCCAGCATTTTGGTGATGGTAGACAACAAATGAACACCAAAGTACAGTATTGGTTATTCACCTGTGGCCTCATTCAAAGCAAGAAGGAAATGTTTGTGGCTTTTGAGGCAGACGTGATGTAGAGTTCCAGTCCTCCTCACAAAATCCTCTGACCAATATGGGTCAAGAAGTCATTGTCGAGAATATTCAACCACTATGGTTTCCGAATATATTAGGGAAACTCCATATTATTACACCTTAAAAGTTTAGCAGTCAGTGATAGGATAGACTAACTCTTGGGACAGCAGTGGGGAGAAGATACAATTTTTGCACAATTTCAAACTTTTTTAGATTAATTACTCATGAAAACAATGCAGATGGTATTTTATAAAAGTGCAGAGGCTTTTGGTAGTTTTTAATTAAAATTAAAGCTTAGCAGGTACACTTTCTGTAAGAATTTTGTATTTTAAAGAGTGTTGCTAGACATTAAAAGTAATACAGCCCTTCGTTTCCACCACTACCCAAGCTTAGAGAGTTTTTTTTTGTTTTTTTGGTTTTTGTTTTTTTGGTTTTTTTTTTCCTTTGTTTTGTTGTTGCAGTGGTGGTTGTTGTGTTGGTTTTGTTTTTGTTTTGTTGTTTTTGTTCCTTTTTCTTCCTCCTCCCCTGTTCCCAAGAGAACATTGTTTAAAATGAAAAGCTTAGGGCTATCATGCATCATAAGACATCAGCAGTTCAGGCTAAAAGACAAGTTACCAGCTCCCATACCATTTACTAGGAGACTTTACAATGTCACCATAGGAATGAATTACTGAGAAAATCTGCTCCTTTAAGATATGTTCTTCAGATGTGTTTTTTCCCACTGTGTTCTTTCTCCCCAAAGTAAGACCCACCAGAGGTGTTATCAGCCAGGGTACCACATTTTAAATAAAATGCAGCTTTTCTTCCACTGATTTCTTCTGCCAGCTCTACAGTTCAGAGCAGTTTCTTTGGAGAGGGGTGTCTGGGTAAGAAACTTCCCTGAAGTTCACCTTCAGTGCTGGATGAAACGCTTATTTTTTTGTGGTTTATTACATTTCCTCCTCAAACAAGAAGAAAGAGAAATTCTGCTCAGCACAAAGCCTCTGATTCTTTCCTCCCTCTCTGAACTTCAGCTGAGTACTGGAGTAAGATGCAGTAGTAGAACTCTGCAGGTTCTCATCCCCGTCTTTCCATAAAATCATAGAATGACCAGGTTGGAAAAAACCCACTGGATCATCGAGTCCAACCATTCCCATCAATCACTAAACCATGCCCCTCAGCACCTCATCCACCTGTCCCTTAAACACCTCTGGAGAAGGTGACTCAACTACCTCCCTGGGCAGCCTCTGCCAGTGCCCAATGACCCTTTCCATGAAAATTTTTTTCCTAATGTTCAGCTTAAACCTCCCATGGTGGAATTTGAGGCCATTCCCTCTTGTCCTGTCCCCTGTCACTCGGGAGAAGAGGAAGTGTGTCTCCCATCCAGGGTGTGGTGAGCTAGTCAGAAGGGGCAATAGCAGTGGCTAGTCACATCTTTCTTCAATGCATTCTCAGAGCAGAAACAGCAGACCATGGGAATGAAAGACTTATCTCCACATCCAAAGAAATCCTCTTGGCACGTTACAGGGAAGAGCTGTAGTCATGATTAGCTATGCAATAGTAGGACCAGCAGTTACCTTAGTGGGAAAGGACTGGAGAGGGGCTACAAGTGGACTGATGAGCAGGATGACTACAGAGTTTGCTAAAATTAGCATTCAGCAAAATTTTGAATGCTCGTGTTTGGGCTGGCCATACTGACAACAAACTAGAGGGCTGGAAGATAGGTTATGTCATGGGTTAACCCCAGCCAGCAACCAAGCACCACAGAGCTTCTCACTCATCACCTCCCTGGCACCCAGTGGGATGGGTGAGAGAACTGGAAGAGTAAAAGTGAGTTGGGTTGGGCTAAGAGCAATTCAGTAATTGAAATAAAGTGCAATAATAATAACAACAACAATAATAGTGTAATGAAAAGGGAAGTAACAAAAAGAGACAAGTAAAATGCAAGGAAGAGAGGTGTTGCAAATGGAAAAGAATTGCTTACCACCAACTGATGGATTCCCAACCTGTTCCCAAGCAGTGGCTCCCATTCCCCCAACCAAGTCCCTCCAGTTTATATACTGAGCATGACATCATATGGTCTGAAATACTCTCTTGGCCAATTTGATCAGCTGTACTGTCCGTGCTCCCTCGTACCTTGTGCACCTCCAGCCTTCTTGCTTGGCAGGGCATGGGAAGCTGAAAAGTCCTTGATTTAGTATAAGCACTGCTTAGCAACAACTAAAACAGTCCGTTATTTGCATTCTTCTCATACTACATCCAAAATACAGCACTGTACCATCTCTTAGAAAGAAAATTAACTACCCTAGCAGAAACCAGGTCAGGTTGTTATAACTACAAACAAAATGTTAAGTAATGCAAAGGCTTTAGTAATGTAGTAAAAGAGGAATTTGTGAAACAGGAATTAACAAGTGTCTGAAATGTGAACACCAGAGGCAGGGAGGTAAACAAATGAAACTAAGGGGTTTTTAAAGCCCCAGAGAGAAGACACCACAGCACAGGCAGAAAACAGTATGACTGATAGATGTGGCTAACAATTTAGATGAAAAGAATGTGAGCCTTATCAAACCTAATAGTGTATTGTATGAAAACAGGTGCATCCCAGTGTACAGTTTCCAGTACTAGAGAAGTTAGACAGAACAGATCCTGTAATGACTGCATAAAGAGGGCAGAAGAAAGATTCAGCACTGTATTTCTTATCCCTCTGCCTGATGTTTAAATATCTGTCAGGAGATGTGGAAAGCTTGGGACTAAGTGGGCTTCTCACTGTGGTTTAAACAGAGACAAGTGGCACAGCACCTGCTCACGCAGGTCACAAACCCTTTCCATGGCATCAGAGCCACAAGAAGAGGACAGGCAAACTGGATCTATGTCTGACAAGAGTGACCAAATCGATGGAGAGCTGGGATCTTCCAGAAGGACAGAAGGACAGGGAGTCTGAACCAAGGACTCCAAATGCGTGTTCATGGCTTTTGTTCTGGATCTGGGACTTCTGCTGGATGAGCTGGTGGAGGAACATGAGAAACCTTAGTTAGAAGCAGACTTTGGTTATCAGACTGAGTTTAACACCTGGAGAGGAGTTTGTGGGTTTGTACTTCAGGGGAAGCTGATCCTTCAAAACAGCCTCTCTGTCTGGATTTCTCCCATTTTGTCTTTAATGTCTTTTGACCAAGTATAACAGCCTCCTAGCTTCTCATTAACCTCTTCCTCCACTGGGCCTATTAGCCTGGCAAATGAAAAAGTAATGGACAAGGGTTTATAAACATATTCTTGAATAGTTTTGTGGTGTGACCTAGTTTACTGACATGTTGGGTCCAGACTTGCTTTGGGCTGCTCACTGCATCAAGATGCTGTCGGAGGCCAAGGATGGGAATAGGTAGGATACCCTGAGAGGGGCATGGAAAGGGTCATGGTAATGATGGCTGCAGATTGAGGGAGTACATCTTCAAGGGTACAGAACTGTGCATAGATGATGTGGCAGGTGTCTGAGAGCAACTGAGACAGGGCTGAGGCATGGAGAGAAGAATTCATGCTGCAGATGCATTGGGTGGGGGGTCTGAAACATGAGCCTGGTGCCAGCTGGTCTTTCATTGTGTCCTTTTATGCATGAAGAAAAGAACTGGGCATGTCAGCTCACAGGGTGAGGCTGATGGTGGCTCTTGTTTTGAAAAGTGAAGCTCAGCCCCAAGGATGCCTCTGTTCACTCTAAGAGGCAGAGCTGGAGGCTTGTTTTCTTCAGGTTCAATTTCTCTCATTTATCGTCCTTGTGCCCTGCAGGTATTAGACAACCAGGAGTTTGCGTTTGTACCAGTTCCTTGTCCTCATGCATTACCATCTCAGCTAGGTTGCTAATTATTCTCTAAAGAGAGCACAGTTTCCCTTTAGCAACCTGCATAATATTTCAGTCTAATGGTGCAGCACTGCCTTTATGTTAGCAGAGCAGGGAAATCATCTGGTTAAGTAAACGAATGGCCACAGCTCTGGACATTGTCCTTGGTTACCATCTGGAACATGGATAATTTTTTTGAAAATGGGAATTTGGAGTTCAGGGATGGCTGGCGGTTTCAGCGGGAGACTGTGTAGGAAAGGATATTTGCAGGGTAGGAACTGTACATGGTCAATGTTTTGGGTCTGGTGGAGTCTCTGACCGCTTGTCTATGCTAGTCAGCTCCAGTGGAGCACCAGTCTTTTACCACAGAAGATGAACAAAAAATGAATATAAATTGCATTATCTGCCATCAAATTGCCAATCCACCTACAGTGTAATAATCAGGACTAAAGGCACAAATCTATAATTTCTCAAATGTTTTTTACACAGAAAGAATTCAGGATTATTCCCCCAGTAAAAGCCCCTGCTTTGACGTGCATTAAAATTTGGTTTATTTTATAAGAAACTAAAGATTACAATGACCTTGAAGTTGTATTTGTGGGTTTTGTAGTGGTTAGGTAGTTCTCAGAAGAGGATACTGGAAAGTAAGAGACTTGCTGATGTCATTTTTAATTCTCCACCAGCACCCCCTCCCAAAAAAAAAAAAAAAAAGAAGCCGAGAGAGATGTTGGTGACCCTATATAAGGTGCATCTCACCTCCTGCAAAGCACATCAAGAATCACAGCAAAGGTAAGGCTCGCAGCCTTTATACCTCTCTCACTTTTCCTTGCCCAGTGTCCCTGATGCTAATACTACTTTCTCTCATCAGTGCTGAGTGCTGTAGCTGCTACCAGCTGGGACAGAAAACTTTGGATCGTGAGTCATGGCCTGCCTGCAGACCTTGACCAAAAGCTTCTCAGGATGGGTCATCCTCTGCTGCTGTTGCTGTCTCCCTCTTCTTCTCAGCAGCCCTCTGCCTCTGAAGGGGCCAGGACTGGCTTCTACTGCCCATCATGCCTGCAGGCTCAGGAAGATCAACTTCCAGCAGCCCTACATCAGGAATCGCACCTACACCTTGGCTAAAATGGTACAGTAACTCACATGTCCTTCATGGTGGGATCTGAGGACCTCCTCCTCTGCCATTGCCCTGGCTCCTCACCTTTGGCATTCCTCTCACTTTCTAACGTCTTTCACCAGAAAAGATATGCATTTGCTGTTAAGGCAGAGCTTGGGTTTGTGCAGTGGGTCTGTTGTCCAGTGAGTGCAAAGCTGGGGGAAGTTGCTGCATCTCCTCCTCTTGCTCCCCAAGGGAAAGGAAGCCCCTGGCACAGCACAGCTCCTCTCAAGCCCCTGATGCTAGAATGGGACAGCTGTGAAAAATGAGATTAAATTTCTCTGTTTGTCCAGTCCATTTAGAGCTGGTCCTTTCTCTGACTCCAGTCATGACCTGGCAGCTCCTCAGGCATCACACAGCACTCTGCTTGGGCAGGTTTCTTGACTGCTCGTAACATGGGTGGGTCATCCTGGTGTACTCTATCAAGTGCTGCAGAACCTCCCAGCAGCTTTGTGGGCTACCGTGAGGTCGGCCACCTGCGGCATCTGGTTTAGTCATCATAACCACTACTACTTCTGATGTTTAGGCAGGAACAGGAATTCAGACTCTGCTTATTTATTTTCCAGTGATACTGACACTGAATCTCACCCACTTAAGGGGAAAAACAGGCACAATGTCTGAGCTTATCTACCTGTAACAGGTTGTCTGTGTTGTACATTCCTTCAGTTCACTTGCACTATTACTGGTGAAAAAAAAGGTTTATTATTAAGTTTTAGCTAATGTTCTCTTCCCTGCCTGACATTTCTCTTTTTCCCTCTCAGGCCAGGGTCTCAGACCATGATACAGATAACAGGCTCATTGGGCAGCAGCTCTATGTTAATGTCAGGGTAAGTCTTCAACCGGGGGCTGCTTTTTGGATCCTTCTGCAGTTCTTATTGATTTCTTGCCATGATTTAACCTAGCCTCTTACTTGTACACATAGGAAAGCAACCGCTGCTACTTGATGAAGAGGATCACAGAGGTTATAGTGAAAGATGTTCTCCTCACCACAACCAAGGACCAATACCCATATATTGAGGAGGTGGCACAGTTCTTGGCATCCCTGACCTCGGAGCTGAGCAGATGTGTGAGTAGTGTTGGGTTCTTTCCTTTCTTGTGACTCTTGTTTCTGCTCCTGAATCTCAAAATGCCGCAAAGAGTGGCAAAATGCAGCAATATGAGAGGAAACCTTAGATCAAAGAGATCAAATTAGAGGTTCATAGAAAGGTGTGAAAAAGAAAATAAAACCCCATATTGTTGCGTACAGCTGCCAATGTTATGTCTGGATGTTTCTCTTTTTAGAAATTCTCAGGACACAGAGAGCACATTGAAAAGAACTTGGAAGAAATGAAGAGCAAAATGAAACAGGTACGTTTTTTTCCCAATGTTTACAGAGAGCAGTTCCAAATCCTAATCACTGAGTTGGATTAAGATTGACCTACTTAAGAAACAAACTCTGGAGATTATTTAGAAGGTGAAGCCTGCAGGGGCTTTAAAGAAAGGATTAGTGATGTTTCCACCTCCAACCATTTTTCACTTGTCCTGTTAACTCTCTGGATGTGTTATGGTAATACGAAATTGCCTTTCAGAAAGTTTGCAGGTAACTGTGTATGTTAGACTGGATTTGGATGAACTAGATAATATTTAATGGTATAGTGACTCTAACAGAACTACCTGAGAGAAGGAGTAAATTCTTGATTCAGTTTCTGTGATAAACCTAATTTCAATTTCCTGAGAAATAACCTAACACTGGAACTTACATTCTGTTCTTTTCTAGTTGGGAGAGAATGGAAAGACTAAAGCCATTGGAGAACTGGATTTACTGTTTGACTACATGGAAAATGCCTGTACTGATGCCCCAAGAAAGGGAGGGAGCAAGAAGAAAAACTGAAAGAATTTTGGATTAGAATTGAGGAGAAGTCTCTGAAAAACTCTCGTTATAACTCAAAGAGATTAACTGATGTGGACGACTAACATCTGCACCCCCTACCATCACCCCCCACCCCGTAAACCATATTTTTCACCTGTGCCGAAAAAGATAAAACTAGGTGGGCGCAGACAGGGAGAACATTGCTGCCTTATGTGAAAATTAAAACTTCGTAACAGTTTGCAGCTCCATTTCAACACAGAGCATTAATTATTTTCAAAGGCATGCTCTTGTTTTTCTCATCGTCATTGGAACAAGGCAATTGCTTCTGTATTTTATAGGCTGAGGTTTGACATGTACGAATCAGCTTTGGTGAAGGTAGGCAGTGATACGGAGCCAGGATTTTTTGAGCCTTTTACTTGAAAATCTCTCTTGCATATGTTGCCCCCTTCTGACTTTTACCTGAATAGTTGGTATTTCAGACCAATTCAGAAATTATATTTGTCATTCATATTTAATGGTAACTTATTTTAAAGTAATAATAATACAGTACTTTTATTTATATAGATTAATTAAAAAAATCAGCGGAAAGGTATTTATGAATCTGTGCTAGAGGCTTTTAAGTGAACTATGATATTAAAACTACTGTGTCATATTTATATGCAAATGGATTGTATTATAAATGCTTACTCTTTAACTTATTATAATAAATATTTTGAACCTAAAATATTGCCATTTATGGAATTTTTTTCTCTTTTACTCAAACCCAAGAAAGATTACACACATTTGCCTTTGGGGCTGCTGGGCCAGTGGCTGGATTCTTGTATCCAGAAAGAACACAGACCTGGTCTGGGATCTTGCTTCTTCACATAAGGCTGAAATTTCAATTTATCACAGCCCCGGGCATACCAGGGAGTGTGTAGGTCAGCCTTTCTTGTGGGGTGTAGTAGGAAAAGTATCATCACTCCTAGAAGTTGTTGCTTTGGTTCATTGATTGTCCCTCAAGATGTCCATAGACAAGATCCTGTATTGAATAGCTACTGGTGAAAATTCCCAAACTGTTCCCCATGAGTCAGATAAGCAGGAGACAAGCAGTCAGGCAGCAGCTGCTAACTGAAAACTCAGAGCACTGTGTTCTCACTGCCCCATAGGCATACTGAACACAAATGACTGCAGCATCAGGAGTTTGAGAGTACTTCAGAAGAGAAGAGCTTGATGCCTACTCTTAATGCAAGCTTCCAAACAGAAAAAAACAAACAAACCACCTCAATTTCAATGAAGAGCAGTTTAATCCATGATTATCAAGGCCTTCAGCAATGTTCCCTGGGCAAAGACAGAAGAGTCGCTCTGGTTCATCCAGAAATCAATGTTAAAGAGGTGAAAAACACCCAAATAGTGAGAAAGCCAGAGGAAAAGTATAATAGTGGGTTGTCAGCAGTTAGTGAAGACTTACTGAACAAGTTTTTATCATTTCTTCATAAGGGCAACAAGCATCCTGTCTGCATCTGGGGAGGGGGGGGAAGGTATGTCCTCAAATAAAAGACTTGGAGTGACAGTGCAAATGAACAGGGTTAAGTTTTGTGAACACAAGCACCTTAGAGACATTCATATAAAAGTACTGCTAAAAGGATATCTAGAAGGCACCCCAGGAGTAGATATTGTAATATGTGAAAAATGTTGGCAACGAGTCTACCTTGATTTGCCTTGATAGCTTCTTCAATTTAATTCAAAGAGTCCTAAAATAGTCTCAACATGTCTTACATCAGCTGCTGAAGTCAGATGGCATCGAAGTGGGATTAAACTATCCCATGTTGCTCCTGAAAGAGAGTGATTTCGAAAGTGTCCATCCACCCTTAATCTGGACAAGGTTTATGTGAACTGACATTATAACACTTTCTTGTGGAAGCTTACATACTAGACTGGCATATGATCCATCTGGGTGATGGAAGCCTCTTACCTGTCAATCAACATGGCTTACTTTACCCCACACTTTCATTTGCATCTCACAATATGTGAATTATACACCTATTAGCAGTCAAGAGAGGAGTGACCTAACAGTGACAATTAGCTAGATTTGGTACCACATTACCGTGTTAGGAGTTTGACTTTCTGCTATATTCAGTAGGATATTTGTTATGTTTTTTATGGTATAAGCAATGAAGTTTCCAAGAACTGTTAGCTCATATAGTTAGTTCCTGAGGGACATGGTTTAGCGTTTGATAGGAATGGTTGGACTCGAAGATCCGATGGGTCTCTTCCAACCTGGTTGTTCTATGATTCTATGATATTCTGTCTCTCACTATTCGAACTTGTGACAGCTGACAGCAAAAGGAGGTAACTTAAGCTCAAATGTGGGTTTCATCTCGCTGTCATTTGACAGACACAGTGTACCCCCAATCTATGTGAGGCTCCTGGAAGGAAACAGGAATTATCCAGGTGCCATTTATCTAATCTACATTACAGTTTTATGAAGATTGTGCCTTTGGAAAGAATAAGATGACTTTTCCTGAAGAGTACCTGTTTTCTTCCTTGATTATCAATAGAGACTAGACCATGAACTACACATGCTTTTTCTCATTGATATCATCTCTTCACAAAGAGATAATTAACTTATTTCTTTCTTCTCCCTCCTTTAGGCCTGTTCCATGTTGTTCTTGCTAAGCTGCCATACCCATAACAGTCAAATCAATACCTCAAGCTTCCCACAATGGGGCTAGACTGAAATGAACACCCATTTGCCCACAAAAGTGTAAAGCCAAAATCAATTGTTTATTAACTTCTCCACCCCTGAAAATCACCAAGTGGAAGACTTTATCATGGAAACCTCATGGAACCCTGGGAATGCAACACAACGAATTTTCCAGATTTTACTACGTAAGTCTTCTTGTGGGGCATGTGTGACTTGTGGGTGTGTGAAGGATGAACAGTCATGGTCAGTCTTGAAAAGACAAAGGGAGCAAAAATCAGAGGAAGTCTCCTTTTGCCTGGGACAAACATTTCCTGACCAAAAGGAAATAAATATGTAGGATCAATCAGGTAAGCTGGGTTTCAATTCAGTCAATAGTTACTGATCAAAAAGGAAAATCATGATGACATGCTTAGTTCCGACATTTGCTAAATAAAATGTTTCATTTTTATGCTTTAAAAATGTGTTTTGATTTAGAATTTCATGCACATTTTCTGTGAAAGGTTGAAAAGAGATTTGAAAGAAAAATAAACTGTTTCATTTTGAGTTGATTGAGTGCTTTGGACTGACCCAAAATGAATTTTTTTTTTTTGTTTAATTTTTCGGTTGTGTCACCAAAGAGAAACTTTGTTGTTCATGCAATTCTAATTTCCGTTGCCCTATTTTCCTTTCCTCTGAGCCATGGACATTTTGTAATTCCCAGAGATCCTCAACCTAGCACAGAGAGGGAAGGGACCTGCTTAACATGATTCATTGAAGACTCCTCTGTTGTAGAAACTGGAGGACCTCTTCCCAAGCTAAAAATGACAGAGGCACCTAAAGCCAGATTTGCATTTCATGAACTCTTCTTTCAATTATAGCAGGTGACAAAAACTGACACTCTTTTGCTGCATAGATAATTATAAAACAGTTAAACTACCTCTGAAACTTCATACTGTGAAGAGAGAGGAACCCAAATCATGAATACAAGTTTCCACATCCTGCTGAGTAAGCACTGGTGACAGTTTAAGAAATTTCTCTTAAATCCATTGCATGGAGTGTTACTCGGTTATGAGATTTACATGTTCAGTGTTTGAGCACATACTCCTTCAGTGACCTAAAACTATGGAGAAATGATATTTCCAAGTTGCTGCCTGAAGTATATTCTAGACAGTGCAGAGAGATGAGGCTATTCTGATGGTAAATCAGTGGCATATGATTATGTCAGCCTGTGCTTTAAAACACAGTTAGTCAAACAATTATCTATTTTGAAGAAGGTAGGTACTGCAGTGAAAAACAGTAAGTGCATGACAAACTTTACAAGTCACAGCTACTAAATGGATGCTTGTAAAATTGCTGTAATCTGGAGCAGAACTGACCTGCTAATGTAAAACAGGATTGGTAGAGACAGTACAGTCGATCTCAGGTTTATGAATGATGCTGCCAGGAAGAAGATAATGACCACGGAGAGAAGGAAAACCTACAATGCAATTCTGTGGGAGAGAGAGTATTTTTTTTGTGGTCCACTACCCAATGACATGTTGCATTAGATAACATATTTAGGATGGAAAGCAAAGCAGCCTCTCAGGATATCCTGACCAGCATTCTATGTCATGCAATAATTTGTTAGGAAGTCTTAGCTGAGTGAGACAAATTACAAAATGCAAACTATGCTAAGGCTGGTGGCATTTCTGGGGCTGCACATATTTCTTAACACATATTCGTCTGTAACACATTTTTCTTGGTTAAGAGGCAGCTGCAGACCTTATCAGATGAATCGTATGATTTTCACCACTAACAAAAGTGTTAAACAACTACGTAACTGAAGAGATTTATTCTGAAGACTAGAAAACCACTCTCTCTTTTTAACCTTTACATTTTGAATCTCTGGTCAAATACACAGATATCAATTGCTGTGATTTCAGATGGAATTCACTGATGAATGGTTTAGAAAAGAAAATATTCCTACTTCCTTCCTCCTCTAAGAAGGAATTTAAAAAAGATTATTTTGAGAAGAACTGTTCATACATCTTCAGAAAATTAACTCATGAGACTCAAATATAAACAATTTTTGAGTCTGAAGGATTAATGCACAGCATTAAATATTTCCAAGATTAGGCCATTTTTTCTTCTCAAGGATTGATTAAAGAGATAGGACAAATCTTATAAAGTAAGATTTTCTCTTTTGCTCAGGGCAACTTGAATTGAAATATTTTGAAAAAACAGACTGAAAAATGTGCCTTTAACTAGCTGACTTGAAACTGTGATATGATTATTTCTTCAAGAACCTGTAAGGCTCTTCAATGGAAATTGTAGCCTTAGTTTCAAATGACTGACTGTAAAATGATAATGTTCTCCAAAAACTGCAAAGTTGCACAGTTTTAAAGGTTATTCTATCCTATAATTTTCCAAAAGAAGGTTACTTCTGACTTCTACAGCACTTCTAAGGAGTGGCAATGATGTTCATTAAACTGTGAAAGGAATGAGACAATCATGTATCTGTGGTAAAGATTTAAAGCTATGTGTGAAGACTGACTTTCTGATTTGTCTTTTGCATTGGGTCTTGATTTGTAAGGGCTCCCAAATGGATTAGGTCATCACCTGTCTGGTACTTCTGCACGGATGATAGAAAGAAAACTATTGACTTTGAGGTGTATAAGATCAGGCTTGTAATTTGTACATATATAGAGATGATTATATTGCAAAGAAAAGATGAAAGATTTTAACACAGATGTTCATGGAAGTGATGAATTTGACCACTCCAACAAAAGGCTTGTTCCAGAAAGTCCAATATATTGACTCTTATTTGGGAAGCAGAGGTTTCAAAATAAGGATTAGACACTGCTTATCATCACAGTGATTGTTTTTTCGGTTGGTCTAAAACTATCCCAGCATTATCTTAGGTTAATAATTGTCAAATATGTCTTATCTAATACATTTCTGAACCTTCTGGTTTCATCAGCTTTCCTCCTTTAGTAGTTTTGTTTTATAATGTCACTTCTGCCAGTCTTGAATAGCAGAAGAAAATTCAGATTCTTCCTCTTGTTTCATATTTTTTTACACAGATAAACGCACACAAACCCGATAACTGAGATTTGAGATAGATAATCTTACATTTAGAGATTGTTAACTCTGGTACCCCTTTTTACTCAAAAACGGAGAATATCTATTTATAAAGCGCAGCACCTGACAAACAATATGTTTGTTTTGTAGGCATTAACTTGTCAACTTCAACACAGTTATTGTTGCTCCTACATGTATTACAACAGAGGTTACATTAAGCTTAGAAAAGCATCTTGGTTTGATAGGACCCACGTTTGTCTCAGAAACCAGGAAAGAGTTACTTGTATATGAAATGTCTGGTTTAATTTGACATCTGATGCTGAAGCCTCTGAAACAGGGAGCTGCTCAACCTTGGCTTCGTGCTCTCATTTTTAATGTGTCAATGATTCAGTTGTTATATGACAAAGACTTCTGGGCAGCGACTGGGAACACAAAACAAGTCAGTGACCAAGACATTGATCCTGTGAGTTGGTAAAGCACCACAAATTTTTCTCATTTTCATAATGGCCTCATATGAGTCATCTGCCCTACCTTCGGTGCAAGAAAACTAGCCAGTAAATTCTGATGTGCTGACCACAGGTCACCACAGAGCCTGCCTCTAGCTCTGTCAGCAGCAAGGAAGACAGGCAGATGAGGGGAGGTGAAGTATTGGCTGTGAGGGTTAGATTTATGCCATAATTTTGTTATCAGAATCAAGATAAAAGAGATGTTGTGGATCGGTAAATTATCTCTTGTTCTTTGCTGTGTCGTTACAGGAGTATATGATAAATAAAATGTTTGGGTTTTTGGAAGTTACAGATGAGTAAAAATAAACCTCAGAAAAAATAAACCTCAGTATATTCAGAGGTTTAGGTAAATATTTCAGACCTGGCACACTTTTCAGGACTTCTTTGCAAGTTTTAAACCAGCTTGGCTGAATAGCCACACATCATCTGATTATAAGGTAACTGCTAAACTGAATGAAGGGAAATCTGCTAGGAAAATTTCTCTTTCCCATGGAAAGGAATTCTCTTGTGAGCAATTTTTCTTTCAGGTAATCTAATCTAAATGTGAGAATAGAAAGAAACATTTTACAGCCCCTGAAGATCTTATTTGGTATCTGGTATTGGATCAAAATTAATTAAAGGTTGCAGTGAGACTGACAAAAGCTTCTTACTAAATGAGTAAATCTGCTGAAAGACTTTATTAGAGATGGGAAAAAAGCCGTTAAAATCAAGGCTGCCATGTGATTTTCCCAGCCTTTTCAGAGGGATGTATATTTAACTTCTTTCTGCTGGTGTAACAAATACAAATAATCAGAAGAATGATGACAAAGGAAAATATTCTTTTTCTTGTAGAGAGAGGTAGGTTTGAGTCTTTGATTGGAAACTTTTTTTTTTACGGGATTTGTTTTTCTCCCACTGGTAGAAATTTTTTCTTGAAGAAATTAATGGGTTTGCTGCTTTCCTAGAGCAGTGTTAACTTTCTCCTCAAAACTAAAAACACTGGAAAGCTCAGTACTGTTATTAAACTGGAAAAAAAAAAGAAAAGAAGAACTTTTCATTTTTTATTCGCTAGACATTATGGATCTATGTCTTAATAAATGAAAAGTAGCTATTTCTATGTGCAGAACTTCAACAACTTCCTAATTAGTTTCACTTCACTCTTACAAGCATAACAGAGGATTTAAACTTCTGCCACAGTTACAAAATTAATGGGAGGAACAGGAGTTCATAAAGTCAATTCTCAGGTCTCTAACTGTAATTTTGCATTTAAGGATTCCCTAAACACTTTAGAAAAATCTAAAAATATTAAGAGAGGGAATATTTCTGATTTGTTTAAGAAACTCTTAAAGAAGCTGTTTGTTAAAATATCTTTTCCATAATTATGCATGTTTTTATGTGTTGTGCAACAGAGAAAGTTAAGGGTAAAGGTAAGGAGTGAGACCTCAGACAAACAAGTTATCCAAAGTTAGATACAACCAGTATTTTACTTTTTTCTAAGTTTCTAAAATAATGTAGGAATGGTGATCATTATTTTCTCCTTGGTTTCTAGATCCAAACACTATGATCATTAATACGTTGCTAAATTAGATTTAATTATTTTAACTGCAATAAGCAATGCTATCTTTTAGATGGCAACATAAAGTCTACTCATCCTTTTCGCTGGAAAAAAAATACTCAAAACTTCCCTGATCTGAAGAGAAAATCTCAGTGTGTATTTTGACATGTGGCATCTCTTCTTTCTCTCTTAAGTGCTACTTTTTGTGATATTTTAGTTCTCTGTAACTTTTAGAAGCATTTACAATACAATCTCAGTATCATAAATACTTGCCAACAAGAAATCCAGACTTTATTGTACTCTCATGTTCTTCTCTAGTGCTCATTTATATGGGCTGTGCTACGGGATTTCACACACTTTGGAAAACGAACCTCTCATGAGTAATTTGGCTCCCTTACCTTCTCCAGTAGAACAGTGCCAGAGGTGATCACATCTGATAATTAAATAAGTAGATTTTCCACAAAAAAAAAAAAATGTTCCTATTGATGAGATTAATAGAAAGAACCACAGATTAACAATGGGAAGTGGAGAACTCCAGGGATGTGAAGAGGTTGTTGAACAAAAGCTGTGGAAGTGGCACCAAGGTAGCAATTTCTGACTGGAGATCACTGAAGTAGTTTGAGGACTACTTCCAAGGGAGACATAATTAATGAAAGCACCTTAATCGATAATATAATATGCTGTGGAGCACCATCGTGTTACCTACTCAGTTATTGCTTCCCTCACTTTTATTCTCTGGTGATACTATTAGAGAATCACAGTCACAACCATTCTGTGGCAGCTTGTCCAACTATGAAATACATGGCAAACATTTCCTACATGTTTTTGTTCTTTTTATAATGAAAGGCTACTTTTGTCAGTAAAGGTCAAGTATAATAATTTTTTCTTACAGTAGTTTTGCTGTCTTCTGTCAACCTGGCCATGCCAGCTGAAAGATTTGTCATTCACCAGCATCTGGTTAAGTTGCTCACATCTCTGTATGTCTTTACGTATCACTGTAGTGGCTGAATATTGTCCAGAAATTCTATTTCACTACCATTTTCAATGACATTTAAAAAATTGTTTCTCACAGGACTTTACATAAACGACACAGCCACCTTTGAGCAGTCTTCTCAGTAATATCTTAAACAACTTCCTTCTCCAACATCAAGAAATTTTTCTCTGATGGAGGCCATAGTTTCTGCAACTTCACAATCTTCCAGCCCAGCTCCAAGTTTACACTACTCATAGGTCTCGACAGGCATCCTGTGTTGGCATTGCCAAGATGCTTAGGGGAAAATGTTAAATTGGAAAAGAGGAGCAAGCAAGAAGATTAAAAAAAAAGATCAGAATCACAGACTGACAGAATCAGAGAATTACTAGGTTGGAAAAGACCCACAAGTTCATCGAGTCCAATCATGAAGGAGAGAAGAAACTGAGAAAAAGTGCAGGAAGACAAAAGGAGAGGGAAGCTTTCACTGTAAGAGAGGTGCCGTGCCAACTGATCTACTCGTACCAGACCGGCAGCTGTGGGCATCCCCCTCCCCAAGATGTGGGTCCAAATTTCTATCTGGTTTGCTTTTTCCATTCACAATTTTAGTACAACCTTTTCTAAAAGCCATGACAAAATTATAGGAGAAAGCAGGTCACAGACTCTTGAACGCTCCTGTGTGACATTTGGCATAGCGACCTGCCTATGTGAGCAAGCTGAGCTGTCTCTTCTTGTCGATCACATTTCTCACTCTGTGGTAATAGCGCTGCGCAGGGATTTCCTAGTGTGAGTTTGATGGTAGCAGACTAATGTTTTCTAAAGAGCTTAGGGACTGAATCACTGTTGTTTAAGTGAGATCATTTGACCGGTTGATAGGAATGTTGTGAATATGCTCAAAAAGTTTTTCATATTTTTTTTTTCTGAAATAGCAGTTTACCCATCAGACTACAAGAATGTGGCTAGTAAAGTCTGGATATGTAAATGGTTTATGTCAAAATCCGCTCGTTGTCAAGCAATGAAGTGATTACTGATTTTAATTACACAGATGGAGACATTTGAAGATATTCATGGAGGACTGCGCATTCTTGCACAGTAGTTATTTGTTGGCCATAAGGATTGCTACTTCTTTGACAATTTAAACCTTTGTCTATTTTTTGTGCTCAAAGGGATAATTTTAGTTTTAGGATGTTGGTGATTTCAAACTGGTCCCTAAATATACTCTGTCTCTGAAGACACTGAATGTGCTAAGAATGTCCCATGAGATGGCTGAAGTAAAACTAGCTTGACAGACAATTGTTGGCCACCTGTCAACAATCTGAAACACAGAACCAGACCAGTAGCACGGGGAGATCCACCACTTGAATCAATCATCTGTGCTGTTTCTTAAAGATGAGAGGAGATGTTTTATGTTTAATAGCAACTCCTATTTGAGCCTTAGCTAAAAGGTGTTACTCATAAAGTGAAAAGAGATGCAAATGCTCATAGGAAATGTAATTGGGTTTGAGTTTGATTTCTTTTTTTTTGGTTTTGGTTAGGTTTGTCTTCTCATCTCGGTTTGAGTCTGACTTCTGCTTTACTTAATGCCTTAAAATTTGTATGAAGTTTGTCTAAGACATAGAGGGAAAAAAACTTGAGTGTGGTGGATATATGGTCCTGGTGGTGGAAGATCACAGAGATAATTAGGGGGGTTGAAACATCTTCCATCTGAGGAGATGCACTGAGATTTGGGACTGTTCAACCTGGAGAAGAGAAGGGTCAGGGAGAAGAGGAATGTCTATGAACTTTGGAAGAGGGGACGAGTGTCTTGGGTGTACTACAGGGAGGAAGTGAGATTGTGCAGAGAAAAAAATCAGGAAGGTTAAGACCCAATTAGAGCTTGGATTGGCCAAATTGGTGAAAGATAACAGAAAATCTTGCTATTAATACATTAACAATAAGAGAAGGATCAGGGAGAATATTCAGTCCCTATTGGTTGCAAATGGAACTGTGACAGAGGATGAGGACAAGGCTGAGGTACTCAATGCCTTCTTTGCTTCAATCTTTAGAAGTAAGGAAAGTTGTTCCTTGTGTGTGCACACCCAGGAGCTAGAGGAGAATAACGAGGCTCCCATGCTTCATGAGGAGGTGGTTAGAGACTTGCTTGCCCAGCTAGACATCCACAAGTCTATGAGGCTCAATAGGATCCACCCAAGTGTATGGAAGTAACTGGTGGATGTGCTGGGGAGGTTCCACTGGACTGGAGGCTGGTGTTGTGCCCACCTACAAGAAGGGTCACAGGGAGGATCCAGGGAACTACAGGCCTGTCAGTCTGACCTCAGTGCCAGGAAAAGTCAAAGAGCAGGTGATCTTGAGTGCTATCATGAAGCACATGCAAGAGAACCGGGTGATCAGGCCCAGTCAACACAGGTTTACCAAAGGCAGGTCTTGCCAAACTAACCTGATCGCCTTCTATGACAAAGTGACTCGACTGCTGGATGAAGGAAAGGCTGTGGATGTGGTCTTTCTGGACTTCAGTAAAGCCTTTGACACAGTTTCTCACAGCATTCTGCTACAGAAACTGTCAGCCTCTGGCCTGGACAGACGTACACTCTCCTAGGTGGAAAACTGGCTGGATGGCCGGGCCCAGGGAGTGGTGGTAAATGGTGTTAAATCCAGCTGGAGGCCAGTGACAAGTGGTGTTCCCCAGGGCTCAGCGCTGGGTCCAGCCCTGTTCAATATCTTTATCAATGACCTGGATGAAGGCATTGAGTGCACCCTTAGCAAGTTTGCAGATGACGCCAAGTTGGGTGGAAGTGTCAATACTTGCTGCTTCTCAACAGAGGCCATCGAGGAACATCCAGACAGGCACCATGTAGTGTGGACCTATCATGGGAACAAGTGATGCGGTTTCATAGTTACAGATGAGAAAGGCACAAGACTTACATCTAATTCTAAGCATCCAATGTCTTTAGCTTTCTCTAGTGTTCCAATTTCAGTTATGAAGGGCTTTTTCCTAACTGAAGCAATGCACGTACAGCATTTAAGTAGCTGCTAGCAACACCTATTCATCCTATTTTGTTGTTCCACTGCCTTGTATGACTATCAAAGCTGATGGCAGTGAAACATGGGGTCCCTATATGCTGAGTTTGCAAGGGTAAATTTGAATACCCACATCTCAAAAAACGGGCCCATAATTATTCAGAAATTGTACAGAAAATGTAGCAATTCCGAAGGTTCTTATTACAAGAAACAGTATTTAAACACTGATGGGTCTTTTATGCTTACTTCTGCTTCTGTATTCATTACAACTATGTTCACAAAACTCTAGAATCAGTCTTGGATGCTAGGAGTTGCTCTTCTCCAAACTCCTCTCTCCAACAGAGGCACTGGGGTATCTCAATTTTTGCCTTACAGCCGTATTATCTCCCTCATATTTTGGAAAACTTCACTAGACTTCATTGTTATTCATTAAATCATATTACTGAACACAAACTGTGCAGCTCTTCATGGAGACCTGTTATTTTTCAGAAGACCAAATTGAATTAAACAGGATGAGGGAACAAAAGAAATAGCAGAGAATTTCTGTCTTAGGAGACAGCATAACATTAGTAGCAGCTAGCAAATATGAGTAACATTTATAGGAAGTACATGGCTAATTTAGTTCTAGTAACAGGAAATAAAATAAACAGAAAATATGTAAGGTGAGAAGATTCAGAAGTAAGAAACTAGATGAGGCTTTTTATGGATTAAGATCAGAAAGCCATGTAAGCTGCAAAACAACCGGTAGGTATGATCATTACCTTAAATAGACTAACAGAACTTTGCAGCAGTGGTAGATGTATCTGTTCATTCTACATAGATCAAGAGAATTTAATACTAACCATATCTACTGAACTCTTACAAATCAAGACAATTCCATGGTTCTCAACAACATGGTGAAAAAAGGTTCTTCTCCAGGCTGGTGGACTCATGCAGTCACATGAAACATAGGTCACACACAGCCTTCTTTGAAACTTAGTCTCTAACCAGGATAAATCAGGCAAGATTTTCTTATCTAATAAACTATCCAGTCTGTTAGCTTTTCTTATTGTTTTTTTAATTGTTATTTTCTTTCTCTTTCATTCTCACAATCATACAAACTTTCCAGAGTTTGTATTAATGTAACACATTAACTTTGCATGTCTATTCCATATTCTGTCATTCTTTAAGTATCCATTGATACTGTACATCTAAAATTTTCCACATAGAGAGAGCCCATTTTCTTTGGGGCAGGTTCCTTGAACTCCTGTGGTACCCAGTCTGGGTCTGGAAGTCATCATGCTTGGTGGTGTGTTTCGTCATTGTCTTCATACTGGCTCTGGATGTATCAGATTGACTGCCCATACAAAGCTTTGCAAATCTTTTCTGTCTTCATTGTGAAAAGGGACAGAGTCACAGAATCACAGAATGACTAGGTTGGAAAAGACCCCAGTGATCATGAAGTCCAACCATAAATTGAAGCTTCTCATACCCCTGAATTAGTTTCTTCCTCTGCTTCACATAACTTTAAAATATTAAATAATACCAGTTCTTTGGTGTTCTATATTATTTATTATTAGAATTTCATCTGAGTACCAAAGTAGCAGTAAAATCCATTGTACAAAGCGCTACACCAGACCACAAAAGAGAAGATCATCTTTAATCTCGACAAGAAACAGATGAGAAAGTTAAAGAATATCAGCTATTGTCTGACTAGTAATTAAGTCAGCATATCAAAAAAAAGGTGGAAGAGTACCCAACTTTACAGGATAGGATATCAATTGGTACCTACCATCCTTCTTTGACAGGAAAGCCGGGAAAGTCCTATTTCCTTCTTATTTTTATTTTTGTTTTTATATGGTCACCAAACATCTGCATCCGTTTGCATCTTTTTACATCACTTGGTTGAAAACTTTGCCAATTCAGTGAGATGTTTGCTGATTTATGCTTGGAGGTCTCTGGTGCCCAACAAAAATGTTGCACTGCTACAGCCGTCTAAGCATGGTGATAGGAGCTCACAGAACAGACAAATTGAAACTTGTGGGCTCAAGGTTTTTCCAGCAACAACAGAAGTTTCAGGATATTGAAAATTATTGATTTCTTGTGAAAAGCCATTTCAGACTGGCTACATGACCCATTTATTCCATTTATAGGAAAATTACTGAGCGGGGAGTAGGACAACTTGAGGAACTCAAGGCAGTTTAGCATTCTGACTCTACCCTTGCTATATCTGGAGATCCTCTTCTAGGAACTAACTAGGAGCAAATGACAAATCTGCTGTCCATGTACCTTGTGTGCTGAGTTTTCTTTCACCTCAACTGTCAAGCATGACAGAATTCAGAGAGCTCACATACAGACCACAGTTCAAATGAGCACTAAAATGCACATAGAACCTTAAGTCCCTATCATCTCCACTTTCCAAATGTCTAAGCTTTCCTCATCTTGATCACAGAATCACAGAATCACCAGGTTGGAAGAGACCCACAGGATCATCCAGTCCAACCATTCCCATCAAACACTAACCCATGTCCCTCAGCACTCTGTCCACTGTCCCTTAAACCCCTCCAGGGAAGGTGACTCAACCCCCTCCCAGATCAGTGCCCAATCACCCTTTCCGTGAAAAATTTTTTCCTGATGTCCAGCCTGACCATCCCATGGTGGACCTTGAGGCCATTCCCTCAAAACTCCCCTGTGCGGATGCACTGGTGCCTGATCAGGTGGCGCTTGTCTGTGAAGCTGTTGCTTGATGGTTCTCTTTGTCCCTGGACCCCATCAGCACTTCAATGCTGGTGAAGCTACTGGGGCATGTGGTTGATCTTGTGGTAAAGCACATTTCCCAAAGCTGTTAGAAGTGGGATCCCTGAAACAGGATGTGAGTCCAACTTGCCCTGAAGGCTGCATGTATGTGTGTTTGTGTAAATGGCTAGTGGGATCAAAGCTGGGTAAGTTTATCACCCAGCTCATCCCATCATTCTTCCACCCAAAGCCATCTCATGCCTCTGGCTTGGGCAGTGATGCCATAGAGAGGCTTACAGCTCTGCCACTGACTCTGGCAACTCAAGATCCCTTTCAGTTGTATCATCTGTAGTTTCTATAATTTTCTCTGACCTGTTTAATTCCTTCTATGCATCTCTTGAGGCATAAAGGAGTAAAAACTCTATCCTGAGGGAACACTTCAAGAGTTTGCTTTTACTTTCAACAACAATTGTATCCCTGCAGGCTGAAGTATTGTTATGCTGGACCAAAAACTGCTTTCTCCCTCTTCTTGCACGTCTTGGTCAGTCCCACAGGTCTTTACTTACATCCAGAGATCTTTTACTTACTTCCTTGTCCTAACAGCTTCACGTCACTGGTGTCACTTCAGCATTTCCATGTCTAATCTCACTGTGATGTTCCTTGTCTGTTTGGAGTGGTAAATGAAAAACTCTCAGCACCTGGCTGCTTCAGAAACAGGCCATAGACATAGAATGACCAGTATAAATCCAAAAAGACTAATTACAGAGATTAAAATAGGCAGCGAACCACTTTGCTACAAGTTTCTGTGCCCCTGAAACAAACACTTCTCAAAGACTGGACAGTGAAGTTTTAAAGGTAGTGCAGTTCAACTTCTTTATAAATAACCCACTTTCTAATGCTTCTTAGGGTAAATTAGTAAAGAGGTTTTTCCTCTACGGGCCACCAAATTTCGGCAAATTTCTGCTGTAAGGTTTTGTGGAAAAAAATCTAAAAAAGTTCACATTTGATATATTGATGAAAACTAACCAACTCAAATACTTTTTCCTCATTTGACCACCACTTAAGTAAAAGAAGACTTCTTACATGAGAGGGAAGTTGTTCTTTCTTGGAAACCTTGACTCTGCTGCCAGTAAATATGGAGCTATCGTTTAGAAAAACGTCACAGATGATTGTGGTCAAATTTGTTGAAAGTGGAGCAAGATGTATAAAAAAGCACAGCTACAATGCTGATCAGCCAGCACACAAGCAATAGGTTATCTACGTGAGCATCTCAATGTAGAAGCTACTTTGAGGGTTAACAAAATTAGGTTAACCTCTGTCATCTAACCAGTCTTGCTGTATCACACATGCTGCTGTGACTGTAGAGGCACGAAGATTTGGGAGAGAAGATGAAAGTATATTCTATTTTCAGATCTGGGCATTTTTTAGTTCTCCTTTGTCTTTTCACGGGGGAAGGCAAAAAGTCACCTACAGGAAAGCATATGTGCCGAAAAGGACTTCTATCCCAAGTGACGGAGAATCTGTATATCAAGGCA
This sequence comes from Coccyzus lansbergi, assembly GCA_033558105.1. Classification (NCBI taxonomy): domain Eukaryota; kingdom Metazoa; phylum Chordata; class Aves; order Cuculiformes; family Coccyzidae; genus Coccyzus; species Coccyzus lansbergi. The sequence continues at coordinate 141,546 of JAUMJK010000712.1, forward strand.
ACTAGTTTAAAATCATCTGTTCCTGTAAGTTGACCCCACTAGGTGAAAAGTTTATTTTATTTATAGATGATTCTTTACCAGCTTTGTTACTGAGCACCTGGAAATGTTAATAAGCTGAATGGTCTCTACTGTCCTGAGAGGCAGGGTAATGCTGCTACTCCTTTCATAAAGATGGGAAAAAAGAAGATGCATAGAGAAGTGGAATGGGTTTGTCAAGGACTTTGCCATGAAATAAGTATAAGCCAGGCTGGAACTGGAACACGATTTTGCTGAGTCCTCATCCTGAATATGATGATGATTATTATTACTACAAGCTTTGTACAAACCAGACTTAAAACTCTGTCTTAGCTTAATTAATACTAGCACATTATATCTTACAGAAGGATCTCATCAAGAACACAAGACTGCTTAAAAAGACAACAAAAATCCTGTTTATGGTAAGATTTATGCTACTGGTTTCCGTCTTTCTTAGTTTGATTTTCCTTTGGTCAGTAGGGATAGGAATGCATGATCAAAAGGAATAACAGCTGACACAAAAATCACTGTGTTTAATTGGGAAGGACATTATATTTATGAATGCCATACATTTAATGAAGACTTCTGCTTAGAGGAAGTGTAGTATGGGGACAGCTTGAGTGTAGTATGGGGACAAAGGAGTGGATTTGGAAAGTCTGGAGGCACTTCTCTCTTTTGACATCTGCAGGTGTACTGGGGAGGGAGATCAGAATTCCCCAGTGTGATTCAGCAAGGGAGTGAGGCACCAGGCTTAGGGTGTTTACTTGAATGACTCTAAGTGTGTGAGATATTTTAGCTTTCTTAAGGCAGAAATCTAGTCACTGGGGCTGAGTCAGTTTGCCCTTAAGGAGAGGCTGACTGGTCTTTGATCTCCTTTGGATCTCATTGATTACCTTGGGACTTAAGGCTCCTCTCTTTCCCTGTGGGACCTACACATGGATACCTGCATCTGAGTGTCTTAATCTGCAGCTGCATTCTCCTCATGCTGGGAATTTAACACTTCATACTTGGTTCCATTGATTGGAATCTAAAAATAGATATATAGCCATTAGAAATACCTTTGGGTACCCAAGAAATCCCCCAGGCCAGGCATTTTAACATACGGTGTACAGGATGGTTGATGCCTTCTGGAGTAGCGGTTAGGGATAAGCAGGATAACCTACAGCCCCTCAGATAGTATTGGACCCTGACAAGGAAGAATGGGATACTGACACCCCCAGTGACTCCTACAACTTGGCCAAGATGTGCTGCCTTAACTCCCAAATTTATCTTCCATTTATTTTTTTTGTCTTATATTTGTTGCTGTCACTTCTGTTCATGGATGGTCTTACCAATAGTCCTTTGGCTGCCAGCACAGCATCCTCCTGCCTTTCCTTCTAAAACCACAGTGGCACCTTGAGCTCTTAAAAAAAAAAAAAAAAAAAAAAGGGAAGCAATCCAATGGGATACTAAAATCAATAGTAACATTTTTATTGATGGTATGCTTTCTAATCACAGTCTCATAAGGCTGAAGTTGACTTAGGAGGTTTTCAATTGCAACTCTTTATCCTCTTTCTTTTCAGACAAACTGCAATGTTCGAGATCAGCTCCTCTCCTTCTATGTGCAACATGTTTTCAGTCACCTTGGAGTAGAAAGTGACAAGTTGCACTTTATTAGTGCCTTTGAGATGCTGCAAGCAAACATGAATGCCTGTGTGAGTATATTCCTGAGAGTCAAACTAACTTTGTCCAGCTGAAAGCTTAGGGAAAGCCTCCACCACTGTTCTCCTCAGACACAGAGGGTGATTCAGAGTGTGCCCTGCATTACAGAGGACCCAGGTTCCAAAGGGCTTTCCTACTGTGTCTGGGGAAATTTAACATCACTCATTTCCTCCCAGGGTGATCTTTTGGGGAGTGGGCAGGGTGGTAAAGATACCATGGAGACAAGCCACTTCCCTGCTGATGATGTTGCCTTGTGCTGCTCTCCCAGCCCCAAACTGCAAAGAGACAGGGTAATCACAGGGAGAAATGTGGCTCCTCAGGTTTCTGTGGTTATACTTCCCTTGTTCAGCCACTGGACATGTGTAACCTTTACTCACATATCATCTCTGCTCTTCCATATGGAATTCTGAAAGAGCTGGCAGTGTCTCACAAGTAAACAGGGATTGCAATTAAGAAGTTCATCAAAGCAATTGCTATGTGTTGCCCATAACAGCAGTGGGAGCAGGTTGTCAGAGAGTGATGAGAGTTCTGGGCCCCTCACCACAAGAAGGATGTTGAGGGTCTGGAGAGAGTCCAGAGAAGAGCCACAAAGCTGGTGAAGGGGCTGGAGAACAGGTCCTATGAGGAACAGCTGAGAGAGCTGGGGTTGTTTAGCCTAGAGAAGAGGAAGCTGAGAGGAGACCTCATTACACTCTACAACTACCTGTAAGGAGGTTGTAGAGAGGAGGGAGCTGGCCTTTTCTCCCAAGTGACAGGGGACAGGACAAGAGGGAATGGCCTCAAGCTCTGCCAGGGGAGATTTAGGCTGGAGATTAGAAGGAAGTTTTTCACAGAGAGGGTCATTTGGCATTGGAATAGGCTGCCCAGGGAGGTGGTTGAGTCACCTTCCCTGGAGGTGTTTAAGGCATGGGTGGATGAGGTACTGAGGGGCATGGTTTAGTGCTTGATAGGAATGGTTGGACTCGATGATCCGTTGGGTTTCTTCCAACCTGGTTGTTCTACGATTCTATGATTCTATGTGGCAAAATGTCTGTAATGGTCCAAGCGCCCCAGGGAGGAGATGCTTTTATCACTACCATGTCATTATCCCACCTTGTAAACAGCAATAGAACTGCAGTTAAAGTACACTTGAGCATGAAAATATACATACCAACATACTATGATGCTAAGACGATGCTGTCACTTGTGGGTCACTTCTTTTTCTTTTTCAGGGTAAATAAATAACAACAAGGTGAGCCTTAAAACTTCATGTCCTCTTACTGTTCTCTTTCTCTGTTAAATCTGCTCACAAGTCACTCTATCCCAAAAAGTAGGGTGTGACTCGTAGTGAATTATAGCCATGGGTACCCAGGCAAACATCTACAGTAATTTTAAAAAGTGAGGGCAGGATAAGAAGTCAATGAAAAGTTAATGGATTAAAATTTTGTCTAATCTGAATTTTATGGTGCCATGAAAGGAAATGGCATTGGTTCTACATGCACATAAATATTTGCAATGCAAAAATAAGCACCTTCAAAGGTCTTCTTGCAGTGCTATAGCTCAGAACAGAACTGGAGTATTTGTATAATGTAAAAAAATTCAAATCTCAGTGGAAGAAAACTCCACCAGCTCTCAGGTTCTGCATTTCAAACAATGCTAAATAGTTGCATACAGACATTATTCATGACATTTCACATACTGCTGTGGTTATCTGTGTCTGTCAAAAATCCAGATATTGTGTGCTATAGTATACTTTACAGAGATGTCATTCTTGTCTGGAAAAGTAATTATACCCTATACAAGTTCCAGCACACACTGAGGATTTCAGACTGTCTGTTGTGACTGAATTCAGAATATAGTTTATTCTGAAATTCCATCAGTGAATGGAGCTGCCTATATAACTTAGTAATGCATTTGCTTCTGTGCTGTATGGAGACAAAGCACTGAAGATTCCTCAAAGCTCTTGCACTTTTTATAATTAATGTCAATGTTTTACTCAACACAAGTCTTAACATAACAACATTTACATTTCTGGGTCTTAAAAAATACTGGCAGGAAAGAAAAGACTTTATCTGGTAGCAGAAAAACAGTAACTCTGAGAAAAGATGGCTTGTCATGATTTTCTAGGAAATATCTCATTTCTGGAAAACAACATTTTCCAAACTACTTGTATTAATTCAAAGCCAACAGTACAAAACCATGTGAAAGTATAATAGAAGCTGTGAACAGAATGGAAGTAATGGATTCCTTAGTAATACTAGGTTTGGGATTTCTCCATCATATGTAATATGTTAAATTAGTAAATTCATTCATTCATCTACATAAGCTCTTTAATTATTATCTAGTTAAGTTATAAGATGCTTATCAGAAAGGATTTTCACCATGGCAACTTACTTATGTAATGTATTTGTTACCTTTCAAGGGTAAAGTTTTTTATGCAATTGAGGGAAACAATGATGCTTTTTTATACATGAACACTCCATATTCTTTCACAAAGTCAGACTGTGATTCAGCCAGTTACACGCATGTATGCTATTTAAAAATGCTAACAATATTTGTCTCCAAATCACTTGCAAAGTCTGTACTACATTATTATTGTAGTTCTTACCCTACTAGGTCTTGGTTTTGTCTAGACAAGGAAATGTTACAATTTTCCAATGATTTTGCAGCCTGAGCCCTGTTTTTCAAAAACATGTTGGTACTAAAATCTCTAAATGCCTTTTCTGTGGTGAAATCAAGCTCTTTTGCTTAGACCATGACTGCACATTAAGGGGAACAGATATTTTCTCTTGGATACTGGGAACATCTACTTGCAGAACCACAGCAAAAGCCTGTTTACTTGCTTGAGTGCCCTGTCAGGCTGGTAACATTCCTAAGAACATTGCTTCTGAAATTGGACTTACGCTCCTACATCACTAGCAAATTATGAAAGTTTTTTCTCACATTTAACTGGAGTGCAGAAAGGTAATATACTCCCTGCAGGAATTTTAAGTATAACTCTACCAGAGTAGATTCAATCATAACTCTGTCAGAGACATCTGCTCCGTAGGCAGGGCTTGTAGACCCTGAGCAGAGATTGCAACCGTTCCTTGCCGTAAGTTTACTTGCTTGCTTCTTTGCTTACTTGCTTGTTATGCAGGAAGAAAAGAGTCTGTAATGTGTACTACCACTCAAGCCAGCACAGTCATTTAAGGTCAGTTCTGCTACCAAATAGTTTCTGTAGGAATCTACATCCTACAAGCTGAACTTAAAAAAACCCCAAACCCAAAAAACACCTAGCTCAGAAAAAAAACTACCTTAGTCAGATGATGTTTTAAAGATTTAAAAATTAGTGTTTATTTTATTTACACTTTTATCCTGCAAGGTGACTTTAAGAAGCAGATAAAGTGACTTGAAATAGAAACTGTTGCTCTTTTAAAAACCTCCCTGTGAGGTAGAAAGAAGGACTAACAATCCATTTCAGCAGTCACCTCTTTTCATCTGAGTTCAGGATCTTTGCCTTTTGCCTTTTCAAACATGTTGTCCCTGTTTGTAGACTGCAAAACATCAGGTTTTTTTCCATGTTTTCCCTGCAAGAATGATTTTCTCCTTGGGATACCCGGAGAGCTGAGCAACCTGTATTACTCAGAAAGCTCAGTCAGGCAGCTCCAAAACTCCCAACCAGACCAGTTTTCACCATCTGGCACTGGTCAGTGGGAACTGGGTAATGAGGACAGAGACCTGGACCAAGGCACTGGAAGAAATGAGGGTGTGGGGATCCCTGCTCCAGTGGCACCTGATTAAACCTGGGGTGCAGCCTTTGGGTCCTATAGGATGAATTTGTCTACCTTTTCCTTCCTACATCCAGCTTTTTATTCAAATCTTATAGTGATGACAGAACCCTGTGTCTCTGATATCACAGTATCTTAGAAGGATGCCAGAATTGACAAGTAAGGCATTGTTGACTGGTTTGGGTGCAATTCCTGGTTGCTGGGGAGGATCTTCCAGGCAAAACTCCCAGTGATCTCAATGGAAAACTTGACTTGATCAAAAGGTGCAAGATCAACCTTGTGGATTAGTTGGAAAGTGGAAGAATGTGCATAAAAAATAGGGAGGCACAAATAAACTTTAAAAACTTTATATCTGAAGGGTTAGTAAAAATGAGTAAAACTGCCCCCAGCACTCTGAAAAGGTCTTTGACCCTTAATCTCACCCCCTCTGAAGATCCAGAGTTCAAAGACCTTGAATCCTAGAGTTAGGCTGCACTGTATACAAGCTGTTACTGCAGCTGAAGTAAGCATCCCAAAGACAAGAAAAAGGGTTTATTAAGTAGACTTAATGTTACTTATATTACTTTTTTATTTTTGTGCTCTGAATTCAGCTTTCCAGGAAGCACACAGGTAAAATAACATTTATAGTAGCCAGAGGGGCTGAAACGATGCTGACTTCATATGTTTAACTGGTAGTCCTATGGTGCCACACAGTGGGTTGTACTCTTTCTCATCACTATGTCTTTACATCAGCACCTTTGCTGCAACAAGCTCTTCTGGTTTCTTCTCATCTCCTTCAGCTTCCATGTGCTCCATCCACAAGTTTAACTTCTGCTGTCAAAAAAATAAAGAAAACATTTATAAAGGTAAGAGCAGGAGGTATTGACTCCCAGCTGCAGTGTTAAAGGGCTGTAAGCAACTTCTTTTCTAACATATTTATCTTCTCAACAGCTGGGAGAGAAGGGAATCTACAAGGCCATCCATGAGCTGGATATTCTTCTTCCTTGGATTCAGGCCTACGTACAAACCATCATATGAAGACTGAGAACATGACAGACAACATGCTGCTTATTTGCTGAGAACAGACCCTTACCCAAAATACCTGAAAACAAACCGAGAGGTGGACATATGAGGGGCTTGACAGCAACTCCATCCCACTGAATGAGAGCCTCTGTAATACAGTGGTGTAAGGAGGGATTTTACAAGAGCTGTCACAGTTGGTCTGGCATTGCACCTCTGCCTGTCCTGTGGTATGAGAGCAGCCTCTGGAGCAGTTATAGCATGATGATGCTGGCCCTGCCAACTGCCTCACATGCATCCCTTGGACACATTGCATGAGTACAACTGGAAATCTGCTACAGTGCGGATCAGATAATGTCCCATGGGCTGTGGGCATGATTTAGCCATGCATTGTGCCACTTCATGTGATTACAATTCAAAGCAATGAAGACCACTTTTGAAAACCGCTCCCCTAAGCTATACTACTTTTTAGTTGTTGTTTGTTATAGTTACAAAACAGTATACACAAACTGTTCTACATATAAAGAAGAAAATTAATTATATATTTCTTATCATTATTATTAATTTAAGGCAACAATCAATACCTAATACTCCAATTAATGTCAAAACTTTGACCTATGACTCACACATGACCTTCAGTTATCACATGCTCTACCTGGGATCACACAATGCAGAAAACACAATAAATGGACCACCATTGACTGAGATTGCAAAATGGTTTGACTGTGGGCATGGCCTCCTCAACATTCCTCAGACATCACCGTCCAGTCCTCACTGCTGGCAGGGAGCAGTAGCCGGAGCCTGAGGACTCAGCACGGGGGACCCCATGGCTGCATCAGCAAGAGAGGCTACTGCTTATTGCACGCAGAGGAGAGTCAGTGACACCTGCAAAAAGTTCCATATTTAACTGGAAGGATCCATAGACAATGTTTTCAGGTGTTTCACATCACTGAAGATTTTCTTGTGGAAATTTTGCTGACCTCATTCTGTCAGTGTGATTTGGGATCTTTTTTTTCTTGCTTTTTCTCCCCTCATAGATGTTCAGAGTTGAAAAAGAAAAATCCCAGAAATGGTCTAAAATGATTGTGTGTGGATCATTCATGATTCCTGCTGTGCTAAGGTGCAAAGGTAGATATGAGCTCTCTGGCTAAAAACAATTTCACAGAATGAGCATTGCCACCTGTTTTCTTAAAGGGATGCAGAGGTACCTAAGTACTTCAAAATAGCCCTAAGTGGATCAATATAGCTAATTTCTACAGATTCCAGCTGGATGTAACCATTTGTCTAATTATTAATCAATCTACTAGTAACAACTTATTCTTCAGTGACTGGCACAGTGCCCTGTGGTGGTGGCATGAGGAAGAGCAAGCCTATGCTGCAATCCTGGCATCAGTCCTGCACTGGGCAGCCAGCAGACATCCCCCAGCAGCGTCTGAGGTCAAGCTGTAGCAAGGTTCAACCCCTTAGACTCCATCCATCTGAGAGGACAATCAAGTTATCTTATGGCATAAAAACTTTGGGGTTCTTGCCTTCATTTTCTGTGTGAGTTAGGACACTCTGCAGATCATTTGTTGCCTTGTTTGTAAAATGAGAGCAGTGCCACCTCTGGGCATGGTGCATCCCTTTATGCAGTAATGCCAATCACATTTCCAAAGCAATTAAACACCTCTAAATGAAAGACAAAATATGGCACTTGAAATATGGCACTCATTTAATAGAGGGGCATTGTGATAAGTTACACATGCTATTTGTAACCAGCAGGTCAAGGGAGAGAGGCAATTCTACCACTCTGCTCTGCTCTAGTGAGACCTCATCTGGAGTACTTTGTTCATTTCTCAAGTCCTCAGCAAAGGAAAGACAGATCTGTTGGAGTAAGTTCACAGGAGTGCCACTAAAATGCTCAGAGGGCTGGAGCTCCCCCCATACAAGGACAGGCTGAGAGAGATGGGCTTCTTCAGCCTGGAGAAGAGAAGGCTCTGGGGAGACCTTATAATGACTTTCCAGTGCTTAAAAGGGGCCTACAGGAAAGCTAGGGAGGGATTCTTTTCCAGGGAGTGTAGTGATGGGACGAGGGTAATAGTTTTAAGCTGAAAAAGCGTAGATAAGATGTTGGGAGGATTTTTGTTACTGTTAGGGTGGTGAGGCACAGGAGCAGGTTGTCCAGAGAGGTCATGGTCCCTAGAGGTCTTCAGGGTCAAACTAGACTATGCTTTGAGCAACCAGGTGAAAAATGTTCCCCTGGCCATGACAGGGGGTTTGGAACTAGCTAGTCTTTAAGGTCCCTTCCACCCCAAACCATTCTATGATTCTATGATATACAGGCCACTTAACAACAAATTAATAGCAAAATAACCAGTATTAAATATATCTAACTGGCAGTTCAAAGTGATCAGTATGGATAAGTGCTTATTGTCTAATAAAATCAAGCAAGTAAAGGAAAACTTTTGAATTTTTCAGATAAAACTCTAGGTGTCACTCTTAGAAAACTAGACTCATACTGGTCCCGATTTATTTTTGACTCTTCAGTTGATGGTGACAGTTAGATAACATTTCGTAAGTAGTTTGCTCTGATCTAAAACTTTAGATGGATATGCAGATGGATTAGAGTTTGACATTTTTGTTTTTATTTCATTCAATTGGCATGAATTTAGAATTGAAATGCAGAGGAATTAAAATGGGCATATAACCAAAGACTAGCATTAAAAATCAAGTATTAATTCAGTCTCTGGTTTCACTGCAGAATTCCTATTGTGGACAAGCTACATCATTAAGACATCGTTCTCATTTGGCAAATGGAAAATTTGTCTATCAATTATATACCTAAGTGAATTTATCTTTGCTTTGAGTACAGAAATATTCAGAAGGAAGTTAATACCCATACAGCGCTGATTGCTGACACTATTGCTTAGCATGTCTTGGCTTTATTACAGTATTTTGGTCTTTTTGGAGTAACGACTTTTGGTACAGGGCAAAAAAGGGTGTTTTGTGACTGTTATTGAAAAGGGAAGAATGAAAACTACATGGCTGTGAATTTATTGCTGTTCTGTGCAAATTGTCACTTGCTCATAACTTCTTGAAAATCACTGATCTAGTGGAAAGTGGCAGCTGCACATGCTGTTTGGGACTTATGTAAATAATTCGGCAAGAGTCAGCAAAGACAACAATTTCCATTACAGACAAGACCATGTAAAAACTTCCTCTGTTTTCCCTAAAGAGCCTTTTTTTCTCTGAAGTGCAAAGACTATCCCTTAATAAGTAGTTTATGTTGCAACCAGAACCATCTACACCAAATTCCTCATCTTGGCAGGAGCCCTGGGATGGTGTATAACATAGTCCTTAGCAAATGCTGGGATTATCTCTCTCAGAGAGTGTTAGAAGGAAATTTTTAGTTGTGGGGGTTTTTTTCTGAAATGTGAGAATAAGATGTAACTTGTGTTGGATTTAACCATTTGATCACTGTTTCTTAATATCCATCACATACACCAATTTCTAGATAGTGCACTAGCAGCATCCTCACTGCAAACATGCACGGCCAAAGGTGAAACACATGGATGTTTTGTCTAGTGATTAACAAGATGCTTCCCAAAATAGATGCCTGTAGCCACTGAGCCCAGGTACTGCTCAAGTTATCTTCCCCCTCATCAACTGCAAGGGGTTTGATGGGAGAGAGTTGTGAAGGGAGAGGTTACCTGGGCAGGATGTGTTGTTATGGGAATAGAAAGACTAGAGCAGCACTTGCATAGCTGTGCTGTGGCCACTCTGCAGCTTCCCGTATCTCTAGCAAAGCTTCTTTCTACTGTGAATAATTACTGCCATGGGGGCATCTGCTCCTGAAAATCAATAGGAGCTGCTCAGCTATGGAGACTTACTCTCAAGAACACCTAAGAAGAATGATCTTACTTAATTCAGTTTTAATTTAAATTCAATATTTAGTTTGATATTCCTATTCTGTTGGAAGAGAGATTGGGAAATATAAAGGCATGCAGTAGGTGTGAGGAGCATTTCCAGAGGAAAAAGGGAGATAATGAAAATATAATACCACTGAGTGAAGCTGGAGACTGTAATGAAATAAAGATGCTGGAGACTGTAATGAAGTAAAGATGCTGGTGACATGTTTGGAGTAGGTTTGAACACTGAATGGCAAAACATTTGCCGTAATGTTTTTTTACCCCCAGGCACGGGGTTGTAGAACTAGTCTCAAAGCCAGAGGGTGAAAGGGTAAATGAAGATATCAGGAGCCTCTGGAGGCATCTGATCATAGTCTCATAGAATAGAATCATAGAATAACCAGGTTGGAAGAGACCCATTGGATCATTGAGTCCAACCATTCCTATCAAACACTAAACCATGTCCCTTAGCACCTCATCCACTTGTCCCATAAACACCTCCAAGGAAGGTGACTCAACCACCTCCCTGGGCAGCCTCTGCCAGTGCCCAATAACACTTTCTGTGAAAAATTGTTTCCTAATGTCCAGCCTAAACCTCCCCTGGTGGAGCTTGAGGCCATTTCCTCTCATCCTGTCCCCTGTCACTATGGAGAAGAGGCCAGCACCCTCCTCTCTACAACCCTCTTTCAGGTAGTTGTAGAGAGCAATAAGGTCTCCCCTCAGCCTCCTCTTCTCCAGGCTAAACAACCCCAGCTCTCTCAGCCGTTCCTCCTAAGGCCTGTTCTCCAGCCCCTTCACCAGCTTTGTTGCTCTTCTCTGGACTCTCTCCAGAGCCTCAGCATCCTTCGTGTGGTGGATCTGACCTCCTGCTCAAAGCAGGGTACACCAGGAGGTCAGACCAGACTGCCCAGGGCTTTATCCAGTTAGACCTTGAAAAACTCTCGTAGTAGCCATGGAAGGTCCATTGCAATATTTCTGAACAGGGTGAAAAGTTACAGAACTGGATGTAGCCACCTTGTGAGCAGTGGCACCACGTAGACACAGAGATGCTGTCCCATCACGAAATCATGCACATCACACCTCCCTTGTTTGCTCTGGCAAACCCATCTCTCTGTCCAGATATAACTAAATCAAACACACTCCTGTGGTGACTGTTGACTGTCAGTGCTTCCATGAAAAGGGCAGATGGAAAACAAGGATTTGTTTTTTGATAGGAGAAAGGAAAACTACAAGCAACTGTCTCACCACAAAATCTTTGTGCAAGGTGCATGACAAACTGCAGGAGAGTGTTGAGTCCTGCAAGAGGAAACAGTTGAATAAAATTTTGAACATAATTAAGACAAATGAGAAACCACAGGTGTTTCTCTTTTATAAGTTATTTCTGAAGAAAACTGCAAGCCTCTTGCTGATAACACTGAGGCTTTTGGACCAAGGCCCTTGGTCAGAAACCTGCCCACTCCTGCTCTTGCTCCCACTCCTCTCTTTGGAGCATGGACACATGTAGGGAAATTTTTCATCTGTTACCCATAAGAGAGGGCAGATCTCCCAGCTCCTTTGCCATGGACTCTGGTGCCAGAGTGCCTTCCTTCCTCACCCCAGGTCATGATGCTATTTTTAGAGATGTGTCACCTCCTGGTTGGGGAAAGCAGCTTTCTAGATCAGCAACCTGGCAAAGCAGCAGAAGATCATGCCATACTAAAATATTTAAGTAGTATCAATAACCTGATTACCATTCACTGATTTTTGAATTCTCAGAGATAAATATCCAAGAAAATCTAAAATTAACAGTGTTTAGTGAGAGAACGTGTGTAGAGGGAAAATGAGAAAGTTGGCATAGGAGTGCGGAAAAAGAAGAAAGATGACAGCTGAGTAGAAGAGCACGGAGTGTTCAGCTCTCATCTATGGTCTCAGTGGGTCACTATATTTTGCACATTAAAAAATCTGTTTAAAGACGCTATGGAGTTGAGCTTCCAGCAGCTAGAGTTGTAGAGAAAAAAAAATGAAATTCAATTAGAGATTATGAATGAGGTTGTGTATAGATACTGATTTCATTACTGCTATTAAAAAGCATTCAAAACAGTCTGTAGTCGCCATAAGGGCTGGTCCTGCAAATTTCAAATAGTGAGAAGGCAACATATTGTTTCTTATGAAAGAAAAAAAAATTCCGTTCTCTGAACACCACCACACACCTGAGGGACCATGTGGGGAGATTCTCGCTCTTTCTGCTGTCCATCTTGAGTCTATATGCTCTTTGTGCTCTTTTAATTATTTCAAATATGACTTCACCAGTAGTAATTCATCCTTTAAGCAACACACAAAGTTGCAGGCAAGTTTGGAGGAAAATCATGTAGTCTGACTGTTTCTTTCATGCATGTGCTCAGGTACAGTATCCCTGAAGCAGTGTCATCAAAAGCTGTGCTGTTCTATGTCCAGGCAGGGCCTGAAACCTGCAAAGGTGGATCTATCACTGAAAGAGGTCTGCAGGAGTTTGTTTAACAAGCTTCTCTGAAACTGCCAGTAATCTTGTCACAGGCATCACAGTAGAAGCTGAAATTTTTCTTTTGGACCAAAGATGCCATTTCCTTGGGCCACACTTAGTGATTCTGCAGGAGCAGCAACAAATGATACCTCCTCCAAAAATAATTGGCTGTGATGACTTGAGAAGTAGAAGAAGGAACTTCATTAGGATGGTACCTCCCCTAGGGTCAGGCTCAGATCCTACTCCCAGTCAAATTTTTCTGCAGCTAATTGTGGAGTCAGGTCACCAAAAGTTTAACTGAACAATATGAATGCTGCAAATATTTTTCTGGAGCTTATGCAGCTAACTGGTGAGCACCACTGTAATCTGAGTGCATGGCAGTTAACATTCCTTTGAGTTATTTGCAGGTTTTGGTTTATACTTTTCTTCTCTTTAAGGTCTCAAAAACCTGTAAACACATGACAAATCAGCACAGCTTTGTCTTACTAGCGTGCATCATTTGTTAACTTTAACGGATCGATGCTTTTCCTTCCACTCTCGCCCAGTGCTGCTTGTTTAAGTAATTTTGGTACTCATGGTACAACCACATTTTCAACTGATCTGATGAAAAGGAAACAACTTCCTTGAAGAAGCGAAGGTGCAGAGAAGGTTTTTGTTTGCTTTTTTCTCCTAAAGATTCAATGAGTGATAGTTAGCAGCAGAATACACCACAGTGGTTTTATCATCATAAATGAAGTGCTGTAGCCCATGTCAATCGATAATAAATTATTATCAATTATTTCCTGTTTTCGCTCTCCCCATGTGAAAGAATAAATGGTTTGTGCCAACCCAGCTCGTCGTCCCTAACGACGAGTGAAGAACCCACTGACGTCTCCTTGACAAATTTTGTCGTGTAAGTGTAAATGCTTTCTCTGTTCCTATGTTATGATTAGGGAATAACTAGTAGCACTTTCCAAGTGATGAAGGAAGCCCTCAGAGATAAACCACAAGTCCGGTAAATTAGTCACTTGATAAAACTATTTACAATCGAGCCTCCTAGATGCTAGGAAAAAAATTTTTTTGTGAACGAGAAACCACACACTGTCAGTGGAAAAGGCAGCCTGTTTTTCTACCCGCAGCAGGGGAAAGAGTGTTTCATGTACGAGAACACCCCGTGAAGTCTTTCAGATGTGAATCCCAAGCCAACAGACAGCTGCAGTGGTGAATGGAGAAGAGCAGCCCACACCAGTCATCAGTTTAGAATTTCTTGGGCAGATACCAGGTATCACCCCTGCACCTGTGAGGCTCTCCTGACCTCTCTTTCCTTGCCTGTGCAGAGGGGAGCTGCAGTGAGGATGGTGATGGAGTGGCCACACTGTTTCTCAGTTTCAGACTTGTTCTGGTATTTTGGGACAAATTTGATTTCAATGTGGGAATGGGAGAAATGCCTCTGGGAAATGCCTCAGAGGTTTTAGAAAACTTCCCATCTCACCTAAGCAAAGCCACAGGCATTTAAAGCTTGGAGAAGATTGCAGGCTTCCAAATGGCTACAAAGTATGGGTGCAGTATCAGATGCAGTGCTGTGATTTAAGTCAGCGGCTCATCCTCTCTGAGACTAGCAAGTTCTGTAGTCCCATAAACCCTGCCAATAGCAAAGGAAGACTGAGGTGACTATGTTGCTGATATAAACGATGTTCAGCTGATACATATCACAGAATCAAAGAATCACAGAACAACCAGGTTGGAAGGGACCCATCGGATCTTCTAGTCCAACCATTCCTATCTAACACTAAACCAAGTCCCTCAAGACCTCATCCACCCGTGCCTTAAACACCTCCAGGGAAGGTGACTCAACCACCTCCCTGGGCAGCCTATTCCAATGCCCAATGACCCTCTGTGGGAAAAACTTCCTCCTAATCTCTAGCCTAAATCTCACCTGATGGAGCTTGAGGCCATGTGTTCAGTACAATCTGTTTTCAGACCACAGAAAGCAAGATCCTGGTGTTTATTCCTCTGTATAGAGGAAAACCAAGTGAATCGTTGAGGGAGGTTTTATAGATGAATGGGAAGAGGACACACTGATGTTCTGTGTATATACAATCTAGTAAATCCCAGGCCCAAACTCTAGGGTGGATATTTTGGTGGCTGTAAAAGGACTTCAGAACTATTACAAATTGCTTGTGTTGTACTACAGAAAAAAAGAGTGAATATATAATAGGTGCTCGGCTCATCCACCAGTAAGACCTACTGAGTGGAAGCAGAAAGATATTGTAACCTCTGCATATTGTTTCACTATTAACTTTCTGAATCTGTTCCAACTTTTGGAAACATTGGAATATTGTGAAGGATTTAAAGAAGAGTATGAGAAAATGTGTCCTCTGGTAAAAGCAAGGTAAACAAGACATTAAAGATATCAGTTCAATCCCATTCATGAGAGAGAAGATAAATAATTGGCTGCAGTACATCTGTAAAACAAACTTTATAAGAAAAATCATCATTCTCCAGGCAGTAGAAGAAAGCACAAGGATTTACTCCACAATACTAAAACCGGGAAATCCAGTTAGCCTAGCAATAAGAAAGCCACTCACCAGACCAATTGATGTGAATGATCACTTTTAAGAATATAAATAGAAACTGTTCAGTTTTTTATAAGTGGTACCCACCACATACTGAGCCCAGGGGTGGAATGAGACTTTGAAGAGTTTTGTACCTACAAATCCTATGAAACCTATGAACTGTGGTAGACGGCTCAATGTGCAACTGGAGACTGGTGACAAGTTGTGTCCTACAAGGGTAGGTATTGCAACTAATGTTGTTTAAGATCTTTGTTAGAGATGTGGACAGTAGGATTGAGGCACCCTCAGAAAGTCTGCTGATGACACCAAGCTGTGGGGCACGGCTGTTGTGTGGAAGGAAGAGATGCTATCCAGAGGGACCCTGACAGGTTTGAGAGGTGGTCATGTGCAAACCTCATGAAGTTCAACAAGTCCAAGTATAAGGTCCTGAACCTCTGTTGGAACAATCCCAAGCACAAATGAAAGTTGGATTGCCAATGGTTTGAGAGTAGCCCTGGATAGAATGACTTGAGTGTGGTGGTGGATGAGAAGCTCAACATGAGCTGGCAATATGTGCTTGCAGCCCAGAAGGCCAACTGTATCCCCAGCCTGCATCAAAAGAAGTATGACCAGCAGGTCAGGACAGGTGATGCTGCCCCTCTGTTGCTCTCCTGTGAGACCGCACCTGGAGTATTGTGTCCAGTTCTGGGAATACAGCCTGCTGGCTGTAGTTTTGATCATAGAATCATAGAACAGCCAGGTTGGGAGAGACGCACCAGATCATTGAGTCCAACCATTCCTATCAAACACTACCTTATATGGCAGGTAAAAAACCTATTAGCTAATCTAAAATTTCAGGGTTTTTTTTTTTTTTAGTAACTATTGAATAAGAATTGCTGGTATTCAAAAATAAATAAAAAAAATCTCTTAAGGAAAGAGTATCTCAAATGTGCTGATGGAAACCAGAGTTGATGTGCCTGAACTCCGAGCCCTTTGCTGTTGAGATTTTAATTGTATATTTGCTTTTGCAAAGCTTTGAAAGGACTGTTGTATTTTGCCTGTGTATGTGGTGAGAAAGCTAAAGCCTAGTGTATCATGCTACCCACAGTAGCTACATTAAAATAAAACAACCCTAGCTGTGGCATCACATCCTACAGCTTATCCTTCAATTTTGCCGCATAGATATACACAGAATAGGTTGATCTGGCAAGCCAGATGTGTTGAAAAAGGATGAAATAAGAGTCCATAGCCCTTTAAGCATTAACATGAAACGATGAGTTTGGTTTAAGTGGGAAGCTATGAGTCCTTTTATAACTTTTTCATAAGGTTTTGAAATTTTTCATAACTATTATATAGATCTTCCTAGATACTAAGTAACTCTCATGTAATTGTTGGATGAATACGCTTTCACAAAAATCAGGTAGCTATGTTAGGAATGCTATTCCCCTCCTCATGGTAATTAACTCATATAGACCTTTTAGAATATCAATATGCTGTCTATGATTAGTAAAACAATTCTGTTGTTGCTTGGCTGTCAATTTTAATGAAAGTGAGAGGGTCTAAATTAGCTCAAATCTGGATCGAATTGCTGACTCTGTTCAAAAATTATTGACGAGGAAGGAACTGACAGCTAGAGAAACTGTCTAAGTTTTGTTTCCTTAGGAAAAAAGATTAGCAACTCAACCTACCACAGTACTTATGTTTCAATTACTTTAAAGTATGCTGCTTGAGATTGTATTTTGTTTTCCAACACTTGTTTCTTTTATTGCCTTTTTAGAAACTATTTCTCCTTTAATTTAGGGGCAGGGACTCATTACCCTCTTAAAAAAAAAAGCAGCAGAATCTTACCTCTCTCATTTCTTGGTCTTTTAAATATTTGTTAGTAGCTAATTAAATCCTTACATTGCCTAAAGTGGACTGGAGAGTGTCCATTCAAAGCATGTCACAGCTGTTAGTCCAAGCTTTTGAAAAAAAGCAGATATGTGACTTTAAAATGAAATGCACCAACACTTGACCCACAGTAGCTTTTCTATAGGCAGCCTTATTTCCTGTGGAGATGAAGAGGAAATGTACTTAGGGTGTGAAGTCCTTCTTGGTTTTTTAACTACTAAAAAGCAAAGGTCTTGCATGTTTCTTCTTTCACTTCAAATTCTGAATTTAACTGGAAAGTCTTTGCAGGCAAATTACTCTCAAGAAGTCCAGTTCTAAGTAAAATATCGTCTGTGGATGGATTGCTTGTATGCCTGACTTTCTGGTGTGCCCGTAAGTGTTCTGGAGACAGGACAGAAACAGGTAGGACCAAATCTGCGTGCTGATTTGCTTTTTTGCTCTGAGTAAAGATGACTGGCTTGCTTAGTCACACAATTATGAATGGCACTTAAGAGAATGGTGGACCAGGGGAATCCCCACTGAACGGTCTCCATGATTGTTTTAGAAGAAAGAATTGCATCACGCAGCAGTCTTCTGCTAGGAAACCTCCTATGGATGTTTCCAAATGGCTATGACAAAAAATGCCCACCCCGTAAGCTTGTTTGAAACATTTTGTGGGTATTTTCTTACTGATGCTTGAAATAGATAATTGAGTTATCCTCCAACATATGCCCACACCTACATGCTTGTGTTTGAAAGTACAAATGTGATATTTAACTATTATAAAATGTGTAAGGGATAACAGAAAAAAATGATGAGATTTTCCCTCCAAATGCTCACCATTCAACTTCGGATATTCAGCAAGAAATTAAAGCATTACAGGGTTGATTTCAGTAACATTTTCCTCAAAAACTGAATGAGTATGGATTTCCATTAATAATTGTGTCTGCATGACAAAAGTAAAACGTGAAAACGAACACAACTGTACAATGAAAAACTGAATGACACTAGAATTCCCTGCTAAAGACTACACCAGAAAACTCCAACGCAAGTAAAAGCCCACAACGCATAGATAGAATCAGCATAAGGCGAAGACATGAATCACAGAACAGTGTGTGGAGAAAAGTCCTTAAACATAATGGGAGGAAAATGAGTGGGGCTGGCTAAAGGCATGTTGAAAGTCTGAAAAGTACCACATGGACACAGCACTAAGAATGCAGGGAAAATATTGGGGGGGCGGTGGAGGCTGTATGATTTCCAGTCTTAACAATCTATGATGGAATTTCACCAGAGTCCATGCAGTTTCAGGAGGTTGCATGCTGGCTTCTGACAAGGTCAATGGAAGTCCCTAAGAGGATGCACACAGCACACACAGAAACAGAGAGATCATCCAAGATTATCATCCTTTGGTCTTCTCTCTTTAAAAATAACACAATCCTTTTGGAAAGGCGCTGTGGATTATTATCACAGTACCTAGATGCAGAAGTTCAGATGGTTTTTTGGTTTCTTTTGAAGGAGGATCTGAGCCTATGAAAATTAAACCGAATAGCAGACTGAAAATATCAGAGGTCTCTACATGGGAAGTTAATGTATAGAGGAAAATATGCTCTCATTTACTGGGAATTGGGGAAAGGCCCTGTAAGCAAAACGTGATATTTTTACTACCTGTTCATGCACAGCAAAGGTGGACGTATTCATACATACTCATAGGAAACAGCAGAAAGTCAAAACCACAGAACACAGTCAGGCCAAATTACAGTGGAATTGTTTTCTTAATAAATTAGTTCTCCTTAAGTGAATTAATACGTTGCCTTAAAACAAATGGAAGCATTCATGGAAAACGTTGTGGCCATACTAAAGCAGTGGTCTTATAAAGAACAGAGTTATTAGGGAAGAATTAGGAAACCCTGGAAGATCATTTTGGAGAGAACTATTTTAATAAAATATGTCTCTATTTTAGAGAGGGCTTTTCATTCACTGAGCACAAAGTGCCTTATTAAAAATCAGTGGCGTACTGATAGCATAGTATTGATAAGATTGCCTGGTTAAGATTAAAAGTCAACAATATGAATGCTGAAGACACCTGTAGTGCCTACAAAAACTAAGTGGACGTTTTTCAAAGGTTTTTAGGAAGAATCTTGAAACAACTATATTTATATTGTACTTTTTCCTGTTTGACTAGTTGTGCTTTTAGAAATTCTTGTTTTAAATCTTTTCACTACAGCCATGATGATTTAAAAAAGATTAGAAAAAATTCCAACCACAAATCTCTGAAATAAACCCTGAGATTCATGAAATCACATAAGACAAGAAGCTGAGGCTTTGAAATGGAAAAAGTACTGTGAGATTTGTGATATAATGCTTCAAACCAAATAATATCCTCCAAAGGATATTATGATACTGAAACCAGAAAATTTTCAAGAGTAAATATTTTATTCTTCTTGGAATAATGAAGAAGAGCTGGTGAAAATGAAAGGTTTAATGTGGAAAAACCCATAGACACTCTGTGGTTGTACCAGAGGTATTTTATGCAACATCAGCTATAGTTTGAGCTACTGCCATGCTAACAGTTGTGCTGCTTTTTCATTAATATGGACTTAAACTAATATTGAATGAAATTTAGAATTTTCGTCTATTTTATGTGTAACAGATTTTAATCAGTTATTGAAGACAAAAAGACTACAAACTGTAGAAGCACAGAGTAAAGTTGTACACTGTTTGTCCATCATTGTATTCTACAATGCCATCATTATTTTCCCTACTTTACTGCAAGAAAAATACCATTTTAGATTTGCACCTGCTTTTCTCATGGCTAGCTCCCTCTGGTAGCTGATAGTTTCTTTTTCATTCACACATACAGACTGTGTTTTTGTTGGAGAACTGGAAAATCAGTTTGTACCCGCCTGAGATATGACAGAAAGAAACAAGGACCCTTTGGTCTCCATTACATATTGTCGTCCATGGAAAAACATATGAGAAAATGTGTTATAGGTCCCTCTTTTCAGTCTCAGAATTCCTCATATACATCAGTTCAACAGTCTTTCATGGAAAGGGAAGGGAAAGAGTATTACACTCATTTTTGTAAATGGGGACATTAACTGCTGTTAATGGGGACAGTTGCTCTGTGTAAAATATTTATACCATCTCCAGAAGCTTCAGAATAGTATTTTGATGCAAGTCCTGAATATTCATATTATGCTTTTTCTGGAATCTCTAGGCAATATAAAGCTGATGTTCACGTAGTTAGGAGCAACCAAAAAAGTCCAGAACAGCTACTCACAGCTATCCTATCCTTTCTTGGTCAGACAAAATCTTGATCTCTTACTTACAGGATGGATGAATACTCAGACTGTAGTGGGGTAGTTATTTTCTCTTACTAGTTCAGAAAGCAATCATTATTGGTTTTCCCAACCTATAAACTCTTTCCTATCTGGCATGGGGTTGCCAAATTTAAATTCTGAAAAGAAGCTTGGAACATACATCTTATGTCAGTCAAAATACCATGACATTAATAGTTTGGAATTTAAATAACTTAAAAAGATACCTATCGGCTCATTTTTTATCTTGACAGCTATATCTATAGTTGACTAACACCACCAGGTGTTAGTTTCTTCTTCCTTCCATTTCTTGGGAAGACTCATCTGCTAATGTGTTTCTGAAATTTTGTGAGTAGCAAGAAGGATCAACAATACATAATACATTTTCCTGTTGGTGATTACATGCCGACAGGAGTGGATGGATGCAAACAGGAGTGGATGGATCCAACGTGGATCTTTCTTGTGTCATGTTTCAGATGGTACAAAGTCATTTTCGAGTTTTCTCAAAAAAATAGTATTTCCAAAAATTTCTTGGAAGGGGCAGGATAGATTATTTTGTTTAGAAAAATGTCAAAGAGTTCACTTTGAGAATTTCAGAACTTACTCCTGCCCCAAGATTTTTTTCTTATAAAACAAAATAACTGTTTTGTGCCAACATTATCCTTAATGATCATTGAATACATCCTCTATATCACAGAGATATGGTGGTCACAAGGATGACACAATCGCATCCTCCACGATGTGTAGTACCAATGAAACTTACCCATATCTGTAAGAGATTGACAGGGATTTTATCAAGGTAGGGGAAAATATTAGTCTTACAGTGTGTTCATGAGGGTTACTTGCAAAGCTATGAAGACTGATTATCAAGACATCTACTTTGCAGACAGTAGTAACATGAATAACATTATTTAGTAATTGCATACCACTGGTACGATGAATATGGAAACTTTAATCATTTAAACCCCTTAATGCCCCCAACATTGTGAAGGATGAACTGAAGGTATTTCTACTGCTTCATAGGAAAAGGAGCCAAAGCGTGATATAAGGTCAGAATGACAACTCAGAGAGGATTTTCCGACCCCCAGCTCCTTTACTTGGGCAGTGGTAATAGTGAAAGCTACTGAGTTTTAGAGAAACGAAAGTCTGGCAGAGATCTACTAGGCTGGTAAGGGCAGTTCCCTGTTAACCACGCAGCCAGCTTGCTAAGGAGCACACATAAAACAAAGAAATGAATGGGAAATAACATTAATCAGAGGTCATAGTGAAATCTGACATGACCTTGCAAGAACATCACTGGGTAGTTGGTGTAAGCTGTTGTATGAACAGAAGTGTGTGAAACCTCTGCTTTGCATGAAGAGTCAGATGACTTCCAGGCAGCAAAATGAAAAAAATACCTTAGTTTCATTTCTTACTGTGTTTGGAACAGATGACAGTCCAACTGTGACTCTGGAGCCACAGAGAAGGACAACTCCAATTCTGTGCAACACAAGATTTTCAATATTATTCTGGCATCTCTTCCAGCTTGATTAGCACTTTGCTCAGATAAAGAGCTTGTACTAGTGCTGAGCGTTCAGTCTCGTTCATCAGGTACTCAACAGGTGCCTACTGAGGAACACAAATAACCAGTTGGATACTTTTATACCCTTGCCTCTGTCAGGCAAAATTGAGATATTTTCAGGATACCTCCTGTTTTGTTTGTAACCATGTTGATGCTCAGAAAAGGCAGCACAGATGAGCCACCTGAATTTGAGCCTTCCTTGTTACTAGACCGTTCATAGTTCTCGGGGCACAAGATATAAGCTGGGCAATAGTGATCTGTTTCATCACTTTTAGGTGGAATGGGAAGCAGAACAGGGTTGGGAGGGCCACAGGACCATCATGGTCTGACCATTGCCTGTATGCTGCTGCCTAGTTTAAAAGTGATTTATAGACATGTGATTGTGTGTGTCAATGGAACAGAACACCAGGATACGTGCATGTCAACATTAACGTGGTGTCATTTATTCAGACATAAAGGATTTGGGAAAAGAATCCTTTATTTCTATATTAGAATACATTTTCTACCCTGCCACTAGGTGATGATTTCAGAGAATCATAGAACAACCAGGTTGGAAGAGACCCATCAGATCATTGAGTCCAACCATTCCTATCAAACACTAAACCATGCCCCTCAGGACCTCATCTACCTGTGCCTTAAACACCTCCAGGGAAGGTGACTCAACCACCTCCCTGGGTAGCCTATTCCAAGGCCCAATGACCCTTTCCATGAAAAACCTCCTCCTAATCTCTAGCCTAAATCTCCCCTGGTGGAGCTTGAGGCCATTCCCTCTTGTCCTGTCCCCTGTCACTTGGGAGAAGAGGCCAGCTCCCTCCTCTCTACAACCTCCATTCAGGTACTTGTAGAGAGTAATGAGGTCTCCTCTCGGCCTCCTCTTCTCCAGGCTAAACAACCCCAGCTCTCTCAGCTGCTCCTCATAGGACCTGTTCTCCAGCCCCTTCTCCAGTTTTGTTGCTCTTC
The DNA here is from genome assembly GCA_033558105.1 of Coccyzus lansbergi. NCBI lineage: Eukaryota > Metazoa > Chordata > Aves > Cuculiformes > Coccyzidae > Coccyzus > Coccyzus lansbergi. The sequence goes on from JAUMJK010000712.1 coordinate 164,617, forward strand.
TCTGGACTCTCTCCAGAGCCTCAACATCCTTCTTGTGGTGAGGGGCCCACAACTGAACACAGGATTCAAGGAGTGGCCTCACCAGTGCTGAGTACAGAGGGAGAATCACCTCCCTAGACCTGCTGGTCACACCATTTCTGATGCAAGCCAGGATGCCATTGGCCTTCTTGGCCACCTGGGCACACTGCTGGCTCACGTTCAGTCGGCTGTCGACCAACACCCCTAGGTCCCTCTTCTCCTGGCAGTTTTCCAGCCAGCCTTCTCCCAGTCTGTAGCTCTGCATAGGGTTGTTTTACTGCAGAAATTTACTGCAGAAAAATCAAGCATTTGCATGAGAAAAATGTGGTGATGATTAGAAGGCCTGAATCTGGCCTCCACAGGCAGGAGAGTGTAACTGGAAGTCAGACTTGCACTCAGAAGACAGTGTGACAGAACCAGATATCACAACTTTCTTCTTTGTTCTCTGCTTTCCTTGATTTATGATATAGCGCTGCTTAGTGAGTAAAATACTACAGTGGGACTGGGACACCTTTCCTGTATTTCTAGATTTGCCTTTTCTAGGTGCTAAATGACCATAAATTGTCCCATTGCTCTTCGTTTCCATTTTCTTATTAGTAAAATTGGATGTTTGACAGTGGCCTCCGCTGAAAGGTGAGGAGATCTAGTGATAAAATTAGCCGTATAAGCCTCCAAAGTTTTAAGCCACTCTACAAAATGTGAGCTGGAAAAATCCTTTCTTTCTGATATTTCACCCTCCTGTTCTCTTGAATGTTTAGTAGGACATTTCTGTCCAGTAATAGGAGACCGATAAGATATATGTCTGACAGATTAACTAGGCAGTCTAACCCAGTGTAGTCACTCTGGAGGAACTGTTCTCTACAGAGGAGGCCGATGTTACTGACTTAATCGTTCAGGTCCCGGAATTACATCTTCTGCTTGGCTGGATAATCACTGCAATTAGTTGTGTTCATTCGTGCTGTGATTGGTTCTCAACATGTTAGGAAGACTAAGCTGTTTGAGTAAAGAATCTCTGCCAAACTCCTTACTTGCATCTCTTCATTGCCCACTTTCCAGCATTGCCCAAACCAGGACCTGTATTGACAAAAATGAGGCTTTATGACCCAGTTGTATATTTCTGACAGCAAAAAGAGTGCCATGTGTAACAGGAATAATTTTCCTTCCCCTACCTGACATCTCCCTCTCAACACTTTGCCAAAGATTCATACACTTATGGGCAGATATGTTCCTTGGCCAATGTTTCCCGTCTTGTAAAATATGCTTGGTTTTCCTGTGTGTATAAAACTATATTTAGCTGTGCCACAACATGGCATTTGACTATGCTTGCCTTGCAAAACAACCAAGATATTTTATTGTCATAGAATCATAGAATCATAGAACAACCAGGTTGGAAGGGACCCATCGGATCTTCTAGTCCAACCATTCCTATCAAACAGTAAACCATGTCCCTCAGGACCTCATCCACCCGTGCCTTAAACACCTCCAGGGAAGGTGAATCAACCACCTCCCTGGGCAGCCTATTCCAATGCCCAATGACCCTCTGTGGGAAAAACCTCCTCCTAATCTCCAGCCTAAATCTCCCCTGGTGGAGCTTGAGGCCATTCCCTCTTGTCCCATCCCCAATTGTCACCAATCAGTGAGGCCACTTTGAACAATGAATCCACTTCGAATCTTGGTGGAACCTTCATTTTGTCACTATTCCTGGAGGTATACAAAAGATGTGTAGACCTGGCACTTAGAAACGCAGCTAAGTGGTGGACTTAGTAGTGTTAGGTTAACAGTTGGACTCAATAATCTCAAGGGTCTTTTACAACTTAAATGATTCTATGATTCTATGAGTCTAATTTCTAGCTCAGAATCACAGAATCAGAATGGCTTGCATTGGAAGGGACTTTTGAACATCATGTTGTCCAACACCTCTGCCATGAACCGGCACGACGACTTTGCTTTTCTGCTTTGAAGCAAGCTTGAAAAGCACCTCACCTCCATGTTAACACTTCCAGCAACCAAGTTATTGCTTAGCCAGTTTTAATCTCCTAAACTAAACCCAAGATGGGCATTACATAGTGCTACTAGTCAAAGCTGGTTGCAGGTATGATTTTTGTGTAGTACTGTACCCGTTTTGAGATGCGTGCCATCTGGGCATGCTGCTGATCCCAGAGAGTTTTAGCATGCAGCTTTTGGGCCTGCAATTGCTGGTGAAATTCAGTTCCTGTCTCTGCAAAGTGGCAATTGCATTTGTGATGTTAGTACTAGCGTAGACCTATTCTGTAGATGGAGGTCCTGTTTCAAGCTGCAGATGAGAAACTGTTCATAGAATCATAGAATCACCAGGTTGGAAGAGATCCACTGGATCATCGAGTCCAACCATTCCTATCAAACACTAAACCATACCCCTCAGCACCTCGTCCACCCTTAAATACCTCCAGGGAAGGTGAATCAACCACCTCCCTGGGTAGCCTGTTCCAGTGCCCAGTGACCCTTTCTGTGAAATATTTTTTCCTAATGTCCAGCCTAAATCTCCCCTGGCAGAGCTTGAGGCCTTTCCCTCTCGTCCAGTGGTCATTTGCTCAGATAGGAAATGCTTCAGGGAAAAGGGACAGCTTTTTGCAAGCAACACTAAAAGAAACATCCAGGATTGTGCTGGAGATCTCAAATCATATCTGCTGGGAGACAGTTTGATTCTCATCTCTTTCTAATGGGCTACAGACCTCCACTGCAACCTGTGAACTTAGCCAACACGTGGTATTTTCCTGATTCTCTCTGTTTTCTTTTTCCCTTCAGGGTCCTTCTTTCTTTTCCTCGTAGGCTCCTGCTTACCCTGCACTTACATAATACAGCCTAAAATTACTCTGATTTCTTCATAAGACTCTTCCCAGTAAACTGTTTTCCCATGAAATCCATCAAAGCAGAATTCCATTCCTCTACTCACCCTGTCCTCAATGCAGTTGTTTCAATGGTCTGCACTTGGTAACCATCTGGTCTGTTTTCTTTAAGAGGACTTTTTTTCATCCATACCTTTCTGTTTTCATTTTCTACACATCTAACTACAAAAGAATTGGCAGGTAAGGAAATTTAATTATTACCAAGCAGAAATGAGTGTCTTGAGCACTACATACTTGGGCACTCTTGCTAAGAGTAGACAACCATGGAGGAATTTAGTATGATGCATCATTGCACCCATGCTGGAGCTTCATTTTCCCTGAATCTATTTCCAGTCTGACAGTGAAGAATGATAAAGCAGCAGAAATGAACTTTAGATTATGGAAAGACTGCAAACAGCGTTTCACAGAAGGACAGCAATAGGGAGAAGATTTAAATCTCTAAGCGACTCTGAAGAAAGCCACGGCAATGTCAATCGTTGCTTTAGAAGAATACCAGAAATGAGTTGACAGTTATACTGACCCTTTAACCACACGTAGTACTGGGTTTTTTTTTTTCAGATTCCTTGTAACAATATGCTTGAGCCACAATGCATACTCCTCAGTCGGTATCATAATTTTCCCCCTTTCCCCAACCACGTGTAAAAGAAACTTGTGAATATGCCACGTAAATGTTACCCATTGATGAGCCACTACAGATTTTTCCAGGACCATGCTTTAAGATAGCTGCTTTCGAGGGATTCCCTCTATTAGCCAAAACCAAAGAGTTCTTATCTAACACTATCTTGTCTAAATATACACAGCCTGTGATGACGAAATAAAATATTTCAAGACCAGGTATAAATACCACTGACAAGCAGATGAAGTTCAGTCTGCTTTCTTCTAATAGAAGATATAACTATTAGAAGTTAAAGCTCATTGCCTTTAGAACTACAATCTCCTAGACTTAGCTGAGCATTTTAGCTGAGCCACCGCCAAGAAAATGACTTACCAGACCTGCAGCTTGTTTGTTCTTTCTGTCATCATGATTTATTTTGGACATTTTGGAAACAGCTTAATTCTTGCTCAACTTCAAAATGATATAGACCAACTGAAAGCTGACTTCGTAAGTATTGTGTTCTACTGTATTTCTGCTTTCCTCTTTGTGCTTTAGATATAGTCCAATGTGTACTGATAGAGGGTGACCACTAAACAAAGTTTTTTAAACAAGAATATGGACAATTTGGTTTTGCTAATCTCTTTCAGCAGCATGATTCAGTCTTATAATAATCATAATAATGTAGCCATTCACATTTGTTTCAGGGGCACTCTCCTTTCACAAGAGTTTCTTCCAACTACATTTAGTCTTTGACTATATAGAATGTTTTATAACAAGAAACCTTATTGCAATTTATGATGATTGAATGAATCTTTATTCAATTCTATTCAGGTGCAACTTGCTGACACTGCTTTAGTTTCAGATAACTAGTGTTACTGGGGGATTCAGTATTAGTTAACAATATAACCAAAATGGAGAAAGAACCTTTGCTTTAATAAATGCATCTGGTACTTATTAATAGTAGTATTAGCACTGTGTTCCCCAATGATGGTTCCTACTACTTATTCTTTTGCATTCTCCAACCATTCTGCTTCTATATCTGTGACCATGATCTGGCATGGGAATGTTAAGTGATATTACTTCTTTTCAGATAGAATTTGGATAACTCGAAAGCTGTAATGTTAATTCACTGATCTTCATCTAGGAGGCATTAAAGTAGTCCACAGCTGACTTCAGCTGGGATTAGTCATAGGAATAAATCTACAATAAAATCACTTCTATTTAACAGTTTATATTCTCAACCTATTTTTCTGAAAGCAAGGGCAAGAGCCAACTTCCATTTCCAGCTCTGATTTCATCAGAGTTTTTTGCCTATGAAAGGTAAAACTTAATAGTCAAAGAATCCCTCTGAAGTGCCACACAAAAAAGCCCAGAGCAGTAGTTCATTGTTCACAAATTACTAATAAACTGACCATGAAATTTGCATTATATCTTAAAATTGTAATTATTATAGATCAGAGAGATTCTCACTTGAATATTTATAACTCTGTCAGAGAGGTCTTGAGCCACGATGAGCTTCCTGCCCATTAAAAATTCCAGTCTACAACAAGTGCTCACCACCTCTCAGAAGAAGAGCAAAACAAAGTTTGGCAATGTACTCAGTAAGAGGAGCCAATCAGCCTGCAAGGTTTCTGTCTGCTTACAAGTTTTCCCTTTGCACTTGCTATATTTAAATTACCGAGCAGATAAAAAAGGAAACAGTGACTGTTGTATACAAAAAGAAAAAAAGACACATACACAAAGAAGAGGAAATGATTCAGTTTACCTCTCCTTGGTAGGAGAATTGTATTGCTCTTTCTTTCCTAGAATCTGCTGCAGTGTGTGGCTAACAACTGCTGTTTAAATTCCATCTCTGCGAGCTCTCAATAGTCCTTTACCCCTATGTATCTCCACTCCTGACTTCAGGCTACTGGGGTCTTCTTCAGTTCTACAAACTGTATTTTTATAATAAAGTTATTTTTTTTCTGTTCCATGTGAGATTTTACTAAGACTGGATAAGTTCAGGCTACACACTCGAGGACTTTGTCTTACCAGAAAAGATGCTGAGATCAGATGCGACAATTTTCTAGCCATTCACTATGCTTATGAAGTTAAATTTTCAGCTCTCAATACCAAAAATTCAGAGGAACATTTAGTAAAATAGATGGAGCTAAATGTCTCTCATAAGACGAATTACAGTGGGAGAAGACATTGAAGAGTAGACTGACACTGTTTCTGGTAGTAGGCAGTCATCAAATGTGACTTGGTGCTTTGAGAAGTGAAAGGGCTGTAACAGCTATAGGCCAGTGGTACAAAAATCACGTATCTGTTTTTTACTGTTCATTTGAATGGAGAACACAAATTTACATTGTGATGAGTATTGTTCGTATAAGTTATGTTTGTTCTTTGTTGTAGAACTCAAGTCATTCAGATGTCGCTGACGGTGGACCTATTTTTACAGATAAGCTGATAAACTGGACTGAGGTGAGTCAGAACTAGATGTGACAAAGCATCTCAGGTACATTGTGGGGCACTTTTGGTACAAAGCATCTCCCAGGAGTAGCGTAACCAGCTCAGGTAGAATGAACATGAGCAGAGGTCACTTTGATAGCATGGAAATGAGAAAACAATAGTTCCTATAAGTGCTTTATACAGTACCATGAACTGACAGTGAGATACAGCCAGGTCCATGAGTTGCGGTTTCTGCTCCATCTTCCTGATTGAAGTGGCACTGGAACCCCTACAGGCTGCATCTTCTCTTTGTTAATTTTCTTGCTGATGAGCACTAACGGAGCTTTGGTTTTGATTGTATGTTTTAACAGAGAAATGAAAAAAGGATCATCCTGAGCCAGATTGTTTCCATGTATTTGGAAATGCTTGAAAACACTGACAAGTCAAAAGCACACATCAGGCACATATCTGAGGAGCTCTATACTCTGAAAAACAGCCTTCCTGATGGCTTAAAGAAGATGAAAGACCTCATGGATCTATCAAAGCTTCAGGTAAGGCTCTTCCTCTGCCTCCAAGGCTCATGACACTATATTTTCCAGTTGGGATTTGAGTGTGACTAAAGACAATAATTGTTCAGTAATCTCTCCCATAAACCCGACCATACACTGGAAAACGCGAAGTTTCCAGTTGCAGGGGCTGCTATGGGTGTGCGGTGAAGGGCGTCTGTGCAGTAACCACCCTCCCCAGTTCTTGCTGGAGTCTGTCACAGAGGTGCTGGTAGCACTACCTCGTTGTCCGCCCACTGGAACTGCTGCTGACATTGCCGCTTGTGGTTTACAAGCTCGGGGTGAGGGGTGAAGAAGTTGTGCCTGGTTGTGCCTCTCCTTTGCTGGCTTTGAAGGTACTTCGCTCATCAGTGAGTGCCAGTGCACAAACCACTGACCTCTGCACCCTCAAACCTCAACACTCCACTGGAGCTGGTTGCCTGTGGGTAGATCATGCATCATCACGATAACTTCAGTGTAGCTCCATTTCACAGCATATGGCTGGGTTGTGACATGTTGCAAAGTAGCACAGAAAGCGGAAACCAAAAATCTGTGAGAAAGTGGCTCTTTGTTGTAGGAATTAGGTAGTAAAGTAATTGGAAACTGCAGGTTTCCATCTGGTTTATCCTGGTAGCATTGTAACCTGTAGCATGTGATCAGTAAATAATTATAGCTCTCGGCATGACCTCCATTCTATTTATTTCTTACTTAAAACAGATGACTGACTTAAAAATCCGACGTAAAGCTGCAAATGAGCTGTTCAACGTCTTACAAAAACTGGTGGAGCCACCAGCTTCTCTCAAGAGGAAAAGGAGCCAGTTTCAGAGGAAATGCAAATGCCAGTGATATCGTATAGCCTTTTGTGCTGAGTTATTGTGCAAATTTTGTAATGATGCACATTTTCTACATTAGTCTTTTTATTAAGTTTTTTATACATTTATTTATTCATATTTAATTATTTTTAATAATTATTTATAAAGAAACACCAATGAAAGTATTTATACCTCCTCCTACTGTATAAGAAATGACTTTGTCTTAAAATCCTGTCTGTAATGTGTTTGTTGACCTAAAAATACAGAATGAAGCAATGTTTAGCCAGTTTCCATATGGAAATCCTGAGATGACATTATGTAGAAGCCAGCTTTCCATCTGGTGCTATCTTGAGAAAAGTAACTGTAACATTAATCTCCTCATTCATTTATTTGGCATGGATATGATCACCAGTTTGGGGAAGTTTCTGTACTTAGGAAAACACATTCATGGCTGCTTACCTCTGAGTGGATCTAAATCCAAATCGAACAGGCAGACATGCTTACAGACATGCAAAAGCTGCAGCACTTTTCTGAATTAGGAGTTTGGTAATTCATTGCAAATAATTATTGTTACCAGGAGGCCAGGCTACTTAGCAGCTTCAAGAAATGTGACCGACTCTGTTGCACTGACTCAACTTCAAATCACAGATTTTGAAGTTCTGTATTTTTTTGTATTGAATCACATCAATGTGTCTCACACAGTTTTATTTATTTGGAGGTGATAGTATGGAAGTTTTTATCTGAAGGACTATATTTTTTTACTGGAATTTTATTTAAAACTTTGGATTTCTTGATGGAAACCTTTTGAAATTTAGATATGAAATAATAAACAAATGAAGAAACAAATGAACTGTGCTTGCATATTTATTCACCAGAATCTTTGTGAAAAGTAGAATGCTAATCTTGCTCTATGTTGACCTCTTCTCCAAAGTAACAGGGGACAGGACAAGAGGGAATGGCCTCAAGCTCTGCCAGGGGTGATTTAGGCTACAGATTAGGAGGAAATTTTTCACAGAAAGGGTCATTGGGCATTGGAACAGACTGCCCAGGGAGGTGGTTGATTCACCTTCCCTGGAGGTGTTTAAGGCACAGGTAGATGAGGTGCTGAGGGACATGTTTTAGTGTTTGATAGGAATGGTTGGACTAGATGATCCGATGGGTCTCTTCCAAGCTGGTGATTCTATGATTCTTTGTATCACAAACAGTAGCCCTGTCCGCATATATAAAAGTATATTTTATTTCCTCCTGCCAGTCCAAGATTTGCAAATGGAAAGTGTTTTTGAAGAAATCTGACAGAAGTAATCTCATACTCCCAAGCTTCTTGAGGTCTGTTTATATCTGGATGAGAAATCTTAATTTTGATTATAGGCGCAAATAATTAGAAATTTATTGTTACTCTGACTTAAAATAAAAGAAAATTTTAAATTTCTCTGCAAGTCAGAGATATAGAGCTCAGCCCATCTGTTGGATTCTCAGTGAGCAGTACAAGCTGGAGGCCTGGGGCTTCTTGGGCTTTGGCCAGTCTCAGAGGCTGGGGTTTGGGCTTGGGTTTGAGGAGAGGAATTGGTCAAGCTACAAAATTTTCAGGTCCCCAGACATTTATTGAGAAAATTGTCTGAGGGCAGACTGGTTGGGTGACTGGGAAGGGGGCAGGTTTTCCTTGGGATTACTGCCAGCACGGTACCTCAGCTAATTCCACAAATAACTAATTCTCCAAACAGCACCCCACCAAGCCCAGAGTTTAGTTGTAGTAAGTCCAACAGGTTTAGTTGTAATTGTCTCAGTTCTTCCTACTCCCAGGTGTCTCCCTTGGTGTAAGACACCTTCATTCACATCCTTATTTTGCAGTTGTGACAAAGTGATTCAGTGATCCTGGAGATTTGGACTGATTTTAAAGGAAACAGCTATTCTTGTTTGTACTCATTACAGGCATCCACATGCACATGTCAGGCAAGCAAAATTAACCTGTGGGATTTCTCTCATTCCAGGACTAAGGACAAGAAGCCTCAGTATGTATTCAACATAGGTAATGTGTCTTTCTGATCACATTCTGCTTCAGGAGGCATTATTTGAAGGAGAATAGATGTCCTCCAGGGAAGCAAAGCCACCTGTTACATCTTCTGTTAAAAATTACCAAAAAAAAAAGGAAAGAATGAAAAAGAAGAAGGGAAGGGAAGGGAAGGAAAGGGAAGGGAAGGGAAGGGAAAAGACCTAACTGAGAAAGTTAAAGTTTCATTAGCTGTTGACAATGAAACAGTGAGTCTTATCACTACATCTGACTAAATTAATACCATATTTATTGAATTAGAGTCAGGACTGGTTCAAAGCTACTTTATTAGACTATAAACTGAGAAGTTTACAGTCCTTCCACACCTTGCCGAGGGGGTTCATGGAAAAGCAATTAAAGCCAATGCTATGCACCTGAAAGAAATAACATTTGCCCATTCATCATGCCTTAGTTGTGTGTGTCCACACTCTGTGCTGTCTCATGCATTCCTGATGTTATTCAGTTAAATTTGGCTCAAAATAGCAAGGGTTCTGTGGGAGGTTGTTACTCAGCTGCATAATTTCCCAAGTTCTTTTCAACTTAGTGCTAGTTAGCAGAAGCAGAGTAATAGGGAGAGAATGACCAGCTGGGCGATGGAGTAACAGCTGGCACTGTTGGCAAAATGTATTTGTACACTCATATTTCAGTAGTTTGGTTGGTTTTTGTTTCATTCTGTTTTTCATTTCAAAGGACCTTTATTTCCAATTGTTTCTTTTTAAAATTGATTCCAGACATTGTAGAGATTCACCAGTGCCGCCATAATTACCTAACCACTCAGAGGAATGCAAATAACTGCTTTCTCATACTGGCTGAAATTTCTCTACCCAGTGTAAGTCTTTGAAATCCATTTCTAGAGGTTGCCTGAGATAAACTGCTGAACTAATCATTCCCCATTTTGCTCTGTTAACGTCAGAATACTGATAGAGAAGAACAGCATAAAAATCAGCCTCCACAGGACAATGTTTTTTTTCCTTGGCTGTACATGTTGAACATGAAACCTGTCATCTCTAACATTCATGGGAGTTCTGGATCTCCTCTTGTGTGTCATTCCTTGCTATATCCAAGTGAAGAAGGCATTTCAAGACAAGCTAAATCTAAGTGTGAAAAGAATTTCAGTGGATACCCCGAATATTTTGAAGGATAAATATAGCAACAGCATTGGAAATTTTTACTGAAGGTCAATGCAATTTTTTCAAGCTATATAACCTGAGAGAGTTAATAGATGCTCATGCATGGGAGCAAAAAGATACTAGCTATTATCTAATAGTTAAAATTAGAAAGGGGAAAAATCAGAAGATAGTATTGTATCAGGAAGTTGCTGCAGTTTAAGCATCACTTCTGCAGCATACTTATTCTGTCCTTAATGTATATTCCTGTGTACTGATTTTAACCTGCCATTTTATTGCCCTGTCATTCAGTATTTTGAAGTCCTTTAACAGCTTTTTGCAGATGGACTTTTCTGGTACACAGAACAACCTAATACATCTTTAATCTTAATTATGAATAAGAATAACTAAGTTAATATGAATAACTCAGTACATCAGCAAACAGTAATTTCACAGTTCACCCTGTTTCTCAAACTGTTGATGGCTACTTTAAATAGCACATGCCCCAGACAAGCCCTCTCATGAGTGGACCCACTTAACTGCAAAAACAAGCACTGATCCCTTCCTCTCATTTCTTATCATTCAAATAGTTGCATACTTATGTAAAGAGTTTTCATAATGTAATAGCTTAACTTCTTTTGTAGCTTTATGGTGAGACTTCGCTGAGATTCTTTCAAAGATCTAAGATGTTGTTTTGGCTCCCTTTTGTATATTTCATTGGTTTTCTGCAAACTCTAGTAGATCCAAGAAGTATGGCATATTCAGTCACAGATGCAACTTTTATTAGTCTTTGCTGCACCACATTTATCCTTGGGCCCACTCTATCTTGATATTGCATGATAAGGAATGTTGGCTTAACTAGTTTCCAGTTATATGAGATTCTGCTGAGATGATTTAGAAAATTAATAGCCAGTAAGCCCACTTTGTGCATCCCTGGTGTAGGAGGAGACTTAAAAGCAAGTTGTATACTTCACAGTCTGTAGTCCAGTTCAGTCCTGAAGGACTCCTGGGTAAAGACTACTAGTTAAAATTTCTCCTTGCAGTCACCTGCTTTCACTAGTCCAAGAGTGACCATGGGGGTTCTTTTACTCAGTGGGATGCAGGAATAATAAAAAAGGCTGAAAAGTTCTGGAGGTGGAAAAATGCCAAACCCGGCAGAGGAGCGTGGGATTTTTACCCAAAAATAGCAATTAATGCAAAAACTCGCACCTCTCTGCTGTATTGTGTGGGATGGAGAAGTGACAACAACAACTTCCGCAATGCATGGAATATATGTAGGCTGCTGAAGTAGGTGAGGAGCAGCGTAACAGTCTAGCAACAGCAATAAATATGAATTTTGGGTGGATTATGTAGCAGTTGCTCCTGATGCAAGATAGCAAAATAGGGCTACTCATCTTCCAGCTTCCTCATTTACTCTTTTCTTTCCAGGATTTCCTCTCATAGTAGGCAAATTCTTCCTGGAAAGCCATAAGTCTGCCAAAATTTTACCTGCAGAAGCAAGCAAAGTAATTCCTTGACACTGTGCCAAACCAGCAGTGGCTATAGGGTTGTCACATTATGCCATAGGGAAATCAAAATGAAAGAGGTCTCAGTTCTTCATCTAACCAGGAGAGCAAGAACTTCCCACACTGCTCCATGCTCCCTGCTGCCTCACAGGCAAATATGTTTGCAGTGATGTTTCCCTTGAAATCACAGATGACATAAGCAAGGCAGTTGGGTAAACCTAGTCTCTAGATCAACCTATGGCTGTGAGCTGCTGCTACTCCAACACCTTTTGGTTTCATGCACCTAGTATTTTGCATGATCAGGTCCTGCACGGTATTGGATCTCCTTTTAAGTCATAAGTTTGCTGACGGCGTGGAGATATACAGCATGTACACGTGAGACAATATACATTTTTTTTCATCGATGATATCTACAGGGGTATGGTTTTTGGAGATGACTGAGGATTTTTATTGAGTTCATGGCTGGATTCCCTCCTCTTTCATGTGTGCTGCTTATGGGATCATGCTGATAAAGAGCTGGCCATTTTATTGGAAGTTGTTATTTACAGGAGTAAACGATAATACGTCTTCACAGATTGAATCTATGCTATTGAATAAGATGCCATAAAATAGATATATTTGCTTTATCACTCCCACATAAAAGTGTTTTTGAAAAGTGTGTCATCATATACAATGAACTTCAAAGCTGAGTACAACTTGAAAGAAAGTCATTCCACAACTCACAATTTTATGTTAGGGTGTTAATGTCACCAGTGGTAAGGAAATTCCCCCATGCTCGCACTTCTTATTAGGCTCCTCAAGGTCCAACAACAGATGTTGCTCATCGTCATCTCTCCCTCTAGGGCATGAACAACTCTGTCTTTAGCCCACTTTCATGTCTCCCTGCACTATCATTCTGTGTCCTTCTCCACTGATTTCTCATGACATTCTCAGAGAATGTAAATGTCAATGATTTATGTTCTTAAACAATCAAATTTAGACTTCACAGTTCATCTTTCTCTTTAGAAGTACCATTGAACAGTAACACTATGTAAATAATGTTTTTCTATCAATTAAAAACTTATTTTCAGGGATTTATAAAATATTTCCTCTCCTGACAAACTGTTTTTAAATGACTACTCTATTTCAAGGAAACATGATGCTAAATGGAGTGGTGCAACTAATGTTTAAAATACTTACCTGAACTGAAAATCTGGCTACCAGGCTAAACAACTGCTAAAGAACCCACTCTCACCCAATTTATAGCAATGACCATACACAGTTCCCTACTATCTCTAGTAAAAAGCCAGTCAGATGCTGTTTCCTCAAAGTATACAATTCCTTGTGCAGATAGTACTGCTTGAGGTTTCTGTTATGGGTTGATCAATTTAAAAATTTGTAAAATTAAAGGGAAAGATTCCTTTTGATTTAAAAGTAATTTGAATTGAATTCTAGATGTAGATACATAAAGGTTTGCGTTTTTTTTTTCAGTTATGTCTTGAATGATGGGCCCAAACAAATTACTTTAATAAAAGAGAGCACAGAAGAAGCAGAGACTTTAGAATAAATCTTGGACTGTCATGATATTGTATCAAAAAGAACTACCGGTGTTCACATTATTTGCTGTGAATATTCTTATTTCCCCTAAATAGTCTCAAAATTCCTCACATTTGCACTTGGTAAACAACCTTAAGAAGTATGGAGAATGTGGGTTTCTTCACATCATCAGAAACCCACTATACACCATGGGCTCTGTTAAACTGGATGGTCCAGCCTTGCAGTCCTTTGATTCCTTAATTATGTTTCTCTTTTGGACACTCCAGGGAACAATATTTACTTAATGCTGGAAGATTTTTATTGCTCACTGTAGAGCTAAATTGTTCTGGCTTTGTTTACAAATAGATGTGCTTAAGTCCTTTCCCTCATTTAGCACAAGAGAAGAATGTTTGGAATCAAATGGCTGTGAATTTTTGGAAGGGTCGTAATATATTGATAAATGACAAAATTTTCAAGGTGCATAGAGGACTAGAAGACAACTAAATTATGTTCAGTACTTTTCAGAGATTTGTAGAAAAACATATAATATGCTGTCTTTTGCCCTGTATCATTCATGTGCTTATCCTCTTAGTCTGTAGGTTAACTGAGAAGTCTAAATTATATATGAACTAATAAATTGTTGAGATTTCTTATCCAAAACAAACAAGCAGTGATGAAAGTCCATATGTGCTACCCAGGTGATGAAGTTCACGTTGCCTATCCAGCAACTTTTTTTCCGCAGACTTTGTAAAAGTTGTTTGCTTCTTGAACACTGCAAAAAAGTAGCTTAGTGTATGTCTGAGGTGGTATTTATAACAAGTGGCTAGTGACATGGACATAAATGGAAAAAATTATTCATTTAAAAACCTTGAACTAGTGTTAGTAAGCTAGCTCTTAGTTTTCAGAGAGTTCTCATGAATTCTAAAATTACGTGTAGACCAACTGCACAAAATGCTACATGAACAACTGTAGGGAAAGAACAGCAAGGAAAGAAACTCTCACATATTTAAGTCTGTACTTCCAAAATAAACTAGACATAGATGGACAAAGTAGGTATCTTTTAATCTGCACAGAGAATAAGAGTCTCAGATGAAAATTAAAAGTCACTTCAGCTAAATAGTTTCTATTCAGTGACAAAAGTTGTTTCTCAATAAACATTTCACATGCCGTTTTTTTTTTTTTAAATAGCACAAACCCAAATATAATTTCATTTGCACTTTTTTACAGAAGTGATGTTTGCCTACCTGTGGAATCTACCTACTAAAAGGTGTGTCTCAAACCAGAGGTGTTCTTTGAAGACAGGAGAAGGGTCATCTGACCTCTAGACTCAGACTAGAGACAAGGAAAATCTCTGCTCTGAAAGTCTGTCCTTCTGCAGTCGTTTAATAACTCCAGGGATTGCTTTTATCCATATAGCACTTACTTGACACATATTTTATTTTGTTTGACTCTGAACAAAATCAATTCACATAGCTTCAAATTCACTAGGCCTTTTCTACTCCAAATACTCTTTCCTGAAAACATTTCTGAAACCATGTGAGCAAATGGCTAGCAATACAGAAAAGAGTTTTCAGTAAGATACTTTTAATACTGGATAGACTTATTTTTTTAATTATTTGTCAGCATAATCTGTCATTTCCAGGACAAGATGATGGTGTACATTTCTCCATGGGGAATTTCTGAAAGCACAGGACAGAGATGTGGAAGGGATCTTGGGAAGTACCAGGTCAGAATCTCCATCTGAGTTAGCTCTTGCCTCCAAGATGGGCAAAATATGAAAAGCTCTGCTCCTGCTAATGCTTGTTTCTCCTCAGTACCTTCTCTGGACTCATAGTCAGAGTGAATGAGCTACAGCTGAACAACTGCTTACCGATTTAGATTGGAAAATTAGCAAGGATTTGGACTGGTTTTAACCTTTCTCCTCTGTACTTGTTTCTGTTTCAAATTTACACTGCTTTCCTGTGACTTCCTTGTAAATACATATTTTTCTCTCTGGTTACCTGGCCCTCTTTCTCTCCTGCTTCCAGGAAAGTTCTCTGATTTTTATCCCTGCTTGGTCCTTTTCAGAGCCCAGCCTTCTTGAGTTGATGAATAGTGCCCTAAATCATCATTTCTTGCAAATGTCCTTTCAGGACCTACTGCTTTCCATAAGATGTAATCCAGATAAATCTGGCTGAGCATTAGAGAAATTTCTATCAGTTGAATGTACAGGTGCACATCTTTTTTTTTAGAAAAGCCCAAACCACCCTTTCTCCACTCTCAGCCCCCATACCTTAAGAAGGCTTCACATCATTCAGCCCTGCACTTTAGCAGTTTCTAAAAACAATTATTTGACTTAATTATGATCGTCCCATTTTACTCTCTACTCTTTATTTTTTAAATCACATTCACTTGCATGCTGGGTTTATGAAACTTTATGAAGTCTTCTGAGATTGTATCAAGTATTATTAGCTAGTTCAGTTGATCTGATACTTTTATACTCTTTCCCTTTCATCTTTTATAGTATCCACTAACTGGAGAGTTTTGTACTCACCCACATAAGAAATAATGAGTCTAACAGATAAGTGTGGGAGTTTTACTTCTTGTCTGGCTATTTCTTACCTGTAGTTTATTGATTTTATCTTCATAGGAAAGTCTGTGGGGTTTGCTCTTTTTTGCTGTTATTGTTTTCATCCTGGTAGTTATCCTCAGTTTGTCTCAATTTGAATTAGAAAAGTCCTCCTATACAATTCCTCCTCAGTCACCGGAGGATGCAAAGATGTGTATGTAACAAATTTAGCATCAAAGCAGTACTTGCTATTCTAATATATCAGCGCAAGCATTGTTATTGTTCTGCACCTCAGAGGAGGGTGGAGAGGGGATAGATGGCCTAGAATTTTAAAATGTCTGGTTGAGGGTTTTCCCAAGGAGATCAATTTCTCTATAGTCCTACTTTGTTGTGCAAGCATACAACATGATATCTTACTAAGAGATGCACCCATCCATGTAACGTGCCCCCAGAACAGTTTCTCTGCAGCAGAATTAATTAATTTTACTTATCACCTGGACTACACTCCTGAGTTTAATCATTAAATAAAATTCTTGCACACAAAAATCTAGACTTACAGGTGTTTGAAAACACTGTGTTGAGGGGAAGGTCTGTGACAAAATTCAGAGGGAAAGGTCCAATGCATTATCACCATCTGATAACCTGGTTTTGTATCATCACACCATCCTCAGAGTGCCAGAGGCAAGCCAATTTTTTCTTTCCACCAGACACACAATTTTAAGAATTTCTAAGCTGTGTGGACAGAAATTAATCTCTGGGAAGAGCAACAAAGGACCTGCAAGGAACATTGCATGCAGCTCAGCTCTGACCACTACTTGCCTTCAGCTTGCACAGGTGGCTAAACCAACAGAAAACTAAACCATAGACTTAGTGAAATGGGAGGTAACCACTGCCATAACTCATAGCAAGGTATGGCTCTGAGGAGCTGTGGATTCCCTGCATATCTTTCTTTAATATATAGCATTACATACCTGCTCTTGCTGGACCACTTGCAAGCAGAGATGGTCTGGCCAACTGTAACAATTCTGACGTGAACAAACTTTTATTAAGAAGAGGAACGAATCCCACTGTGATCTTACTCAGTTGTGGTCAAAGCTAAGCAGTAAGCATAGTTTGCAGCAAAGGAGCAAAGAGTTCAAATGCAATGCATTAAAGTAAATAATGTGTAGCTGTTTGCAGACAAAAGGCACTAAATTAGTCACAGAGCTATTGAACAAGATGTCTGGCTGACTCATAAAAGAAAAGTGACAATAAAGTAATAAAATATATGGGCAACAAAAAACAGTTTGTGGTAACTTTTCCAAAGAAAACAAAGAAAACAACGAAAAGGGGTAGCTAATGAAAAGTAAAGGGTGGTTATTACTACAAGTGCATAGGGAGAGACTATATCACCTCTTGATGGATAATGCTTTACACGAAAAAGAATAATAGTTTGTAGTCTTTAAAAATCAGAATAGAAAATGTATTAGAAGGGATATCATCCGGGACAAGTGAAAATTGCTCTGATGCATGTGTATTGCAAATGTAGAAATCAGGGAATGGCATGGAAGTAGGTTCTCTAGGGTGAAGAATAAGAAGGAATATGTGGCTGGAGATAAATATGTTTAAATGCAAAATGATTGTGAGGGTTAACCTCACAGCTGCAAGTGAACAGAAGAGCAGGTCTTGAGTTAGCCCACACAGTGACAGGTACCCAGGAGGGAACAGGTCTATGGACCCTTCTTTAGGGGACTGAGGAAGGTGACCTGAAGCTCTGGTGTTGCATCTTGATGCAAGCTGAACACTATGATCTCCTTTAATGCTGCGTCACCACAGCTGAGAGGTAAACCAATCCAGATTCAAGGGTGGCTGCTAAGGTGATAGAGAAGTGTGTGTGAGTTCAGAGCCCTACAGCATTCACGCTCAGTGCTTGCATCCAACTCCTCAAGACTTCATCTGCTTCCCCTACCTGTTTTCCAAGGAAGATAACATTTTCCCTATACACATTGATTTACCCATGTTTAACATCTCGCTCTAATGAAATAATTTATTCCTGTAATTTAATTAATTCTGTATTTTCTGGGCTGGTTTACTCATTCGCCATTAAACTGGAGCGGTAATTACATATATGACTTCTGCTGGAAACGACTCATTTCCACATTGTTGAGCAGTTATCACGGCAGCATTGGGGTCCTACAGTTTGTTGAGCAAACAGGATTCCAAGAGATGACAAACTAGGCTGTAGAAGCTGTGGGAACAGTTTCATTACCCTTGCAGAATTTCAGGGTTTGTTATTCTACATTGCATAAAATCTAAATTTTGTACCAGAGTTTATCTCATGTACTCATTTACTCATTTAATTTTGTTTAAGTTGAAATGTGGAGTTTTCCAGCTGAAGCCCTGGGTCACAATGTTTTGTTGTTATCATGTTTGGGAAGGAGGGAAGTAAAAAGGGAGCTTTTTGTTACTTTCTTTCATTTCAATTTGCTTGTGCAGTAGGATTAGATTTTTAATACTGCACTTACATTCCTCTTGAGACAGATAGCAAGGCAGATATCTCAAAGTGAAGGTAAGAAGGTTGGTGAGATCATTTACAAGAGAAATTCAGAGGTACAACAGGAATCTTGTGAGGTTTGTATTTCACTTCTTCACTCCTGTCTTAATGAAGTTTACAGAAAATACCACGGATTTACTGAATTGGTTATTTCTGTTGGCTAGAAAATTTCAGTTTCTTGTAGTACATTTTGAATTCCTGAGGCAAATGGGTTGACCTCATGTTCTCCACTTTTAGACACAGTACTTTCCAGCTAGAAGCTCTTAAATCATCCAGTATTCTGCCTTAGATTTATGCTGTTGGGAAACATGATTGGGGTGTGCCATGTGAGGCCAACCAATTTCCCATAGCTGAGGCTACAGTTCTGTGAGGGTTTTTTCTGCTAGAAAAATCATCTAGTGAAACCACAGACTGCTCCTGAGTCTTGTGCATACAGTAGGCTGTGAGGTCAAAGGCACTTACAAGAGGCCAGTTCTGATTTTGTATTATGAGTACAACAGCCTCAAATAGCTCACTCTTTATCCAGGAAGTTGTTATCAAAAATGTCAAGAAAATATGTGAAAAATGGTATGTCCCTTGAAAGACACATTCGTCTCAGTAGCTTTTCACTGAACTGTGGTAGCACTGAGTTTAGAAGACCAATTTAAAGCACACATATGGACCTGTAAGACTTTATCCACAAAGTAAAACCAGTATTTCCTGATGATTTATATGTAGCCAGCAGAAGTGTGATTGAGGAAAGTCCCGTCTATGTTCTTATACTGCTGGAAACTGGACACTATCAAGTTGTAAGACAAGACAGATTTTTTTTCTTCAAAATTTTGTATAATTCAAGCTGTGAAGCAGCAGAAAAACAGTCTCCAGATAAAAGGCATCTCTACAATGTACGGAAGATGAGAGAGAGGGTAAAAAGCCATGTCAAGGCATACACGTAAATTTTCACACAAAGGGGAAATGGAAATTTGCTGAGAGATTCAGTGGGGATGGAAACGTGGCTAATGTGGCACACTGAGGAAACTAAGATTGAAATGTCTTGAACCAGCATAAACAAGAACACTGCACCGCTCAAGGCCAGCAAAAGAGTGCTGAAGTAGAACAAGGATGAAAATAAAAATGCAATAAAAATGTGGGTGCTCATTTTTAACTACATAGATGGAAGTAGTGTTGTGTTTGGTGTCGTTATACCTGTAGATTCTGTACAATTGTAGGACGTGTGACAACTTGGATGTGAGGAATCAAAGAGAGTTTAATGGAAGGAAATACCTGACTTGCAGGCCTGAGGAAATGTTGTTAGCCTGGATCTAGAAGGAAGTGACATAGGAAGAATAGCCTGTTTGACCATATGGTACTGAAGTTGTTGTTGATCATTCATAGAGAGACCATGGGGATTTTATTTTTGGGTAGAAAAAGACAAATTCAAGGAAAGGAGTGGATTTTCCTCAGCACAGAGATGAAGTTGAATGCCTGGCTATGAAGGAGTTTATTAAGAAACAAGAATGAAGGATATGAACCACCAAACAAGCAGATAAAGCTATATGTGGGAAAAGCCAAGGCATTGAGATAAAAATTGGCAGTTAGCAGTTGCATGAGTTTGGGATCCTATAAGTCTGGACTGGGAGAAGTCAGGAAGGACTCCAATGGAGTACAGGAAGCAGAAGATATATCTCTCATTTGGAAAAGTGGACATTTTTAAAGCAAATCAGTGGTTCTGTATGTGGATAGGATCATTTCTTCAGATGACTTTTCATGAAAATCTGAATCCAGGCTTATCAGCCCTTAAGGGTTTTAACTGATACATCATGAAACAACTCAAAAAGTATGACTCAAGAAATATCAGATAAAGAGAAGCTAGGATGAGTGATAACCATCAGCTGAGGTGAGTGAAAATGAAAGCTAAACGAGGAAGGATAAAGCCATTGAAATTCTGAATGGGTGAAATCAGAATTCCACTTACCAACCAGTCTGATATTGTTCATTTAGCTGGCAGGATAAGGACCCTGGTAGATCTTGGCTCAAGTTTGTCTAAATTGTAGCTCTGCATGCAAACTATAGACGTGTGCTTTCCAGTTTAATGCCAAATTTTATTTAGGGGGAGTTGTTGGTGTGTCATAAAAGGAGCTTATTTACTACTATAAGACTTAATGATGTATGATACCGGGCCCAGAGAGTGGTAGTAAAGGGTGTTAAATCCAATTGGAGGCCAGTGACAAGTGGGGTTCCCCAGGGGTCAGTGCTGGGTCCAGCCCTATTCAATGCCTTCATCAATGACCTGGATGAAGGCATTGAGTGATTCCTTAGCATGTTTGCAGATGACATTAAGCTGGGTGGAAGTGTCGATCTGCTGGAGGGTAGGAAGGCTCTGCAAAGGGATCTGAACAGGCTGGACCACTGGGTTGAGTCCAATGGCATGAGGTTTAACACGGCCAAATGCCGGGTCCTGCACTTGGGACACAACAACCCTATGCAGAGCTACAGACTGGGAGAAGTCTGGCTGGAAAATTGCCAGGAGGAGAGGGACCTGGGGGTGTAGGTTGACAGTCGACTGAACATGAGCCAGCAGTGTGCCCAGGTGGCCAAGAAGATCAATGGCATCCTGGTTTGTATCAGAAATGGTGTGACCAGCAGGTCCAGGGAGGTTATTCTCCCTCTGTACTCAGCACTGGTGAGGCCATTCCTTGAATACTGTCTTCAGTTCTGGGCCCCTCACCACAAGAAGGATGTTGAGGCTCTGGAGCGAATCCAGAGAAGAGCGACGAGGCTGGTGAAGGGGCTGGAGAACAGGCCCTATGAGGAGTGTCTGAGAGAGCTGGGATTGTTTAGCCTAGAGAAGAGGAGGCCGAGAGGAGACCTCATTACTCTCTACAAGTACCTGAAGGGAGGTTGTAGAGAGGAGGGAGCTGACCTCTTCTCCCAAGTGACAGGGGATAGGACAAGAGGGAATGGCCTCAAACTCTGCCAGGGGAGATTTAGGCTGGAGATTAGGAGGAGGTTTTTCCACGGAAAGGGTCATCAGGCATTGGAATAGGCTGCCCAGGGAGGTGGTTGATTCACCTTCCCTGGAGGTGTTTAAGGCACGGGTGGATGAGGTCCTGAGGGACTTGGTTTAGTGTTTGATAGGAATGGTTGGGCTCGATGATCTGATGGGTCTCTTCCAACCTGGTTGTTCTATGATTCTATGATTCTATATCATGCGGTGGCACCTCGTGAGGGGAAATGGGAGGGGGCGCAGCTGCCTCTGGGCTTCGCCGACTTTTGGGGCCTGCTGGGCACAGCCTGGGGCAAGCGCTGCCCTGCCGTGGTACCAGTATCGAGAATGCTGTCAAAAAAACTCTAGTTTTGTAGTTTTAGAAAGCGAGCACCCTTTGTCAGGCCTGGACAGCACAAGGCAGTGATCTCCATCGATCATGTGCAGCGAGACAAGAGGTGGGACAGAATGTGTTGCCCACTTAGAGGCATAGGGATAAATTTTCCTAGAAATCTGAGGCATATTGTGTAACTTTCCAAGGTCTGGTTTTAATGTTGTTATGAACTTCACAGCAGTTGAAGCCCTTGCTAATTCAAAGCAGCTCCAGCTCCTCCTGGCCTTGCCTTTGAGACAGGGAAGGGCTGCACATGGGTGATTAAGGAATAGACACCTGTTCAGCACATATCACATTGAACACAAGTGTGTCTTGAGGAAGGTGACCAAGGTGGTTAAAGGCCTCATGGCAAGAGTTGTGAGGAGCTGCTGGGGTTGCTTGGTTTGTTCAGCTTGGAGTGGAGAAGGCTGAGGGCTGACCTCCTTGCAGTCTGCACCTTCCTCAAGGTGGGAAGCAGCGGGAGGTGCTGATCTCTCTCTGATGAGAGCACAGGACCTGGGGAAATGGAATAGAGCTGCATCACCTTCCCTGGAGGTGTTTGGGGCATGGGTGGACGAGGTACTGGGGGACATGGTTTGGTGTTTGATAGGAATGGTTGGACTTGATGATCCTGTGGGTCTCTTCCAACCTCGTTATTCTGTGATTCTATGATTCTATGATTCTGTGATTCTATGATTCTTCTTCTCCTTCTGAGGCCAGGTCCCCCTGCCATGGTGTTATGTATGGTATTGCCTTCTGAAAGTACTCTCACCTAGTTTCTCTTCCTGGTGCTTGTCAAAAATGCCTCCTCCCACCCTCCTCCCAAATCAAAGTAAAAGTCTGCTCTTCAAGTTAACTGTATACTGAGAAATCGTGCTTTGCAGCAAGGAAATTGGAGTCTGCAGCTCAGGAAGCTCTGTTCTTGTCCAAGACAGGTACAGTTTTAAATAGTGATAGTCCATTCCTATTACTGGAACAAAAAAACGTCAGGAATTTTGAAACTGCATAGGAAATTCTTCCACTTGCAGAGTCTGGGGTGATAGATGTGCACAGGATGTGCATCAAATGACTTTGTCTTTGAGATTTTAGTTAAACAGCTAAGCTATAGAAGGCTCCTATCAGCAAAATCTCTTTGATGTGTATGGTTTCTGTGACACTGCAGCAAAGAAATTCACTTTCTCAGGAAGCTTCCCCATCTCCCACTCTCCCACATCCTCTGCATGAAGATGGCAGATGCTGTGGGAACTGCACTGTCAGAGACAGGTGCCTGAATTAAAAGTACCATGGAACTGATTAGCGTCGTGCCTTTGGATGAATCCCTTTATTAATCTCTTCTCTCTAACAAGCAAATATATTAACAAGAAGCCATAAATTCCTCTTAAGTATCAAGATAGTGAAGCACTTTCTCCTATGGTTTCCAGTATAGTCAGGAACCAGAAAATGGCCAAGAAAAAGTTTATACTCCAGTTCATCTGGAGCAGAAAGGTTTGCAGTGCCATGCAGTAGGAGAACAACTGCTGGACTGTCCCCTCATCCTGGCACAATATCCTGCCCTTGATGGCCAAGAGCCCTTTGAAAAACTATCTAATCCAGGCCACGGGACTCTGAGATGTCATACAATACAGCTGGGAACTTCTGGAAGATGGCAAAGGTCAGACTACTGTCCCAAGCAGTCACAACCTCTACACTAGGGTACAGAAGTCCTGTCATCTCTCAGACCTGGGCTGGCCCCGGGTGCCCAGATAAGGATGCTGGGCAGAGGGTGTGTGTGGTTGGTGTAGTACAAGTGGGGAGTTTATTCCCCACTCAGCTCTGCATTTCTGGTCACGTCCTTCACTGCCTCACGCTGCTTATCTAGTTGTGTGTGGGAAGTGTAAACAATTGGTTTTCAAAAGGTCAGGTTGGAAAGGTAGCTAAAACATGAGCAAATACAGTCAAGAAAAAGGTACTTTGAATGCTTTGCTTGCTCCCTACTTTCTATCACGTTTTTTGAAAGGTCGCCAGGGCCTTTGCCACACAACTTTCTACCACAAAACAACACCCTTTAAGGAAAATGTGCAGCGTTCCCAGTTACCTTCATACTGCAGAAATAATTTCCCCTAAGCTAAAGCAAACTGCTCAGCAGAGATGTGGGCAATATAGTACTGTAAATCTTGATTCTTTGTCCATCTATGCAATGCTAATGCAAAAATCATGCATCTGATTATTAAATCTGTGCATATCATACAATGGCCAAGTAGGGCATAAAGCACCACACAAGGTGGGTCCTCAAATCCCTTTACATCAACCAGCCTGGGCAGGAACAGAATCAAGTTCATTCTGTTTGAATTTGTCTCTCCAGGTAGGTGAGGTGTCCACCTGACCCTGTGGCTGTGGGATTCAGTAGTCTCTTCCTCCATCCTGGACGAGCACAGTGAGTACTTACCTACATCTACCTGATTACGAAAGATTAGCTTAAGGAAAGAGTGCCAGGTGAGAACAAAGATTTCACACATTTTCTGGCTTCTCTAGTCAATGGAGATCAAAGGGTTGAACAAACAGAATCCTCCTCTTTTCTGGATGGTGAACATGGGGACAAAAGAAATCTTTCCACATAGGAATGACAAATCCTGGCAGTTCTGGTCACCCTTTTTTTCCTTGGAAAGAAGAAAAAAAATTAAATTTCAGTGCCAGCATTATTCATTATATGTATCACAGTAGGGAATCTCCTGTCATAGTTGAAACCCTACAAAATAAAGTTTCAGCTACTTATACTATTTAATACTTCATACCTTATACTACAGATAGCTAATGGCACCAGCCACTTCTATTTAAATCTTGTAATGCCCTTTGGCCCTAGGGACTATGCTTCTTGGAGCTGCACACATTAACGTGAGATATAATAACAAGTAGGAAACCACGATGTCCTTGTTCTTATGCACAGCTTTTACATAGAACAAAGTAGATCTTTTACAAGCTCCTTCTGAGCTGACTGATCACAAGAAACATCACCACCCATAAGGCTCTGCAGAGTATCAAGGATTTTTATGACAGAGGGAAATGTCTGTAAATATCTTAAAAATTATTATTTGCCATATGATTTTTTTTTTTGTGCTTGGTACAAGCTCTGGTAGGACAGCATCCAGTCCAGCTACTGTTAAAAAAAATCAAACAAACAAAATTAAACAAAATTAAAACAAATCAAATAGTAGTTCTCATTTGTTAGAATGGGCTTGCTTAGTTTCATTTTGTATTGCTAGCCCACAGAAAGCTTACAGGAAATTTCAGCTGGTAAAATGTAAATTTACCGTAATTGTGTATTAGCACCAGATGCAGCTGACCACAAGATACATGCTTTAGAAAAAAAACAAGCTTTCGTGCTAGCAGGGGAATAAGTGGCAGGAAACAAATCTGCCTAATACTATCACAGGTTTTCAAGCCTGCAACTCAGAAAGAAGTATGCTGTATCTCCAAGGATACCATGCATTCCAAAAAGAATACCACAAAAAAAGAAAAATAGTAGAAAAAGTTTTACTGCAGGGAAAAAAATATACTTTTGTTTGTTACCTTGCAGCATTCTGCTCTGAGGGTCAGTGGGACATAATGCACACAAAGCAAAAAGCTGAGCGCATTCTTTCCTCTTTGGTGAGGTGAAGAATGCAACAATGGACAAGCAGCACAGTCAGGTTGTCATGACTCACATCTATCATAGATCCCTTCTTTCAGCCTTAATTGCACTGTCCTTGACCGTTCTGATGGCTGCAGTCTACTTCATCCTGACTGATCCTTCATCTTTCTTCTAGTTCATCCCCTGCCCTGTCCTTGCCCCTCCCTCCTTTGTGTCACAGCATGCTCTTGTTGTGTCCTCATGAGCATAGGAAGGCCACGGTGATCAAAGCTGACTAGCACACCTGACCAGGGACTCCTGGGACCTTCTATATCTTGCAAATAAGCAACCCTGTGAGACTAATTTGATGGAAAATCAGATCATCTAACTTAAAATGCCGTTTTGTGAGACACAAAAATAACGTTTTGAGATTTCAGGATGAGAAAATTTATGAAAGCAGAGATTATTAATTCAGTTTGCAACATAAAAAAAAAAACCCAAAACCACACACACAAACCCAATTAACAATGCTAGAGAAAAAACCATACCTTGTTACCCCCAAATAAAATTGGTACTAAACGTTGTAAGACAGACCTTGGAATCTACCTTCAAGGATGAGCCTGTCCCTACCTTTCCACATCCTCTTTGAAAAGGCAGAAATTTGGATACCTAAGTGCATCAGGAGAAGATTAGGGAATTCGGACAAAGTCATGTAGGGTATGAATCCTACCAAATGACTTCCAAGCTCATGATGGAAGAAACGGGAGTGATATGTTTCACCTCAGACTCTTGGCCAGCTAGAACATCTGACCCGACTGCATGGCACCAACAAACGTGAAGCTAAGGGATTTTGTGATATACGGACATGAAGTCTTCAGCAAAAGGTAACCACAATGTGCCAGAAGCTGCCTCACAGAATGAATGGTTGTGGACTGTAGGAATCTAGGCCCTCAAAAACTCAGCAGTTTGTTTTGGTTACTCATCATGTACCAGTAATCCATCCCATTGCCTTCTGTGAAAAATAGGATTTCTTGTCAATTATATTTCCACCTCTGCAGGTGAAATTAAGTTCATCTGGTTACTATCTTTTTTGAAATGCTTTTCCAGTGGAAAACTATAGCTTAGATGAGTCAACGAACAATAGCAGGCCTGACCTTGGCAAAACACAGAGATGAATTATATGATGCTTGCAAGGACTTGATGTATGATTAGCTGAGCCAGCACGTGGTGTGTACAACAGACTGCGATGTATAGGGCCTACAGGAGGTCAAAGCAGGCTAGACAAGAGCATTCCACACAAAGGCAAGTTCCAATATATCTAGCTGGATAAGACAGTTCAATTCAAAGATTTTCCTCAGGAAAATATTAAAAAAAATGTTATAAATGTGAGACTAACCACAGCTACCATTTAGTCAGAGAAACCGGCTGCATTTGCCAAAGGGGATGAGAAATGCCAAGAATGACATTTTTTAAAATGGCCATGTCTTTGAGTCTTCCTTGATTATTTACAATTTTCTCTTCCTTTGGAGGTAAGTTTAACATTCCTGTCTCCTAAATATGTGAAGATATCCAAATTCTAATATCTGAAATTTTCTAAATGTCAAAAAAATCCCTTTTGAGACAGCTTATATATACAAAAGGATTAGAATGCAATTACTTTGCTTTTTCAAATGGTTAAGTAGCGGTATCAGCAATGAAGGTTTTTTGCTCACTGTTTACTAGTATTGAGATAGTGCATTGTACTATCCAATTAATGGTTATGCTTCACTGGAGCAAAGCAGTTCCGTTGCAAATGAGGTATAATTTCTCAACCAGAGGAGGAAACTTCTGTGTTCTTTGGTTGCTATAGGCAGGCAAGTTATCTACTGCAGGAAAATCTCATCCAGTATCTTCAAGTGGATTTTCAAGTTATAATACAATACAGGAACTCATTTACCACAGAGAGAAAAAAAAAAGACATTGTCTCTAGTGACTTTTGTGGCAGCAAGAGTATGAGCTAATTAACCACAAAAAGGCATGCATGGCAGCTATTTATGTTTGCTGAGGAGTTTTATATCTCTCTCAAATCTGGTAGGGACTGATGCTCCCTAGGGACCTCCTGAGGGATACTGCTAGGGACTCCTAAATTCAGTGGGCAGCAATCCCTTCTGTGAACTTCGAATCAGGCTCAAACTGAAGATGCAACAGAGACAATAAAATAGCAAAATGTAAAAGAAATTTAAACTTATATGTAAATGTAAGAGGTGTACAGTTTGTGTAACAGACATAAGGTATAATAAACTCCATGCCTAGACTTAAAAATTACTTCCCTCCAAAGAAGTAAAGCAATACCTTTTTGGGCAATGTGTTATTGCTATGTTAGGATATTGCTTTTCTCAGAGAAATAGCTTCTGTAGTGGATCAAATGTAAATACGTTATAACAGCATAAACCACAGACTGCAGAGAACAGTGCCTATCAGAAAAATTATTATAGAAGCTAGCAGAGTTACAGGGACACTTTAAGTCTTTTTCTCAGATTACTCACAATCTTTTGAAATCATTTTTTCAATAATTCTCTATAATACCCTCATTCCAGAGGGACAAAGTATCTAAATTCCACTTTCATCAGGGCATTCAAATCCCTTAGCCTACCTGTTTTAAAACTTCCCAGCTGATTTTGCAGCATGCAAGGTTGCATCATGCTAATAGGAAAATTGTCTAAAAGTGATTGTCAATTATTATGGGCCAGATTGACTCTTGCATAAGTCAGGCAATTGCAACAGGAAAGGTAAGCATTTGAAGCATATCTTTCTTTAGCAGAAGCTGTGAAGATTCTCAGAGAGAGTAGAATAGGTTCATAGTTCACCCTAAAAGAGGAAATGTTTGACTGTCTTATATAAGAAACCTGTAAGTGTGGTTGATTTTACTGCCACTTCATTTCTTTCAAGGTGAACCACATTAAAATTCCAGAGACTTTTGGCCGTTCTTTATCAGACACTAAATCTACAGCACTTTACAGATGGGAGTTTCTTTAAAAAGACACGCTCTAGGAAATAGAAACTTCTCATTCAGACGCAGCAGTTTGCTTTGCCAGGTTTCACAGCACTTTACAGGAGATGGCAGGGACTTTTTCTTCAGTCTTTAGAAGGGGAAATGGAAATACGAAAATATAAAATAATTGGCAAATGACACAGAGGAAAACAAGGAACAGATCAATATGCTTACTGACATTGCCACCACCAAAAAATATATTGACAATATTTTTACTAGCTTTCTTCAGCTTCCTCAGTTACATGTCTGTATTAATGAAAACCAGGATCTCCACCAGAATAACAGAGTAAAATTTAATTAATTCCCCAGGGTTCAAATATGTAAGACTAATAAACAAGGTGGCTTCATATTCTTTTTTAATAAGCTCCATTTTAAATTCGTGGTAGAAATCTCCACATAGAACTAATAGTCCAACCTATAAGGCCAAGGTGGTCTCACCTCTGGCATGTACTACTACTGCTAGTCTTCAACATTAAGAATTAAAATACATCTGTACAGATCAGTAGTCAAATCCCCTGGGAATGACGCTTTTGTCTATCCCAATGCTACTATTAATTTTGCTTTTTAAAAATCCCTCATTGGAGGAGTAGAAATTAGAAAGGATTTCTGATGTAATTGTATTTAGTCGCTGTTTTGGTGGAACTCACACTTATCTTCTACATAAATGCTTATACATAGTGATATTTGATTCTGGAAGTAATGATGTTCTTGTCTCTCCTGTTCACCTGAAGGCTGCTCTCATTTTTAGGATTCATCTGATAATGTAACTACATTTAAAGACAATTCCTATCCATCTGTTCTTCAGTCAGGATTTTCCTTACTTTAAATAATACTTTTCCTCCACAGTTTTTACATACAGTGAGCAATGTACATAACTACATAGATGGCTATTCTCTGAACATATTCCAGTTTCAATATATCTTTCTCAGAACATCATGATCTGAACTGTATATAGTGATCATGACAAGAAAACACTATTATTTTCATTTTTCTGTCAATAAGTTGACACCTTGGAGACTGGGAGTTATTGAAGTGTGGGTGAACACTGAGAAATAAATCCGACCTTCAATATCAGCATGGGAATATTGGCATAGCACTCAGGAAAGCTTCCCTTGTTTCTACTCATTATTTTTAAGATGTAAAATCCATGAAAAGTAGAACTATAGAATCATAGAATCATTGAATGGTTTGGGTTGGAAGGGATCTTAAAGGTTATCCAGTTCCCACTCCTCTGCCATAGGCAGGAGCACCTCCCACCAGACCAACCTGCCTAAGATTGCATCCAACCTGGCTACGAAACTTCCAGTAAACCACAAATACCTCATTTAAGCCAAGTCTGGAGATTAATAAGACTCATTAGCTTTTCTCTACTGGCACTTTGCCACTCTGCTCTTTTTCCGACAGCCTAAAACTTGATTAAAGGAAGCATTCAATGCAGGAAAAAAATATTTCAATGCTTATTATTTTAAAGAAATAATTGAATTAATGAGATTCAGCAGCTTCGAGGTTAGTTGGACAAAAAAAATACCAAACCAAACCAAATAATACTCCCTCTCCCCCAGCTTTCTAGCTCCCTCTTTAGGAGAGAAAGGGAAAGCTGGACATGCACCCCACCTACTGCATCTACTTTGACTTTAAACTCTCTGGTTGCTTGGGAAGGAAAATAAGTAAAGAGGTGTCTTCCTCCTGCCAAGTGTAATTTATTTGCTTCAGCAAAATTTCATAAAGCTTTGGGTAGATTTTTCTCATACAATTTTATACAGGGCAATTTAGGAAAGGGGAAGACAAATTAAAAGCTGGGATTAAGCTGAGATGGTAAAGAGAAGCACACAATCAAGTTAGTCTAGAAATATGCGGAAAAGCTTTGAAGGAACTGCTTCAAAGTCATCGACCAGTGTTCTGCCAATGCAGAGAGTGAGTGTCCAGAAAGGGCTGAGCAGAGTGCCCAGCACAATGGTCCTCCCCTGCCATCCTGGGCACCTTCCAAAAATCTGGGCACAGATTTGGGGAAGAGCATCATGATATCTCCAAGATTCAGGAATTAATCTAAAAGGTTTCTCCTACCTTTCCTATCTGGAGTCTTTTTTTTTTTTTTTTCCCCAGGGGATAGTAACATTGCAAACAAGAGATCGCAGGAGTGGGAAGAGGTGATTTTGGCTGTGCCGAAATTCTTGACTGGCCATCAGACAAGCCTGTTCATGGGCCACCACAGCAGTATTTCTCAGCAAGTATCTCCCTAGTGGAAAACCTTCTTGTCTTTGCCAGTGTGACAACCAAGTCATGGGAGGAGACTTTCACTGTAGAATTTAAGATGCTCCTTTTTGGTGCCAGAATGATATAGTTGTACAGTAAACATCTGAACAATAGAAAGTAACTAATACATTTCTACCTCAAATAGCTACGAAAAGTCAGTGACATCCACTTAGAGTGGATTGAAAGCTGAGTAATGAGCAGTTTGCAGAAGATTAGAGGCAGCTGAGTGGTCTCTATCCAGGAATTCAGTCTGGTGCTGCGGTTACATGAGTGCAAGGGAAAGCACCTGCAGGTGTATGGTATGCAGGGATGGGGTCATGGCAAGGACTTTTTAAGCAGATTAAATAGCACCCTCTCTGAAATAACAGTTGATAGTAGGTTTCGTTCCTCCACCCTGGGGAAAAGACCTGAAGATTTAATATGGTGACTGTGAGGTCTTGAGCTGAGGAAATTATTTTTAGAGTGTCTCCATGCTGTGGGTGTGTAACCAGAAATCTGCACCAGGGGCTTCAGATGGATAAAGTCCCTATTTTCCTTAAAGAATTCAACATTTGTGAAAAAATGTCAGGATAATAAAAATTTCCTTCTGCAACTTTCCCATGTTGCTACTTTCTGTATTGTAAAATGCTTTCACTTTGGCTAAAACCACTGTAGAAGAATAAGCAAGTGTAACTATAACAGCAGCTGAAGACACAAAGGCAAGGGCTTTTCTTTCCGTAGCAATTCTGCTGGGTTGGGACTTATGTTTTTCTTTCCTGTAAAATAAACCCAGTAAGAAAAGGGTGTCCTTTGTTTAAACCCGTGTTTCTCATCTTTGTAGAAGTAGTTGGGCACAGAAAGAATAAGCTCTTAATGTGAAATGGGGTGTTTGCTTCCTGTGGTTACACATTTCTCTTTGTTGAGAAGCCTAGCAAAGTCATTTATACCTTCGTGGCTGCACCAAGTCAGGTATGACTGAGGTGTTTCCTTGAAAACTGCCTTGTTTCAGCTTACTCATCATCTGTTTCACTGAAAATTAGTTCCTGCCTCATCATCATAATAAAATTACTCACCATAAATAAAAAGGCTTTAGACTAAAGCTACCCACAGGTTAGGAGCTGTAGAACTCATCTTTGCAGAAAGACAGTAGTTTACTGCAAAATGAAAACACCTTGATAGTTACTGTGGTTGTGATCACCATCACCACTATTGTTGCTATTTTAAAATGATCCTACCTGAATTTTCCTGCTTTGCTTTTAATAGAGGTAGGACATAACCTGTGGGCAGCATGACTTTGTAACCTATTGTGCAATCTTTTCTCTGTAGGCGCAGGGAAGAATCTCATGTGCAGGACACACATTCATTCCATAAAGATTCACTTCTGACATCACCCAGAATAAAAAGCTGACTTCAGTAGGCCTTCTGGGTAGGATATGTGAGATGTGTGAGAATTGGATCTTCTCAGGCAATAATGAAACAGCACAAAGTCTTTCTAAACATTCATGATAGCATGAGGAAATACTTTTGGGCTGATCCTGCTACAGAGACCTCAGTTTTAATGTGACCCTGCAGCCTTTTACATACAGTATCACCACTCATAGGAAACTGGAGAGTCTTTGCATTGACTTGACAAAGCCTCAGGATGTGTTTTGTCTGAACTTGTCTTGATTTGCCTGAAGCTTCATTTTCATTTCCTTCGTTTGTAACAGTAATTATTCTTAATCAGGTGCTCATGTGATCAACAACTTTTTAACCCAGTTTCCAATGGTAATTGGTCTTCCACACCTCTTGAGCCCCTAAGTCTCAAGAAAGGAATAAGGAGAATGAACATTGAAACATTGTAAGAGAAGAATAGTTTTGAGACCATATGAGGAACCTGAACACACACAATTCCATGGGAACTAATGAGATACATCCCAGTGTCCTTAGCAAAATGGCAGTGTTGTTGCTAAGCTGCTGTCCACCATTTGTGCAAAGTCATGGCAGTCAGGTGAAGTCTCCAGTACTTGGGAAAGCGGAAACATTGCACTCAGTTTTTAAAAGGGTAAAAAGGAGGCCCTTGGGAAGTACCAGTCAGCCCAGTAAGATTATGGAATGAATCCTCTGGGGAGATAGGTCAAGGCATAAGGGTGACTAGAGACAGCCAACAAGGCATTACCAAGGGCAAATCATACCTAAATACCCCGATGACCTTCTATGATGGAGTGAGTGCACCTGTGGACAAGGGAAGAGCTACTGATGGTATCTGCCTGGACTTTTGTAGAACCTTTGACACGTCCCACACAACAGGCTGGACCGCTGGGCAGTGTCCAATGGCATGAGGTTTAACACGGCCAAATGCCGGGTCCTGCACTTGGGGCACAGCAACCCTATGCAGAGATACAGACTGGGAGAAACCTGGCTGGAAAACTGCCAGGAGGAGAGGGACCTGGGGGTGTTGGTCGACAGCCGACTGATCATGAGCCAGCAGTGTGCCCAGGTGGCCAAGAAGGCCAATGGCATCCTGGCTTGGATCAGAAATGATGTGACCAGCAGGTCCAGGGAGGTGATTCTTCCTCTGTACTCTGCACTGGTGAGGCCGCTCCTTGAATCCTGTGTTCAGTTCTGGACCCCTCACCACAAGAAGGATGTTGAGGCTCTGGAGCGAGTCCAGAGAAGATTGATGAGGCTGGTGAAGGGGATGGAGAACAGACCCTATGAGGAGCGGCTGAGAGAGCTGGGGTTGTTTAGCCTGGAGAAGAGGAGGCTGAGAGGAGACCTCATTACTCTCTACAACTACCTGAAGGGAGGTTGTAGACAGGAGACAGCTGGTCTTTTCTCCCAAGTGAAGGGGGATAGGACAAGAGGGAATGGCCTCAAGCTCCACCAGGGTAGATTTAGGCTAGGGATTTAGGAGGAAGTTCTTCACACAGAGGGTCATTGGGCAATGGAACAGGCTGCCCAGGCAGGTGGTTGATTCACCTTCCCTGGAGGTGTTTAAGGGACGGGTGGATGAGGTCTTGAGGGACATGCTTAGTGTCTGATAGGAATGGTTGGACTAGAAGATCCGATGGGTCCCTTCCAACCTGGTTGTTCTATGATTCTATGATTCTAAGATGAGTCTAAGAATTGTGTGTTCAATGGATAAAGAATAATCTGGGTGGCTGCATACAAAACGTTACAGTCAACAGTTCAGTGTCCAAATGGAGGTCATATTGGGACTGCTACTGTTCAATAGCTTGAGTAATGACATAGACAGTGGAATTGAGTGCATCCTTAGCACCAGGGGATGGACAGCAGCCTTCTTAGCAAGCCCCTGACTGTTAGATGGTTGTGATAGATGGGCAAACATCCACTCACACCCTGATCTCAGCACGGCTGTATCTGGCTCAGCTCCTTCACGGCAATGCTCACGCCAGGAACAGCCACCAGAATCCACTTCCCTCTCCCTGGCACAATACACTCTGCTGTGCCAGACCCCAGCACTGCTTTCAGTCCTTGTCTTTACTGCTGCTTCACTGAAGGCATCTCACACATACATAATAAAATAATAAATCTTCACAACTGCTTTGTAATGTAGATAAAACATGAGTTTTCTTTGCATTTTACAGATTTGAAAGATTTATTTTGATAATTTTGGTTGCCTGACTTGCACTGACCTTACTTTCTGGTTTATGAAGTACTATACAATAACTCTTTACATGTTTGAAGCCCTCTTGCCCTGAATGCAGCTCTAAATCTGTGCCAATGTCATTGACACTAAGGACAGCACATGTGGAAAGGAGAAACACAACTGGTGACCAACTGTGACAAATCTGGTTTAAGTGACGTGCCTAAAATCACACGGGAACCTCTCCAGCAGAGAGATAGAGGGATAAAACCTTGTCAAACACTTTACCTGCTGAATGCAAAATTCTTTTATTCTTTTATTTTTACTCTAATCTCACAAGTCCAGTTGCTGCACTGAGATGGTTCTCTTGTGCCTATCTCTCTCATTCACTACAAAATCCTACCCAAGCTCGAAAAGGTGGTCAAGGAGGAAAAGGCATACAGAGCCCTACCCTGGCCATCTGCTAAACTTTGATTTTATGGTGTTTAATGAGTACATTTATCTAATTAGCTTTAAAAGAGGGATGCCTTTTTCTAGCATTGTTTATCAAAAAGGAAACTGAACCCTCTCCAAGTTCATAACTTCCATGACTGGGAGTCAAGGGACAAAAACCTGGCAAATTCAGTATTTGTCTTTTAACTGCTCAGGCTGTGATGGACTTGGAGGTCCAGCTCCAGTCTTCAATGGAAATAAGCACACAGGTGATGGCCACAAAGGGGACTGTAATTCTCTTTTGGTCCAAGGCCAGACTGCTGCTGGCAATGCTGACAGAATATCTGTCTGGCTTTAGTTCACTGCCATTCTCAGTGTAAAGCAAGGTTAGAGGAAACAGAGCATGTGCTTGCCAGCAGGTTTAGGGAAGGACTTTGGAGGGATGGGGATGTGTGGTCTCATGGATGCAGGCTGCTCTGCCTGCTCCTCCCAGTATTTATCCCAGAATTAGGGATGTCACCTCTTTGTCCTTCTGAGCTAGTATCTCTCATAAGTGGCTTTCTTTCCTGTGCTCATTTTCAGATTCAGTACATTTTTAGTCCTCTTAGGCAGACTATCTCAGATATCACCACCTGAATCTCAGTTTGTCCATTCCCATGATAACTTACTCTTCTTGTCCATCTGGTTTTGGTTCTCCTCTTGTATGTCCCCTTTACCTCACAAGATCCTATGCCCTGCAATTTGCCTTCTGTTTTCCCTCTCCAGTCAGCCTTTCTTCACCAAAACTTAGTTCCCAGAGTTCTTTGCACTCTCAGGCTTCATGCCTGGTTAATTCCTTTTATTTCTTGTTTTCTACTTGCACAATATTTTTGATTTTCTCTTCCCCTCCTACCTGCCCTCTCCTTACTATACTACATCTGACATCTTTACCGCTCTCATCTCCCACCTCATTCTAATGCTTCACCTGATACTCCTCTCTTGCATGTTCTGGCTCTTGCTCCTTCTGCTACGGCACATCAGGGAAAAATTCATTTCAGCTGCAAAAAGTTGGGTTTGCAGAAACAGAGTTTGTTTTGAATCAGAACAGAAAATTTCTGGGCTAAGCACATGGTAATGCTGAACAAGTAATGTTCCTGCAATAACACATTTCAGGGATGCCCATTGCACCATTCCCAGAAGACAATATGACTCTGGTTGGTTGCTTTTGAGGATCTTCTTGTCATGTTAGAAGAGCCTACTCAATTTTATCAGTGGTGACAAACGAGAAGACAGCAAAGAAAAAAAAAATCCATTTATCCATTTTAGTTGTCATTTATCATGAGTTTTGGAATGTCCAGCAACATGGAAATCTGAAGAGTGGTTCATCAGGGACAGCATCCAGCCTCCAGACCAGAGCACTTGGAAGTGGAGTTGGTTGAATTCTGTAAGATGAGGGGACAGAGCAACCTGCAGGGATCCTCACTCAGTGGCTATGAATGCAGAGACAGCATGGGAGTGGTGGGTGGCAGGGAAGCTGGCAGATTCCTGGTGGGCATCTTCTAGATACTGCTGGAATCTCCTCAGATTTCCCTGTAAATTTGTGGAAGCTTAGTACTTTCTGCAGAGCACTTTAGCTTGAAAACTTCAATCATTTCTGCCCAAACTGCTTGCTTCATTGATCTAGTTCCAATGAACTCAGAATATCAGCTCAGGAGACTTCTTTTTTTGAGCTTTGTCCTGGCTTGGAGGATATGGAAATAATTGTTACAGGGAATATCCTGTCTTCTGAACTGCAGCCAGAAGAAATATGCTTAGCTGCTCTGTGAGGGTGACATACCTCCACTTCTACCAGCCGCAAGAGCTCTGAGAAGGTATATGTATGGCTTGCTAAGATCGGGAAGGACTAGGAAGTTGCAGAATTCTTAGTGGAGAGGCCATCGGATCCTTTGACTACTAAAACAGAAGTTTCCTAAACAAAATGAAACGGCATGTGATCATTTGTAAATCACAATTCCTTGAAGTGTTTAAATCTCAGCAATGGCTGGTCCAGCTCTCAAAGCTCCAGGAGAAAGAGATCCTGACACAAAGTGCATCCACTGCAAGGTTTCATCTGACAGAGAAGTATAAAAATCTGCCAGAAAGGTCTGTAGGTTTTGTTAACACCAGCAGGGTAATGCGGTTTTCTGCCTAGCATCTTCTTGGAAGTGATTAAATAGTTTTCTGTGAAATAAGACAAAAAAGAAGTCAACCTGGACTGGACTCCTAGCATGGAAAAGCTGAACAGTTTAAGTCTAACAGGGTTATGAAATGTTTAAAAATCCTCCTTTGTGAAGATTCCAGCAATGTAGACATCAGGTAGTCCAACTTGCTCTGCCTTAAGTGTAGAACCTTTGTCGCATGTGTGATTCCTCTGTTTTTAAACAGAAAAACGTAAAAAAGAGTTTAATAGTATTCTTTTACTGGGAGTTGGAACTTTATGACAACCAACCTATTTGGCATCAAACTGAGTTTTTTGTTTAAATATATAATCCAGAAACTGCCAACATTAAATTTCTATGCATGGTAAGAAGGGAAGCACAACCACTTAAAAATAACTGTTCTCTGGTCTTTGAAGAAATGAATATTTCTAATCTTTGCTTAGCTTTTGCTTGATATGCATTTTCTTAAAGCTGGGGATTTTTGTGCAGGTTACTATGAGTGTGTCTGCGTCTGCGAGACAAAGATAACAACTTTGATACCAAAGGTGTGAAATACATTTAAAAATTTTAAATTATACACTGAGTTTAAAACTATTAGGTTGAAGTTAAGCTTTGCCTCTTGGTAGATACATGTTTTGTTTCAAGTCTTCTAATGTTTACATTCCAAAGTTTTGGTAGCACTTAAAAAGCAAAAGATTACTTAAATAGGAAGTATTAAATCCCAAGATGATTAATATTGCAAATGATAGCATGCCATTTCTCAACACTCATTTTCATTTTCCATTTTGCATGTAAGGTTTGTCCCTGTGCTGTCATTTTCAGTATGTTCCTTTTTTACGATGCTTTTTTTCCAGACATTTTATTGGCTAACTACAAAACTTTTGTAAGTGCTAGACATTGTTTGCATAATTCTTCAAAAACACCATTGCATGCTTCAGACAGAACAGTGAAAAAAATATTTCTCTTTCAGAAATAAGAAATAAATCATTAATACCAAAACTGCTTAGGCAACTTTTATTGCATCCAATATCTTAAAAGAAGCTTTATTTTTAATTGTCTGTTCAAGTCGTTTACAAGTAATACGTGATCCATGGGAATCCCAGTCAGAAAACAAGTATAGTCCATGCTTTCCCATGCTGGGATGGCACGTATTGCTATCTAATCAACCTTTGTACAAGGACCAGGAAACTTTGCAACCCAGATGAGCATAGGTTTGGGTTTTTTTCCTGGGTAGAACCGGTGACCTGATGAGACAAAACTACCTACGGCATGACTGATATGAAAAATGAATTGCAATGTGCTAATGAGGCTGTTCCCAACCATTTTCTCTATGCACAGAGGAGAAGGGTTCCTGCACACTTTAATCACTACCTGAATGAGGAGCCACTGGGCAGGAGTTACCACCACACACAGCCTGCACAACCTCTGCTTGCAGGAACTGCATGCAAGGGCAGAGGTTGCCTGAGAAGGAAAGAGATTAAAGGCCTGAATCACATATATGAGGCTCAGTTTACTCAGTAAAAGACAGAAGCTCCCTCATTTGGAGAAAAGCATCTAAGTGATTTGTCTAAATATCTTTAACATTTCACTTCTAGCCTATTGACCAGGTCCAGCCTCATGCAAAAGAGAAGGGCAGGCATTTGCCTTCCGCACTTACTCATATCCTGAGCTTGGTGTAAACTGAGGTCACTTATATTTCTTCCTTGTCCTTCATGCATTACATATAGTAAGACTCAGTGATCATCTGATACAGAAAAAGTATTAGCTGTCCCTTTCAATGCTATGTTCCAAGGAAACCCAAATCACCCTTAATCATACTGATGCATTGGTGAAACCATCAAGATAAAACAGGCAATAACACTTCCTGGAACAGTTTTCCTCATCAAATAGTATCTCTGTTCGTGCAAGATATGGTATCAGGCAGCTATCTTTTTATACCGATATTAGTCAGATATTAATAGCACTCTGACCACTAAACTCCAGTCTCTGTTCCTGAGGTTGATGCTTTCCTCTAAAAGCCTGGCTTCATCAGAAGGAACATTTTGGAGATGGATCTGAGTTAAGCATCTGGCATACAGATAGAGTTAGCATTTTTTGCCCAGAAAAAAGACCTGACCGCTAAATATAGCAGCATTTTTACCATTCGGTCACGCACAGCAATACTGTTTATCATATTCCTACATTATGTAACAAAATTAGTGATGCCT
Source organism: Coccyzus lansbergi (assembly GCA_033558105.1). NCBI lineage: Eukaryota > Metazoa > Chordata > Aves > Cuculiformes > Coccyzidae > Coccyzus > Coccyzus lansbergi. The sequence continues at coordinate 203,748 of JAUMJK010000712.1, forward strand.
ACATTGCAAGGATGACCCCACAACATTTTGCCATAAGGTTTTTTGGTTTAGTCTTTCAGATCTTGCGTTCTGATCCAAATGCTTTCATTAGAGACACCAGCCCCAGGCTGAATTACTTTGATTTTGTTATTTTGCCTTAGGCACGGAGATTTCAGAAAAATGTTTTTTTGGTTGCGATATTTTGCCTCTGTCAGAAAATCTGTAACAACCTCTGTGAAATCTACCAACATTTCCCAGTTTAAAGCTGGAAATAAATCTTTAACAGAACAGCTGCTCATCTTCCTGGAGATCTCACTGATGCTCACTGGCATTTGTTCTACAAAGGAGGATGGACTAGCACACAGGGCCATACGTCATTCTGAACTGGTGGAGATGCTACCTTTCCACATTTTAGGGGTCCTGTGCTGTTAGAGTGGCTGCTAAACCTATGAACAAGTTGTCTTCCTCATGTCCAAATCAAGCCTTCTCTTCTCCAAGATGAACACTACCAGCTTTCTCAGCATTTCTTCATAGGAGAGGTGTCCAAGCCCCTCTGACCAATTTTGTGGCCTTACTCTGGACGTGTGCTAACAGGTCCACCTTTTTTGCTGAGGGATGCAAAGCCAGATGCAGCACTCCAGATAGGGTGTCACAATGGTGGAGTAGAGGAGGAGAATCACCTTCTTCTCATACAGCCCAGGGTATGATTTGCTTTCTCAGCAGTAAGTTCACATGCAATTTTTATGTAACAGTATCTCCAAGTCCTTCTTTGTAAGGCTGATATCAATTATTCTTCTTCCATTCTGTACTGACAGCTTGACCCAGGTGTACAGGACCTTGCAGTTGGAGGTTCACATGGGTCCTCTCTCAAGCCTGTCAAGGTCCCTCTGAATGGCATTCCTTCCATTTAGCCTATCAACTGTACCAGTCAACTTTGTCTCACCTGCAAACTTCAATCTCACTCTCTGTGTCACTAACTGAAGATATTGGACTGTAGCAATTCCAATATGGACTGCTAAGGAACACCACTTATTACTGATCTCCATTTGGACACTGAACTGTTGACTGCAACTCTTTGTATGCAGTCATCCAGATTATTCTTTAACCATCCCTCAAAACCACCTCTCTCATATAGCAGCCAGAATGTTGTATGGGACGTGTCTTTACAGAAGTCCAGGCAGATGACACCAGTAGCTTTTCCCTTGCCTACTGGTACAGTCACTCCATCATAGAAGGCCATAGGGGTATTTAGGTATGATTTGCCCTTGGTAAAGCCTTATTGGCTGTCTCTAGTCACTTCTCTGTCACCCATATGCCTTGACATATCTTCCTGGAGGACCCATTCCATAATCTTACTGGGCTGACTGGTACCTCCCAAGGTCCTCCTTTTCACCGTTTTTAAAAATCGCGTGTGACATTTCCCTTTTTCCAGTTACCGGGGAATGATTGTTTGGGAAAAGAACTTGAAGTGAACTCTTAATGTGTTCCATGCTGTCAATATTAAGAGACTTCAAAAGCACTTTTAAAATTGCAAACTTCCTGACATCTGATCTCAGTTTGCAAAGCTTCCCAGTACAATTCACTGTCCAAATTCCTGTCCAATTATTTTTCCTTCATTTTCATGACAAACCCATTTGAGTCTGAGATGAAAATTAATTCAGAAAGATCAGTGCATATGTCTCCTGTAGTCTAGAGGTGATGATCAGTTGCTGTCTTTCAAACTGTAATCCACATTAAATGGAAAAGAATGTAAAGAATATCACATTTAAAGAGAAGAGACTCTTTCCTGCAGATATTTTCATCACTGACTTCCTTTCTATTCGACAGATTAACCTGGACTGTGGAATATTCATTTGTGATGCCAGTTCTATTTTTTCTCTTAATTCTTTTATATATGTAATTGATACAACCAAAACAAGAAAAAACTCCGGTTCTGTGTGACAAATAAAGGAACTGATATTGCCTTATATGACAAGAAAAAAGTCAGTCATTTCAATGGAATTAGTGATGGCTTCAAAATGAAAAACCCTTTGAGGCTTCATGATACATTTTCCTTTCCCTTTAAGACAGAAAAAGGCTCATGATCTGTCATATTAAAACAGAGAAAGACTTACAAAAACATAGAGATGCACAGTATAGACTGACTTACTTCTTGTTGGAAACAAATACAGGATTTTTGGATCTTCCTGAGGCATAAGACTTAATCAACTTTAGATTACTTTTTAATGAAGTAAACAGAAAATCTGAGTCTTTTGCAGAATTGTAGGATGTTGAAGAAAATGGTTTGAACCAGATGCATGGACATAACAGTGATGTGTTGGACTCGATGATCTGGTGGGTCTCTTCCAACCTGGTTGTTCTATGATTCTATGTGAATCATTAACATCATGTACTCAAGGGACTTCCCTCTTTGCCCTTTTTGGTGTGAGCTTCCTTCTGTCCCTACCCTCTGTGTCCCATGGCAGCAGCAGTCCTCTTCAGGATGACCAACTTCAATGTTTGTTTTCATGCTGAGAAATGCAGATTTAGGTGTAGTCAGAGCAGCATTAAGGTATGTATCTCAAACCAAGAAGCTGTGCTTGGTGGGGTGCTGGAAATATAAATATAAAAGGAACACTTGCCTTTTTCATTTATAAAATTGCAAAGTTTTCCATTTATTGAAAAGACAGTTACAATATTTTACCCAATCCAAGTTACCAGACACACCATAATAAGTGGTGCATAGATTCTGTAACAAATAGAGAACATTCTGTGCTGCTAAACAGACTTCAAGAAGCAAGTTTTCCTGTCCCAGAAGCAGTGAAACAGCACAATGGTTTGACCAAACACAGAACGTTATTAGAAGGAAGTAAGTCTAGCTTTTCTTTAGTTTGAAAAATGACCTTGTTTGTTACAGATTAATAAAGATATTGATCAATCTATGTAGTTTATATACAGATCATAAAGACTATGTAGATTATACAGGTGATGTAGATTATTAGATTATATTAATCTGTTTACTTTGAGGAAAAAATTACTCTTTTAATAGCACAACTGGTAACTTAGCATGCTGATGAGTTAAAAATATTAGAGAGAAGGTTTGTGAACCATTACAAAATTTGCAACATGAAAAATAGTTCAGGAAAGTAAAACTTCACTGATTGACACTTTCCTTATTCATATTGCATTTCGTTGAAAACAGAAAATGAAATCAATCTCACTTGGTACATCTGACACAAATTCTAGAATACCTTTGTTTCACTGCAATTATCTAATATCTGTGGTTACAGATATAATTTTAATTTACCTCCTGCTATCTTTTTATTAGTAATTTGTGGCTTCCTTTGTGTTTCTATGTTGCTTGGAACCTACAAAGTTTTATCTTCTATGGATCTATGAAATTACTGTGTTCCAGTGCATTGTTACTTGTGAATGCTCTTTATGGACAGTAAAAGAGAAAGCTCTGATAAAAGAACAGCCCAGAGTTCACTACCATCTGTAAAGCTCTCTGATATTTACCTGCCATCCAAATGGATTTATTTGGTAGGGGTAGTTCTTGAGTGTAATGCGCTATGGCCTAAATCAACCTCTTTCTCTTTCTGATATCCTTTTCTTCTCCATGTACTATATATTTTATATCTATCACAAGGAAGGGGGAGCTCTTACAAGAAGGAGCGTCCATTATGCAATTCAGAGTCTTCCTCTGCACATCATCTTTCCTCTGCCCTACTTGACTTGGAGTCCTGTGGGTAGGAAGTTTAAAATGGACTGTCATCTAATTAAAGACTATCATTATTACCTTGAATGTTGTATTGAGTTTTAGGCCCCTCACTAGAAAGACATTGAGGAGCTGGAGCACATTCAAAGAAGAGTGATGAAGCTGGTGAATGGTTTGGAGCAAAAGTCCTGTGTGGAGCAGTGGAGCAAAGTGGAATTGTTGGAGAAAAGAAGACTGAGGGGAGACCTTACTGCTCTCTGCAACTACTTGTCTCTTTTCCCAAGCAGCAAATGATAGGATGAGAGGAAATGGTCTCAAGTTGCACCAGGGGAAGTTTAGATTAGATATTAGGAAAAATGTCTTCACTGAAAGGGTCTTCAAGTACTGGAACAGGCTGCCCAGGGAAGTGATTGAGTCACAATCCCTGGAGGTGTTTAAAAGATGTGTAGATGTGGTACTCAGTGATATGGTTTAGTAGTGGAATTGGTAGTGTTAGGTTAATGGTCAAACTTATTGATACCCTTGATCTTAAGGGAATTTTCCAACATAAATGATTCTTTAAGTCTATTTTATGATGTTTAGACAGAAGAGAAACATATAACAGCTGTCTGGGTATCCATAGCTGTAGAATTTTCTCTTTGGCAACTTGGTCTTAATAAAAATGTAACATTCTTTTAGTTTGTTAATTGCTATTTCCAAGGCTTTTAAGAAAATTACTTTATTCAAAGAAACATCAATCTCAAGAGTGGCTCTTCCACAGACCCAAAACCTCAGCAGGGCTGAGCAGAGATACAGCCTTTGGATTCTGACACAGAATTCTGCCACATAAATCAGTCCTCATGAAGGCTGGCCAGGAAATACCTGCTCCACTTCACAAAAATCTGATGATAGGACTGACCATGGGAAACCTGCTTTTCCATGGCTGCAGAATGGAAACCAGACTTCTTCATGTCTTTCAACCAAACATCTAGCAATGATCTAAACACCTTGTCTTTCTCAAGAGAACAACAATAGCCTATTGAAATACTTGCAGGAGAAGAAAATAATAATGGAAGAAGTAAAGGGGGAATTCAGATTTAAACTACTTGATGAGGTAATTTATAGTTTTAAGATGCTTCCGCTTCCTGTAACGTGGAAGAGAAATAGCCTTGATTACTTCAATAACAAAATGATAAAATAAATAAAAGCATTGCAATATAAAACATAAAGAATATAAATACTGTGGTAGCTTCCCAGTTTGACAACAAGTTCTGCAACAGCCTTTATCTCCTGGGCCAATAAGGAAAAGACTGTCGTTTAGTGTGACTGTGAATCATCTCCCATACCACTATAAAATACCTAAAGGCTATGTGCAGAAGCTGGCTAAAAATTTGAATCCTAACTCCTTTCTCCATCCAAAATTTCAACTTGCTTTAATCAGAATATAAATTCTTAAAAATATTTGGTAGAAAACCTAAACTTTGGCATTTTGTGATGTGCTTCAATGTTAGTTTTGCACGTTCCTCAGAACTGCAGTCTGTCACAGGGTGTATTTGCTGTTAAGGGCAGTGAAATTAAAATGTTTGATGAGGCAACATATGTAGACAATTATCTAAAACACTTTGGAATTCATGTATAATAATTTCAAAATATTAATTACTTACGTAAGCCAAAACCCTGCCAGTTCTAGAGCAGTTTTGTCCAGTTAAAAAGTTGTGGCTAATGCCCCCTGATTGAAACATTGTTTAGAGAAGAGGTTGCTGCTGAATTGAATGTGGGAGTTACAGCAAAATATGAGAGCAAAGCCTCAGCTTTGCTGTTGAGCAAACTTTGTGCAGAATTTTTATCTTTAAGATATTGCTAATGTTCTTCTTTATATGATATAAAACATCTTTCTGAGGTGATATCTTACTTCAGCAAATGCTCCCCAGATGAAATCAACTTTCAGCCAACTAAAATCTTAATATTGATTTTCCATCCAGATATAGAGAAAAATGTAATGCATAGGGGAGTTTTTGGACTTTGACTCAGACAGATTCTTGGGATTCACTATAAGAAATTACTAGAGAATACAATATTTTTTGAAGACAAAGGAGAAGACTAAGTTATTAAATGGTCAAAAGCTTGTCATTTCTACCTTGGAAAATGGGACTAGGGATCTCTGACCACATCCTCTGACTTGGAGATGAATTTCTTTACCAGACTTTGTGCAGCGTAACAGTGTCCAAAGTAGTTCTTGCAACTCCTCTACCCTCCAGTGAACTGCCCGAGGGAACAGCATCACTGCAAATCCATCACATTCATCCTCGCTGCTGAAGGACCTGACATCCCATCCTGCATGTGCCACAGCCCCATGACACAGGGACTTACAGCCCTTTATGGGCTATTCTATTCTATTCTATTCTATTCTATTCTATTCTATCCTATCCCATCTCATCCCATCTCATCCCATCCCATCCATTCCCACAGGTTAGGTATTTGAATCAGAAGGGGGAAAAAAGGTTAAAATTGCTTCTCCCAATCAAAGAGCTGTCAGTTGGAAAGTGTCCTGGTTAAACTATTCATTGCACACTGATGGCCACAGCTTTGGTTTAAGATTTAGGTAAGAGAAGTCTGTTTGTTATGAACCTGCTGGCAAATGAAAGCATAATAACATTGGTCAAGATTGTCAAGAGTGAAATCACATTCCTCTACAGGTGTGCTACTGCAAGAAAAATGTGCTGCACCCAGGCAGAAGGGGAGCAAAGGAAAATAATGAAAACCATGTGAATAATGAATCACTGTGTGATTATTTATAGTTTTCAAGCTATATTCATGTGAGAGGAGCAGCCAAGTTCAGCTTCATAAATCCTGAAGCAGGTGATGAGAAATGTTCTTTCTTCTTGACACAAATTCTCAGGGCAATGTGGTGGCTTTTGCCCTCTGATAGTCTTACAACTAGCTGGAAATGACCGTGCCCACACTCTTACTTGAACAGGTTCCACCTTATCTTTTGCCAGAAGTTACCAAAGGAAAAAATTCGTATAAAAAAGGCAGAACTTAAGCTTTGACAACAAAATCATAATTATATCATAACTTGGCAGTTAAGCTGTCTTGTCATATATGTGTATGTTTACATGCACTCGTGTACATATGTGTATAAACACACACCTAAAGTAAGAACGACATATACAAACAACACAGAACACTAAGCATATTTTTAAAAGAAATTTAGCAAAAAGACAAAATCCCTAGCCCGTCTATTTCTGTGTTTCCTAGCAAGGCCAAGTTGACTCCATCATACCTTCCTATTGTCTCTACCCCTGTGGCCACTGGCCCACTTGCATGATTCTGACCTTAGATTTGGCTTTCACTGTGGTGCTGAACACTCACTCTGTCCACTGGGTGGCTGCAACTTGTGAGAAACTCAGGGAAACAGAGCACTGGAGGGAGTTCCTCTGTTCCTGCAAGCAGCACGGTTGGGCTGGTGGGTGAAGGAACTGAGCTTGGAGAGCATTGTCACCCAGACTCAAGGGGAGGACAAAGAGGTGGTTGTCGGGGCACAGAGAAGGGATGCACCTATGCAGCTGTTGAGGTTTGGGCCCCGCAGTAAGGAATCATTGAATGGTATGGGTTGGAAGGGACCTTAAGGATCTACTTCCAAACATCCAACCATGTGCAGAGACATGTTCTGCTAGAACAGCTTGCTCAAGACCCCATTCAACCTGGACTTGAACACTTCCAGGAAGGGGGCATCCACAATTTCTCTGGGCAACCTGTGTCAGTGCCTCACCACCCTCATCATAAAGAATTTCTTCCTAATGTCAAATCTATATCCTACCCTCTCCAATTCCCCCTAGCACTATCACTACATCTCCCTCCCCAGATTTCTTGTAGGTCCCTTTCAGGTACTGGAATGCTGCTATAAAGTCTTCCCAGAGCTTTCTCTTCTCCAGGATGAACAAGCCCAGATCTTTCAGTCTGACCTTGTATGGAGAGGTGCTCCAGCTCTCAGATCATCTTTGTAGCCTTCTCTGGACCTGTTCCATAGCCTTCTTATGTTAAGGATTCCAGAACTGGACACAGTACTCCAAGTGAATAGAGGGGCAGAAATCACATCCCTCAACCGGCTGGCCATGGTTCTTTTGATGCATCCCAGGAAATAATTGGCCTTCTGGGCTGCAAGCCCACATAGCTGACTCATGTCAAGCTTCTCATCAGTCAGCACACCCAAGTCCTTCTCTGTAGGGCTACTCTCAATCACGTCATCCCTCACTGCGTATTGAAACTGCGTATTGCCCCAGCCCAGGTGCAGGACCTTTCACTTGGTCTTGTTGAACATCACAAGGTTCACATAGCCCCACATCTCCAGCCTGTCCAGGTCTCTCTGGATGACATCCCATCTTTCTGGTGTGACTACTGCAACACTCAGCTTGGTATGATCTGCAAACTTGCTGAGGGTGCATGAGGTGTTTTTGCACTGGACGGGTTCCAAGAGCTGTAATAGGATCTCTACTTGTTATCTTAAGGTTTCCCTCATTTGAAGTTGAATTACACATCCAAACGCTCTGAAGAACAAAGCCACATCTGCAGAATTACCCTCTTTGCACCTTTGCAAATTGTTGCTCTTCTGATAAGAAAGAACATTTCTATTTTAAGCTCTTAAACCATATGAAAGTTTCGAAATAGCATCATACTTAAATGCATCTAGTAGGGATTAAAAAGAAAAACAGAACATGTATAGACGCAGAAACTAATACAAATGCAGACAGTCTCATATTTTACCATAAAAATTTGAGAATACTTGAAAACAAAACAGTGCTTACACGTTGCTGCAAGGTCCAGTTATTATCAATTAGAATTTATTTAGTATGGTCAAAGACAGCTAGTTGCATCAGATTATGCAGAGGTATATACTGTTCCAAAATTTGCTGATTACAAACACACTTCAGCCTCTGTTGTTTCAGTTGAGAGACCCACAGGAAAGTGTCTTATGTGCCTGTGCCAAGAGTTAAGCTTTCAGAAATGAGTGAGCAGTTACTTTTGATCTAATACCACTATGTATCTGCTTGCTGTCTTATCTCACTAAGGAGAATCTTAAAACTGCATTTGGACCATATCTTAAAGGATCTTTTTTTCCTAAGCTTTATTAGTCTTCTACAAACTTACAGAAAACCTTCTCACTCTACCCACACTTACATTGGTCTTTCAAATTGCGTTAGCTATGGTAGATAAGTAGTATGACATTCTTGCTCATAATGACATGTTCTTTCTTTAGTAGCTGTGTAAAGGGAAAATACAACTAAGCTAAGAAGACTTATTGGTTTGATGGAGGGTGAATAGTTAGTCTATAGCCACAAAGGAGTGACTCAGGGGAAGCAACTGAGCAGCTCTTTTAGATTTAAAATTTCAGACCTAAGTGGCACTTCTAGATGGCATCTAGAGAAAGCGATGAATATCAGACAGTAAGTAACTTTTGAATTTTCAGAGAAGATGCCTGATGTGTTCAAAAGGGGGCTTGGAATTTCTTCCTGCTCTTTTCATGTATGGGCCTGCCCATGGCCAACAAGAAGGAGGTCCTGTTTCTTTTAGAAATTCTCCCTGGCCCCTCAAAGATTTCAGGGAAAAGTCTGAAAGGGAGATGGTCTGAGGAGATTCTCATTCTCTTGGAGAGCAAATACCACTCCCACAAAACAAATCCCCTGAAGTTCCTCATCTTTCAATGAACTTTTACTCAAACTTTGATAAAAATGGACCAGAATGTCATGATGGACCTAAAGTCTCAGGGCAAATTTAATTCATAAGAAAGATCTCATAAAGTTAGATTAGACTAACATGAGGATGGCAAGCTAGGCTTGGGTGTTTTAGCAATAGCCACAGCAATAAATATTGTATGCCTTTAAAAATCTGTTAGTTTTTGATACAATATGATTAGGAGTTTCTGGTAAACATTGTATTTGATTTCTCAAAAGCACTTAAACTCACTATCTTTTCAAGCTTGTCATTGTGTAAGTCCTAATTAATTCAGTGTTTTTAGAACATCTACCAACTAGGGAGTTTGCCTCCTAATTGTGCAGCAGCCTACCCCATCAATAGCTTGCTTCTTCCAGCCTGATCAAGAGGTTTTTCCTTGTGCAGCATTTAGAACTGACATGAGATTCTGGACATAGAATTGCTACTCGCCGTTTTCTAAACTTTTGGAAAATATACACCAGTTTAGCAACTCTGATCTCAAAAATAAGTTCCAAGCCAGGGTGGACAGGACTATAAACCCACAGAGAACGTCATTTAGCACCCAGTCAGTCCATTCAGTTTATGACAAAAGGTGTGTTTCGGGGACATGATTAAATATGAGATTACACCAAAAATAAATTTAAATTCAGGACTCCGTAGATATCCAGAAAACTCACTGTCATTCCACAAATAATGAATTGTTAAGTTAGAATCCAAAGGCAAATGATTCAGGGAACTGTAATGTTTTTAAAAATCCACTGGCCTTATATGCATGAAAGCTTTCAGCGCCTGCCTTAGCTGTACCAATACATATGCCTTTCACCCTGTCTACTATTCAGGAATGGAAACCCTTGGTGGAAAAACATATGTGAGTGATAATAATCCTGTCAGGCTGTGGAGTCACTTGTTATTCTGTGGAGTCACTTGTTATTGTGCTGACACAGTTAAGTTAATTTATTTTTCCCAAATCAATTTATTACCTGCATTATGTGGCCCTGTCACCTCCAAAGTCTGTGACGAACCGTGCTTGAAACAAGGGTCCTCTGACTTACAGAAAATTGAGCGCTGTGAAATCTGTCCTTTAGCTGGTAATCAATGCAGAGACAATAAAAATCTGATCAGCTGTTGGAGTCAACAGGTATGGCTGTAATAGGTTCAGAAACATCACAAGGTTCCTTCCACACTCTTCCCTTCCAGATGCCAGAGCCATGACTGACATCTGATGTGACCACTTAGAGGGAGGTAGCTCATGAAGTAACTCTTTCTTTACTCTCCTTAACAAGGACTATCGGAACAACCTGTTGCTGCTTACAGCTTCTGATCACTGCCAGCACGGCTCAGACATAGAGCTGTCAGTAGCTAACATCTGAGCCACACTGGTAATTATCAGAAGATGCTGTCTTCTCTTTACAGGACTGTGTGTTGTGACCAGCCACAGACAGACCTCATGGTGGAACTCCCCTTTATTTTTTAGGATGTGATCCTAAAGAGCTTTGCCAGCCTGAACTGTCAGCTAACACTGTACAGAAGTGTAGCTTTAGAGAAGAGGTTTGTAAAATAAAGATTTTAAAAAACCACTTTCTTTCACCAGCTACAGTAGGCACTCACATAGGAAAGAAAGGAGGGTTTACCCATGCAGAATGAAGCTGTGCTCAGATGGAGCCTGCTTTAGAGACATTTGCTTTCTTGGTCTAAATGACATGTAGATAACACCTTCTGATTAAACTATAATATTAAACCACCTGTGTTTTCCGCACTGCTGCCTTTAAGGAAATGCAGTACACAAGTTTGAGTGCCTTAATATATGTTGCTACTTTGAGAACAGACCACAAAAAGGATTGGTTTATAGTGGTTTGTTCAAAGCAGTATAATTTCTAAGTAACCAATTTTCAGATGTTGAACCACAACCCACAGTTAATTAAACTGGGTCAAACATAATTTTTTTTTTTAGACAACAAATAACAACGTTTCATTTCAGCAAACCATGTCCTGTGTAAGTACAGTATCTCTCTCTTCCACTTGTCTCAGTGCTTTATGCTCCAACCAATCATGATGGTGTCTGAGTAAGTCCAGAATGAAAATATGTAGCAGTAGCAAACACTCAGACATGCATAAAAAGGTCTCCGTGGAATCTCTGCAGGTTCTTTTAGGGAAAAGGTTCATTACAGAAGAGCGTGCTCATGTATCTGCAAAGGGGCATCAGTACATCTTATCTTTTTGATTGCAAATCCTCCACCCCCAGCATTTTGGGGTGCTCAGGGGTTACTTTTTTAACAACTATTTTCTGGATGTAAGCTTTCAGATGATATTGAAACCCTTCTAAATGTACACAGATGGATTTCATTTATGTTATCTCTGCAAGTTTTGACCAAAAATGCTTCTTACATAGCTTCCAGGCACTTTGACCTGGGCTTCTGTGCTCTGTTGTGGTGCAGAGCAACATAGACTTTGTGGTGGCTCCTGCAGTTTAATTCAATCTTTGCGAATAATGGAGTTTGACCTGATTATCACTTGGAAATGAGGGTTTTATAATTCAGTTACACCTCAAGAATGACTAGCAGTCAGCGAAGAGACTACTCCCTTGGTCCCATGAGGACCCCTAAAGCAGAGAGGATACAGAAATCCATGCTTTGTGTTTCTAGCTATAGCATGAGTAAATCGAGGAATCTGACAGCAGAGGGAAAATGGCCAGGTTATTAGGCAGGAAGAAAGACAAATTTTCATACTGGAATTCAGATAAAAGATTTTTTTTTTGTTACAAATGTGACCTCGTCATTTGAAGCTGGATTCAAACAGTATCCTAGTCTTCACAATATTTTAATAAAAAAGGTAAGCTACTGATGGAAGGTTAAAACATTTCTGTGGAGAGTCTTCAAATTATTTCTACTTTATAACTAATACTGGGATTATGCCCAAATTTAGCTTAAGCTCTTCATCTGATGATTGAATTTTCTGTGGACAACATGGCACCACCAATTTTGCGTGTACTTATGTAAATTTGGGGACTATGCAAAGACAAGGTGTAACTGTTCACCTTGATTATTGGTAAATTCAAAAGAAAAGACAAAATTCAAAATAACATACTCTTCTCACTTGTATTCAATCTTTAATCCAATCAACTACCAGTCCGTAGGGAACAAATTCTTAGTAATACAATTTGAGAGCTTTCCTGGGCAGAACCTAGCAGCAATGCTTTTGGACTTGCAGTATGTTCCTGGAGTGATAAGAACAAGCAGGTAAATATATATTTATGTGGATTACCCAGGAGATAAAGATCAGTCATTTGAACAGATGAGTGCGCTTCAAAATCCATTAACATATTCAATTTTCTTCCAATACTTTCGTGTTAGATCTTGTGTAAATGTTAAGTACCTCTTATCTTATTTAAAGAAGAAATCTTCGTTCCTCTCCACAGGGTAAAGTGATCTAACAAGTATTAACATTTCCTTTGAAATCTTTGAGGAGAAGCAGAAGCTAAATAAGGTCACTATCAGAAATGCAGAAATCTTTAATGTAAAGCAGAGATGTGGAATGCCTGTCTCCTCCTCCTCCTCCATCCTTCTCATGGAATGAACCTCTGGAATAATTAGCAACTTAAAAGTCTATGATCAGTAATGCAAAGACTATTAAAAGAACCTTTTTGTTGCAAATGAACAAATTGCTAGGAGGGAATACTCAGAATGTATGCATAGGAAATGTGGGTTTCTCTAGAACAAACAACCCTTTTTATATGGCAATACAGATCTGAAGATCTCCACCCATATTAACTACAGAATTGTTAACCCTGAGTACATGAGCAATCTGTCAAATCCAGATAGCATACTAGTATTATTTAATTATCCAAGCAATCATCAGTAAAACAATACTTCATTCAGTCACAGGAAAGTTGAAAAAGGAATAGAACCAAGTTTTTGGTTCTGAAAGTAAGAGGGGATTTGACTCAATCAGGGGTTTTTTTGTGGCTAGTCTATTCAGACCTGGGTTTGTCTACCCAAAGGTATATTTCCTATGGAATGATGTTCTAGCATGCATCCCAAATTTGGCAACCAAAAAGCTGAGACACATAGAATCACCAGTCAATTTCAGAGATGTTTCAGTAACTTCTAAACAGTTTATTCCAAACACTATTTGTTCATACTTTTCTTAATGCTCTTTCTGCTTTACTCTCAGATTTCCTTAGACAAAGGATTGGCACCTCAGTGGGGTCAGAATGCTTCCATGGTTTACAGGTATTATCTGGTTACTCTGTCAGTCGGGGTCAGTATCTTTGGTTGTGACTACTTAAAGGAATTCTTCACATCCCATGGTGTCTTTCAGAAAAAGTGGCTGTCCTGAAGTGCTGCTGACAGCGCATGAGGCCATGATTCACTGTACATGTGGTATTGGCCTTCCACAGTGTAGATGAATGTACAACAAACCCACAATGAATCTGCAGTGCATCTACAATGAATGCAATATTCTTCACTTTAGAGGACTATACAGTAATGATTCATCTTGTCTTACAACAGATGTCTAAGAGGGAAATGATTTTTTTTTTAATGGATACTTATGTACTGACTGTATAGGAATCTAAGGAACTTAGACTAAACATCATAACTTGGCAAAAAAGAGCTGCAGAGCATAAGAACAGATTTTGCCACAAAAGCTGGTAATGTCTATATTCAGAAGCTGTAAAGCCATATAAAGCACTAGACTGCTTCTCTCAACCTTTGTCTATGTAAGTAAGATCTTAATTACCCCTATGTTTTCCCCTGAGAATTTTCTTACTTATCTTAATATAGTCAATTCTCAATTTCATTATGGTAATCTAAGCAGATTTTGATTCTGATTCTGTCACTCAGAGAAGTTTTCTCTCTGTTTGGAGAATCTGTCATGGTTCTATTCAATTTATCAATACTAAAATTGTGGGCATCATATTTATTCCTATCGATATCTCATCTAGAAATAAAACCACTTCCTTTCATTTTCTTGTTAATTTTCAATTTAGAGAATCTGAAGACTGTGATTTGACTCTCTCTCTGTATTAGCACACTGGAAACTTATGCTGATTCATCATTCTGTGATAGTTATCACTTTCCTACATGCAGTCATTTCTTTGTAGGTCTGAATCCCTTGATTTAGATGTAGAGCTTTACACTGGGTTTATTAAAATGCATTTGACTTATATAGGTCTCCATCATTAAAACCAGCTTTATATACAGCTGCCTGGGCTATCTAGTCTGAATGGAAGTTTGGGCATAGACCTGCTTTGGCATCTCTATTAGGAAAGAATTCCTTGTGGACAGTATTAACATAATATTAACACATTACCAGTGCCCTGTTTTAATTAACTAGATTATTACAGTATTTCTCAAAAACTATTGTCAGTGACACAGATGTTTTTTCAGACAACTTCATTTTGCTTCCTTAGGTATCTACAGACTGGAAAATGTTTCATCATCCTCATGTAGTCAAGTGCACAGCCTCTTCCCAAACGAAATATGACAGAAATATTTACTAAGATTTTCCTTTTCTTTATAATTTCTAACCACTTTACTACTTCCATTAATTACTTTGCTTGATTTCACATTAATAGGTATCCCCCTTTTTTTGCACTGGAGTCTGCCATACTTCTCTATAACCGCTTTCATTCTTTACATTTTGATAATTTGAATTTGTATTGCCTGCTATGTATTTTCCTTTGTCTACTTCTCAAAACCATAGCTTAGTTTTTAACACTCCTTAGAGAAGGACCATTGATCTGTAAATATCTGAAGATATTTTGAGATACAATTCTGACATACATTACATTGTCAGGAGTGTCACTCTTTTAAAAGAAAGGTCGGAAAAATTCTTTCAGCCTAGAGGAAACCACGAGGAATATTTTAGCTGGCTGCAATGCAGCAAGCACCTTACTTGGGTTGTTCATGCCTCGAAAGAGGGCAAGACTACTCATTAGCTAGAAACTGGCAGCACCATCAGGTCCCATGGCACACAGATTAAGAAATGGTGTGCCTGTTGCGAGTCTCAAACTACACCATTCCTATTTCACAATCAAACAGAGAAAAGCTCCAAAATATGAGATCGGAGGGACTTAAGTGGGCCATCTCATTAAGTCCTGCACAGCGGGTCCCAGATGTGGCTTGAAGCAGCACTCAGCACTGGAGCATGCCCTGCGATGGTGCCTCCAGCATGAGTGTGAGAAATCACAAAACTTTCCACAGCAACTCCTTCCCCAAGCACTGAGTTCATCACTGCAGAAGTTTGCTGTTCCTGGTGAAATAGAAGAAACTATAAAGTCTGTAAAGTGTCAGTACAGGAGTTGTCTGACCCTTGAACAGATACTGACAAGAGTAGCGCTGTGCTTTCTGTAGCTCCTTGAAAGCCACTCTTCTGTCCCCAGAAGTACTGTTTGAGTTCCTTCACACTTTGAGTGGCAAATTCTAAACAGGCACCGCTTGGCTTGCTTAACATATTATCTAAAATCATGAAGAAAGTCAGTGCAGCAAAGAAGAGGCCCTCTATCTCTAGGAAAATCTAGCTCATCCTGCACATTGCAAATTCACATAGTTAAGCAAGTGCTTAGAGAGACTGAAGTGCAAATTTAAGCTTTGTTGTAATGCAATTGTATGACACCATCTCTGCTTATGTTGGCAGGCATAATGCCAAGCCCCATCTTCCCGTCTTCAAGGGAGGATTTAAAGACTCAGATGCTTCCTCTGTTTGTCTCCAGCAATTTGACTGTGAAATGCTCACTGTTCTGGCCTCTTCTCCAAAGAATGCTCCCCTTATAAGCAAGTGTTGGGGTGGTGGGGTTATGTCTCAGTGGGAGGGTCTCCAAACATTTGTGTTGACTCCATGTTGTAGGGAACATCAATGACTTTCAGGGTGATGGCTGCATGCTCAAAAGGGGCAGACCCACAGGAGTAACAAGAAAAAAATATGTGTTTTACATTTTCCTCCTGTTGGCCGGTGGTTTAGTGGTGAATTTGGCAGTGTTAGGGTTACAGTTGGCCTTGATCTTAAAGATCTTCTTCAACCTAAAGAATTCTATGATTTTGTGAGTATAAGAGGAGGCTGAGGGGAGACCTCATTGCCCTCTATAACTACCTAAAACGAAGTTGTGGAGAGAAGGGTGCTGGCCTCTTCTTCCGAGTGACAGTGGACAGGACGAGAGGGAATGGCCTCAAGCTCCACCAGGGGAGGTTCAGGCTGAACATTATGAAAAATTTTTTCACAGAAAGGGTCATTGGGCACTGGAACAGGCTACCCAGGGAGGTGGTTGAGTCACCTTCCCTGGAGTTGTTTAAGGGATGGGTGGACAAGGCACTCAGGGACATGGTTTAGTGTTTGATAGGAATGGTTGGACTTGATGATCTGACGTGTCTTTTCCAATCTGGTGATTCTATGATTCTATGATAATATGCCCCTAAATTGTGGAGTACCTCCTCCTTTCGCATCCCTTCTGAGGGCAGATGGAAAGGCCAAAAGGATAACTAAATGTCACACCTAGGAATACACAGACAACACAATACACAACATATGAGATAAGGCAATATACAAGATAATTGCTTGCATGTCTTCTGACCTATGCTACTCTTGATAGTGTAACCACAAAAAGTAGGTTGAAAAGGTATGTGATTTTTCCCTCCTAGATACATTTAAATAGGTAGAAAAGGGCTCAACGTGCAATTAAATCTTCATCCTCCTAGAACAATTCCCATGAAAGGAAAGGAGAACACAGTGGGTTTTTTCTTACCTATACTTGACCTTGTCGCATAAACTTCTACCATTCAAATAGGAAGAAAAACATACTTATTGAGTTCAATTCATTTCTTCCTCAGGCAAACCTCTAAAACAGAGCAGAATCCCAGTGCCCTTCCAGTAGCAGCAATGCATTCATACTGCAGGGTTACACACAGGCAGGGCTTTGCAGCTCTGTGGGCAACAGATGAAAGCTGAGAGGACACAGGGACAGGATGAGGGTTAGGGCCCAATGAGGACTTTCTTGGGAGGGATAGTATCAACTAGGATGGACTGCTCTCGACAGCCTGATGGTATCAGAATTTTCTCAGTTAAAACACCTGGAAGTACAGTCATAAACTATACAAGTAGATTTAAAACCTCAAGGCCATTCAAGACAGAAGGGTTTAAGGCTCTATGCTGGAAAAAGAACTTAATGTATGTCATGTGGGTGAAGCATAAGCATTGCTTGCCCTTATGGGGTTTTTTTCACTATGTGTCACGCTGAGGGCATCGTTCACGTTTCTGGGCATGAGCATCTTGGCTTTCAGGCAGTGGTGCCTGGAAACACATGGTGGGACAGGAATTCATACACTTTCTACTCTCAGCCAAATTTTCTCTTTTCAGGGTTAATAGCATGTGTCTGTGACTACAGGATTATTTTGGAAAAAAGTTGCAAACAGTGGCAGATCCAACCTTCTGACATTATATCACTCCATTTAGCTACTTGGGAAATAGGCACCTTGTTTATGCTTGAAATCCCTCTTTCTGAGAAGGGAATATAATTTCTTTCTTTGTTGCCAGGAGAAATACATCTGATGTGAGAGTGGTCATTCTGTTGGTGTCATGATACATAAGCAAAATGACTATTTGGCAGATGGCATCACAGCCTGCCAGGGAAACAGCAAAATGGGGACAGCCTCTGTCACCTAGAGCATTCTCATTTCTCTTACAAAATCACAACATGCAGTACCGGGTGCAGATTCCTACAGTCCCAGTGAACAACAGTTTCATAAGGCACTGTTCACTATGACGTGTTTAGACTTCTTTGCCTTTCTTTTTTTTTAATTGTAGCACTGGCAGCACAGCTTTTTGGAAAATTTTTAAAGAAATGTATTAGACTCTTGTGAAACATAGATTGTTTTCTCATTTGTTAATATGCACTGCCCTCTTGTGTAGGTTTTCAGTGTTGTCTAGTTTTTTCTTTCATGTTTTCCGCTTTTTGTAGTTTCCTAGGGTTTTTTCTTTTTTGTTTGTTAAGTTCCTCCCCTGAACCTTTGGGATTCTTTTAAGGCTTTTCTTTTCCTAGGGCAGAAATATTTTTTGTCACTATTAGGACGATGAAAGAAAAGCAGCAAATACTTGATTGAATTATTCTTATCCAATATTTCACTCATTTATCCACTTGACATCTTCATTGATTACTTTTCTGAGTGTACAGGAGTCAGATAGGCTTGTGAACAGCAATTAAAACTTAGGCTTAAAAGGATCAGAAAAATACTTAGTGGTTCATTGAAAAGGCAGTGTTTGAAGAAAGAATCACCTTGACTACTTTGGTAACGTATTTAGTTGTACAATCACCATCATAACAGCCTGGTGAAGTAGCCAAAATCTCCCAGGTCACCACAAAGGAAAGGTACTTTATGTGATACTCTTGGCCTCCAAAACTAAACAGAGGCAGCAGTCACTTCTCAAAACTAAGCAGGCATGTATTGCCTTGAATGGATGGGTGAAAAAACATTGCTGCCCAGGAAAGGAGGAAGGAAGAACCCTTCAGAAGCTGAAGAAAAGGCAGTGACACACCGCCCCAGCAGGAAAGGTGGTGACATTAAGGAAACGTCAAAGAGACCACTTTGGGGTTAAGTGGTGGTTGGAAAAGAGTTGCCTATTCCTGAGGTTTGGGTGATGTACGTCAAAGATACCCAACTGTAATCCTCTTGTCATCTGAACGGAAACCACACTCATGGACTGTGAGTTATTCCTCCTTGCTAAAAGTGTTGCTTTACCCACACAGGTATAAATGAATTTATGGAATTTATTTCTTGAAATTAGCTACCAGATAGGTGGGAAATTTTCCTAACATGACTTGCTTTATGCAATGTCCTCAGCTTAGTTAGGAGCTTGGTTTTCTTTGTACTATTATTTCCACTTCTCTGTATTTTTCATTATTAATATTGCAGCCACCATTGAAGGACCAAGCAACTAAACAAGCTTCTTAACCACGATTTTGTGCTCTGGGGAGAAATTTCTGAATGAAAGGATAAATGGGCAATTAAATAGATCGATTTCTCAGAAGCTGTATGACTGAAGGGAAATTTCCAGGTAAATGAGCTGTTATCTATATCCAAAATTGGAACTGAATGTTATTTCAACTTAGGATGAATAGTTCAATAATTGTATTCAGAGCTGGGATCCTGAAAGATTTCTGGCAAACAGGAGCCCTGGAGCACCACTGGCAGCACTTCCAGATCAACTTCTCTCAACTCTTTAGAATCTGCTCTAGCATCAGAGAGACTAAACAGTTTAAAAAATAAAACCCACAGCTATAGGAAGCAGCAAAGCAAAACAGGTGAATATATAACAGAAGTAATTTAGCTTCAGGTTCGTATAAAAAAAAGTGTATTGGTGTGAAGTAAAAAGTCAGGACTTCAAGAATCAAAGTAATCTGTGTCTCATGTTTTGATCTATCCTTTTGATCTATTTCATAGGGTATGAAATACTCACAAATTATGGGATTATATAATTGCTAACTCCACTGTGAGGGGGAAACTATTAGTCTGTGATTCTATAATTAGAGTATGTGACATGCTGATGGGAGAATAAGGGAGAGAAATTTAAAAATCGAAGCTGATAGAAAACGTAAATCCTGGCCATTTCTAACTTCTGATTACTGGACTCTACAAACCTTTATGATTTTATCAAGATTTTGTTAATGCAATGCCTCCCTTTGTATAAAAAAACCCAAACAAAAATAACGAAAAAGAAAATGCATTGACTTCCCTAGGTGGAGATTTTGTCACAGGCTGGATTTTATGTCTCTATTGCAACTCACAAAACAGCAGAACTCATCAAAAATCCCTTGACTTTTTTATTTTGTAATTGCAAAGCAGGGGATATTTTTCCTTACCTTATTTTTAATATGAACAATTGACATTAGTGAAAACATCCAAGAACACAGACCCCAAGGCAAACATCCTACTCAGGAAAACGGCAAGAAACTATAACAGCGATTCTCTGAGGGGATTTCAGACTATCACAAATGGAGTTCCATCAAGAATAAGCAAACGATTCAGTGATAAACTGCATGTGTCCATGCTTGGATATGAACCACTTGAATACTGAGCTTAACCCAAGTTTTCCAAAGCCAGGTGCATATTATTGTCCTACTCATTCTCTCAGGTGCTGCGGTTCTTGAAATAGACTGATCAGTGCCGAGGAATATGGAAAGGAGTGTTGAACCTGAACTACGTCAGTGCTGTCTGTCCCAGATGGGCTCTAGCAACCAGCCTACTGAGCTACTGGCTAGGTACAGGGGTGTGAACTGTTGGGAAAATGGCTATGCACAACACTGCATTTTTCTTCATTTCCATAAGCACCTGGAGTTAGTTGACCACAGTCAGTCAGGATCTCCCAGGTTTTCTTTTCACTGAGGCATTTCTTCTCATTCCTCTGTCATTTCTGGGACAAGAGTCTCTCAACAGGTATTTGCAAGAATCACTGTTTGAAAGCTCTTTGTCACAAATGCTGAGAAAAATAAGGAAATGCAGACAAAATGTGAGCATAGTAAACCTTGCCTATTTCCATCCTTCCTACCAGCTGTTACCATAAGGATTGTTCAGGATCATAGCATTCTCACTAACATGAAGAATATACTTAAAATGAGCCGGAGAGATCTGCTATGTGCTTGGCCCATTGAATCCCTGACCTTTTGAAGCTAAATATCCTTGTAAATGGGAGTATGAATCCAGGTTGAGATGAAGTTGTGCTGCTGCATGAGGTGGGAATAGTAAAAGGACATAAAATAGCGAGCCAGCCAACAGCTCTTGTGCTATGAAGACAAAGCAGTGAGTAAATGGTAAATGCTGAGGACATTCAGTCCAGAAAAACATTCAGGAAATACTTGAACTACATGTGAACTTTGTACTGTTGAATCTGCAGATCTGACCTGGAATGGTCACAATAACAATCTTGCTCCAGAAATTTATGCGACTTCCTGCTTTCAGAGGCGCTGATAGACTTTCTGTGGTATTCTGGCACATTGACAGCTTGCAGTGAAGTGAATGACCCTAGCATTTGCTCAAAATACACAGCAAAAGTGAACTGAGGCAAGATAAAAATAGCTATGTCTATTTTCCTCCCCAATTTTCTAGGCACATTGCAAACCAAAACACTCAAAACTGGTGAAAGCTCAAAATCTCATTTCCATGAGGCTCTCTGAAGTGGGTGAAAAACAAAACATAAAGAAGAAATTCCTGTACGCAAAGCCATGTATCTGGGGAGCTTGCCGTCAGGAACAACATTGATGGAAGCAGAGAAAGAGGCAGCTGCCCCTTTCCCAGTTTATGCGACTGTTGAAACATCACCAGTGTGGGGCTGGCAGCCCTGGGCTTGCTTCCCAAACTCATTGAGAGGTCAATGGAGCTGGCTAGCAGCCACAATTCCACATGGGTAACCAAACAGTAGGGCTACCCTTCCCACAGGCACTGAGTTGTTTGCATTTCCTCCTGCGCTGCGTCTCGCCCCAAAAAACCCTTGGGTTGCCGTGCTGTCATGGGGAAGAGAGCTTGGGAGAGGTCACGCATGCCAGCTCAGAAACAGCCCCTGGGGCATGCAGTAGAGCAGCTGGAGTTTCCATTTTAATTTCTCT
Organism: Coccyzus lansbergi; assembly: GCA_033558105.1. Classification (NCBI taxonomy): domain Eukaryota; kingdom Metazoa; phylum Chordata; class Aves; order Cuculiformes; family Coccyzidae; genus Coccyzus; species Coccyzus lansbergi. The sequence goes on from JAUMJK010000712.1 coordinate 225,704, forward strand.
GACAGCTTATAAAACAAATCTGCATATTTAGAGAGAAATCATTCCAAGAGGAAATTCCCAACTAGCCCCATAAAAGGTCGCTTTTGATATAAATGCAGTCTGGGAACACAGAAGTAGGACTAGGTGCCTCCTCTTCCACCACTGGTTTGAAAGACTCCCAGTAACTTTCTTCAGTGCCAATTTTAGCACTACCTTGGTATCCCTACCGTCAGCAGAGAGTCCATGACTGATAAAATGGGAAAATGCCATTTCTTTCTCTAGCGTTAGCTAGGAAACACAAATTTCTTCCCCATTAATTCTTGATGACTTGGTAGGAAAGCATGTCTCTTAACAACCTGGCTGAGTTCATTATCTAGAGCAAACCATTGGTGAGGCAGGGTTGTCTGGTGCCAAGTACGGGTCTGTCCTAATTACCCTGGCAGATGTCACCTTGCAAGAAGAGCTGTGCAGTGATTATGGCCTCACAAAGAGCACACACACACTCACCAAAGGTGCTGAATTAACCACTGTCCTCTCTCTGTTTTGTCAATTTGTAGACCACTGTTTACAATTCATAAAGCACAGATAAATAAATGTTTTGGGATTTTGTTCTTTGGGTTTTGTTTGTGTGTTTGTCTGTTTGCTGAGTAAATTAAAGTTCGTGTCATTTAGCTCAATGAATAAAAAGAATGAAATGGTCACTTCTAAAAGCTCAGAAAGCAGAGCAACAACATCTCGACTTCAGTCCAAGTTCAGTTTTTGGATTCCAGAAACACTCTGGATAACAAATTTGAAATTGATACATACCTGAAAGCAAGTGGGGCTGGTGGATTCCTGCCACTCTGTGGTGTTTTTACTGATTGGACACAAACTCTGGGACCCTGGGCTCATGCCTGCATGCACTGATGCCACCCTTGGAGCTCAGAAATGGGAGGTCACATTTATTCCAACATCTGTACAACCTGGTCTCTTAAATCCCACTCCCACCCTTACTGGGCTGTGACAGAAGCCTGGGGCTGGGCATAGCCATGGTGGTGGGATGTGCTGGTGGCCTCTAGAGGCTGTTCCTGCCCCGTGTCTCAGGGTATAAGGTCTTGCTGACAGTGCAGACTCATGCTGTGGCAAGTGTCATGAAGGTAGTGCTGTGGACCTCCTGCCTGGCACTGAAAATGATCTGGCTTCTCTCATGGGACTGTCAGCTTCCCACACTACCTGAGCCCACTGCTTTCTGCCAGGACGCACACATGTTTCTGGTTCGGTCAGCACTGGCTTCCCGTGCCCCCCACTGGCACAAAGTGTGTGTAGGGGTGATTCATTGCATGGCCAAGCAAACCTTTTGTTGTAGCTGGGGCTATGAGGAGGGTAGCAAAGCCCCGAGGGCTTTTTTGGTGGACTCCTCTCTCTGGATTTCTGGGTAGAGGGATGCACACATGATGTCCTTCCTGTGACAAGACCCCGCGCTGGCCCTCTCCAGCCTTCCTCACCCTAGCTCCCATGGCATTTGCATCTGCCTTTCCCAGGGCTTCCTTGCTGCACTTGTCCCCAGGGTGCAAAAGGCGAAAAATAATTCCTGGAACAGCCTTTCCTTTGCATATTGCAAAGATAATTTCTCTGAAGCATTTTATTTCTCCTGTGACGAGAAAAGGTAGAGTGACATAGTAGATTTCTGCCTCTCCCATCACCTTTCCTTTTTTAATGTGTTTCCTGGACCAGCTGGCATTTTCCTATGAGTAGGTTGCTACCACATGCACTCAACAGGTTTTCTGCTTAATGCTTTGGCCGTGAGTGGGAAAAGGGTACTGAGGTATCTGGTAACAAGTGGATACAGTGGTGGGAAGGTGTGAAAGATGGTTTCCAAAAGCTGTGATGGCTGAACTTGCATGTACTTTGTACGGTTAAAGTGAGAAACCACTGCTGGTCTCAGTCCACTCTTACAAGTACTGCAGAAACCCATGTGTCATATGACAAGCTGGGCTTACCCCATCCCTGTGTAATATGTTCCAGTCATGGTTTTTACATAGCAAATTATTCCAAAAGCACGAGCAATCTTTCTCTAAACCTGGTGCCTGCAGTCAATGCAGGAGCAGGTGTTGAGGACACTGTGCTTTTCAGCACCCAGTCTCACTGGAATGACCTTTTTACTGCTTGCTTTGCTGCTACAACCCAATGCAATACCCCTCACTGGAGACAGATAGGTTGCAGGCTCCAGTACTGGATATATAGATTGGGGTTTTTAAATTTCTTTCTTTACTAGCAGGGAGGATGTACTTGAGCTACTGTCTAAAAGGTGAGTAACCAGAGAGTAACAACAGCACTTTCTGAGGAAGGCCAGTCATCTCCTGAGCCATGCTGCTGTTTTTCTGAAGTTTTTCCACCAAAGTTGTAGCTGGGAATGAGCTGACACTTTGTTGAGCAGCATCTCAGTCCGAAGCAGCAATGAACAGACTTCTGCTCCTGAAGTTACCCAGTGGAAGTAAATAGGAGGGTACACAGAGTGTGTTTTTACTGGGAAGAAGCTTGTTTTCAGCTGGTGTTGATCTTAGACTGCCCTTCCCTGCAGACAAAGAGTGTGGGGCAGGAGGGTGACAGGATGTGGGCACACCACAGCCCCTTGCTGAGTCTACACATGGAAGGCAGCATTGTTTAACGTCTCCAATGTCTTTTTTTTCTTTGTATATATTTGTATAAATATATAAAGAGCAAATAGCACCCCTGTCATGTCAACAGTGATAAACTAACACCATTAATTAAAAAATGAAAAAAGCTGAGCCGTTTTATTTGATGCTATATTTATAGGTTTTATTGAAACCTGCAGTATTAAGAATGCTACTCTGATGCATTAGGAGAAAACAAATAAAAATGTACCTTTCAAATACAAAAAGTGGCAATTTTATGGACAGCTATGACATTATTTCAAGTAAGCAAACCAAATTTCAAACAAAACCCAACAGTAGTTAAATACGTAGACAAGAATTTTATGCACCAACAGGCAATCTACCAGGCAGTGATGATCACCTAAGTGGAACTCAGTTATCTTCAAAGGGACATCATAAGTGCAATCAGCAAGATTTCACTCAAAGAGACCAGATTTGACTAACCCTATGCACTGCCAGAGGCAGACAGATTACTTATGGAGTAAAATACTGGTATCAACCCACAAACGTGACTTTTTCATCCTTATGAAACAGGGTAGATTCTACTCTAAGAGCTGAAGTGAAAAACTCCCACACTCTTATAGTTTCATGGTATCTCGTGCTTCTTCAGATCTGGATAAAGATGACAATGATCATTGATCAGAGTAGAAATGTCTCTCCATGAACTTTTGAATAAGGTAATGTAAGAGCACAATCATTTTAGAGAAAATAGTGCAGAGTCTCCTTCTGAGACTACATACGAAAGTCATCGAAGACTACACTGTTATTCCTTCAGTCACACACTACCACAGACTTGACACCCATCTAGACTGTGAAAAGGAAAATTAAAAAGTCATAATAGAAAGTCTACGAGGCAGAATATAATAATTTATATTCTGATTTGAATTTTGACCAGAAAGAAGCCATCAAAGTGAGGTTTCTGTAATGCTTTAGCAAACAATGACTGTATCAACCACTTCTTAGATCATGAATAAATCATGACCAATAAATAACTATGAATCTGTTAGATGTGAGATGAATCCTTGAGGAAACAGGATTATAATCAGCGGATACATTTAGGTTAAGATTACACAAGCAAGATTTCTATTTAGTTTGGTTAGAATTTATTAGGTTACCTCTATAACTCTTGAAAACTTTCCCTGTCTAGATATGCTCAACACAAGTATGCGTAAAGAAAGAAGAGTCAGGGGCCATCAGATCAAGGTTCTACCTGAAGGACATCTTACCTGTAAAAGTGGCCATCAGCAGAAGCCTATCCTAGAGTACAGAAGAGGGGAAAGCACAGAAGAATCTCATTCAGCCTCTAGAGTCATGGACATGGGATCTCCCTGAGACTGAGCTGCCCCCTAGCAGTTACATAAGGGACCAAACCTCTGTGAATTCATCTTGCTTCAGAGTGGTGTCTTTGCACTTGTGGCTCCCACATTATCCAGTAGCAGGGAAAAAACCCCAGTTGCTCCACACTGCTTATGTCCTCAAATCCCTGTGCCTGTTGTTATTCCGGATTGAGGAGGCTCCAAGTCTTTAGCTCTCTATCAGTGGAAGCCAGCCTGCACTTCTGTAGGATACTTCTAGTCATTCAATCATCCTTTTTTAAATTTTTTCTTTTTTCTTTTTGTGAGATGGCAATACCAGAGCTTCATGAAGTATTGGAGGTGCATGTACAGCATGATGAACCCCATTTTGTGCACTACACCTTTCTTAAGAAGACTTAACATTCAATTTGCCTTTTGCCAGTTCCTGAGTGCTGACAGAAATTTTCAGAGACTTTTCCACAGTGATGTCAAAGCTGCTTTCCTGAGCAGCAGCCATTCAGGCCTGTCACCTTGCATATCTTCTTTATCCGAAGTATGCTGTTCAGTACTTGTCAGTCTTGTTTATTATTTATCAATTTATCAGGTTTTTTTGCTTATCATGCTGTCATCTGACACTATGAAATGTTTTTGCAGGTCTCCAAAGTCAGCTTTGGATTTAAGCACCCTGATTATTCTGGTGTCATCTGCAAATTTTGCCACCTTCTATCCTCTCCTTTTTTCAGGTCACTTTGCAATTCAAAAATAATGAGTCCTGGTAAACCTATGGGTTCCCACAGATGGAACTATTTCCTAGTGGTCTTTCCACTAGGAAAAATAACTCCTCTACCTCCTACATCTAATTTCTGAAAGTCTGCAAGATCAGTTTTTAGTATGGATTTGAGGGTAGTATCTGGGTTGCCTCAGTGAACAGTGCAACCCCACTTAGAGGGAATTGGCTTGGTGCCTGTGGGCACAGTGAAATGGGTGACTTTGACTTTTCAGGCAGCTTTGAAGAGCCAAGTGGCTATGTTTGAGTAGTGTGAGGTGGATATGACTGCAGACACGTGCCTTTAAAAAGCTGAGCCAATCCTGTGCAGACATCCCTTGGCCAGGAGAAGCCCGATGCTGATCCACCATGGAGACATACATAGACATGTCGATGTGCTGCAAAGCACAGAGTACATAGTTATTGCTCTGATTGCTCTGAGTTCTTGAGCACTGGAAAAATACCTTATTTGAAGTGCTGGGCTGCATGGTTAAGCAGCAGATTTGGCAGAGTCAGCACAGCAAGATCAAGCCTTTCATGCACAGCCAAGCAGTTTCTTCTGGTTGCAAATCAATTCTGCTCACATTTACTGGTGATTTCTATAACTTGTTCTCAGGGCCACATAGAAGACTTAGGCTTTTTTTCCTTCCTTCTGTTTGATTTGGTGCTTGTCCTGTTCTTGGGAAGATCCTTCTTAGAACAAAGATTTGCAATTTGAGTTAGCAATGCTTCTGCTCTCGTCTCTTTTTGTAAAAGACAGTCTTTCTCTGCAAAATGCGTGGGGTAACTTGTATAAAACCCAAGAAGTTCCTTCAGCCTTCTGCGCCTGCTTGCTCAGCTCAGCAAAGACTCACCATGCAGCAAGGCACTGAGGATCAACCATATTCTACCGCTGCTGAGGCTTTTCCTAACAACATCCAATATCTTTTCTGAAATCAGTTAAATTGTAAGAGTACCTGTTACAAAGTTGTCATCATTTGCCTGTTGGCAAGAGCCAGAGGAGCCCTAGGGTCCTGCCTTGGGTCCCCTGTGCCAGTTGCTGTGCAAAGACAGAAGTGTTTGCATCCTGCTCTGAGGGGTCTGCAGGAGAGGAGGTCTGTGAGAGAGACAGTTATGAGGTGGCACAAGACTCCCACACTGGTCCAAGAGTGGCCTCAATCTTCCAGTGGTTTTTCAAACACACTACAAAGCAAAGCTGCCCTTGTAGACTGCAGCATACAGAAAGCTGGAAGTCAGCTGTGGGTTTAATGCTCTGTTAGCACACTGGGGCAGAACGGGGCGCACCCTGGTGGGACGTATCCTACTGGTGGTTCACGGGTGTCTGGGAGGTCTCCATATAGGCAGGAGGCTGAGGATCCATGTGTGCACTGCTTTGAGGGTTTGAGAGCTTTGTGAACACTCTTGATAATGGGCTGGATGCAAAGCAGCCTTCCCTAGGCATCTTGGAATAAACACAGATAGCTCTTTTGCACAGGGCTTGAAGATGGTTAGCGCTGAGTGGCAACTTCTGTGCTCACTGCAGTTTATCTCTCCACTCAGTGCCTGCACAGAAGCGTCCTCTGTAATAATGCTCTGTGGGCCTCATTTGTTGAGGTTCCCAGTGCCATCACATCCTCTGACTTCAGTGCTTGGTACCTCTGGAAAAACAAATCATGCGTAACATTTCGTCTGTCTCACGGGTAAAGTAAAATTTGCCTTTACTTCATCATCTGGAAAATTTCCCTCTTGTTCTCCATCTTTACACAATGACCCACTCCAACCACTGTACCCCAAGCAAGAGCTGGCTTACCCCTGAGTGGACACAGGTGGCTTTGCTGCAGGCATCTATGCAGGGAATGCAGAGCATCTCTCAGGACACAGATCAGCTCCACTGCTGTTGGTCCCTTCGGGGAAAAAATCCTGTCACTGGAGAACTCCATTCAGCTTCTTGTTTCATGCTGACATTTTGAAAAAGGAATTGGAAATACTGTGTGGAGACACTGGTAGATAAGTTAAAAACATGACATGAAACATTAGCTGAAATTATATACTATCGTTAAGCAACTGAAAATAGGCATCTGGGCAGACAGTGTTAATAGATTTAGCTGCAGCAGCAATGTTTAACAGGGTAGAAAATGCAAGTAAAAAGCTAATGGGAGCCCTGCCCTAGTTAAATCTGCTTCTTATTTAACTTACCAGCAGTAATCATTACTAATAAATTCCAGATAAATCAGTAATAGAAAAGATGAACCAATTTTAGGATTTGAAAGCTGGGAGCCTTAAAAAAAGCCAACAAATATATACATCTATGCATCTTTAGAATGTTCTAAATAAATAGCATAGAAGTTCTAACACAAAATTCCAAGACTGTGTCTGTAACTCTTTTTAAGAAATTGAGAAAATCAGCTACAATCACCTTTAAAATAGTTCCTTTCTGAGTTGACACACAGGTATGTACAGTGCTGCCAACATTCAAAGCAATTCCACAGGTCATTTTCTGAAGGGCTGTTGAGAACCTCCATTGCTTTTGCTTTCACATCTTCTACCAACATGAAACAGGTTCCTTTGAGCACCGATGCGATCTCTGGGATAACTTCACTATAACCTCAGTCAATAATGGGAAAGTTTTCATTGTGGATTCAATCACAAGATCATTCTGTTTCACATCACGGTGCATCTGGCACTGATAAGCCTTCTGCAGACCATTGTGTGGCAGTTGCGTGCAGGCTAGCAAGCTCACACAGACAGACATTTGAAAGCTTGATTAATTTATTCACAACTCATCCAAAAATAAATGTGTCACCATTGGCTGGAAGATGATACGTCTCCAGCTTTCTAAAATTAGCACAGCACGGCCAGCCACTAATTTATGTGTGCACTTGTATAGGTTCTTTCAGCAGTCCCCTCAGAACAGAAATATATTCCTGTAGGGAGCTTTTGGTTTGGGGAGCTTTGGGGCTGGCAAGTTGTCAAGCACTGGCAGTTGCTCCTGAGTTCAGTAGCCATGAAACTGTAGATGCCCAGCTTTTCTTAATATCAGACTCTCAGTTTAGAGGAATTAAGAGCATTTTTGCTTTCAGGCAGCTTTCTCCTCCTGTGTACACAGAGCCTGTGCTCATGCAAATATTGCTGAGAAAATCATGTGTATAGAATAAACTGGGGGGAAACAACTCCTGCTCACCATGTTATCAGCCATTTACATGCTACAATTGCTGAGTAGCAAGAGCCATCAAGAGACTGAACAGAAAGAGGAAAAAAAACCACAAATGATTGCTCTGGTTTATGGCATTTCCACGGGAGTACTGCAAGAGGTCATCTGAAAAACAAGAGGCGACAGCAGAGCCTGCCTCAGCTGTGCTTCTGCATGGAGCATGCCAGTCTCCTATGCATAGTGACCCAATGCCTCTGCTTTGGGATTTCAGGAGCAAAGATCCCAAGTCCCTCATAATGACCAGAAACTGCAATGAAATTGTTAGGAAAAGATTATTTTTATTTCTAGACAGATTCCTATAGCACTTAAATGAAATCGTATTTCTGCGCTCATCCCAAGCAAGTGTATATTATGGCCAACGTACAATGTAAAAAATAAATCTATTGAAGGAGTAGAAAAACATAGAAATTTCCCCCGCCTCACTGTAAATTGTGATATCATCCTTAGAAGAACATGACCTACTTGAAAGTGACTTCTCAGGCAAATCTGAAAACAGTTAATTGTTTTCCTTTTTATCCCCTTTATGGAGTTCAAGATCTTCAAAGGGAGTCCAGGGGGTGAGACACCACCCGCTCAGTGCACTCATGGCACATCTCCCGCAGTGAGGAAACATGGGGTCCTGATGGTTTATCATGATCTAAGGGGTTAGTGTAGAGAAGTGACTGTGGATTTGTGGGATTCCATAATAAACAAAGACATGGAGGTTTTATTCTCTTGGTCTCTCTATTACAGTTTACCACAAATACCTTATAAACCACCACTAGCAAATATACCTGTAAATAACGATAAAGTGAATATGAATTGATATCTATCATAGAATAGTTTGGGTTGGAAGGGAGCTTAAAGATCATCTCATTCTAGCCCCCTGCCATGGGCAGGGACACCTCCCACTAGATCAGGCTCCCCAAGGCCCCATTCAACCTGGTCTTGAACACCTCCAGGGATGGGGTAGCCACAGCTTCCCTGGGCAACCTATTCCATTGTCTCACCATCCTCATTATGAAGAATTTCCTCCTGCCTGTCTGCAATTTATACCCTTTCCCCCTAGTCCTATCACTACAAACATTTGTAAACAGTCCCTCCCCAGCTTTCTTGTAGCCCTTCAGGTGCTGGAAGGTCATTATTAGGTCTCCTCAGAGCCTTCTCTTCTCCAGGCTGAACAAACTTAACTCTCTCAGCCTATCTTCTTATGAGAGCTGCTCCAGCTTATCTGCACTTTTCAAGGATATTTCTGGTTCACAAGCCCTGTCCCCAGGCTTTATAGTGCCAGACTAGTTGCCCTTTCTCTGCTTGTATTCTTCAGCAGTTTTTTTTCTTCTCTTCAGTTACTTTCCCTTCTAAAGTGGCCCATTTATGGAAGCTCAATACTGTGAGGTTGGGAGAAAAACAGAAACTCCTGTTTGTCCTTGAGGTACACGCCAAGCAAACTGGATGTAGGATTAGAAATACCCTGGGCCATTTCACTAGCATCATTACTAGTAAAGCATAGTGGCCAGCATGGCTCTTCCTGGTGTCTAACTCCTGTTTGGTGGAGCCTTATGGTGTATCTCTTCTCTTCCAAACCTCCATGTTTCATGAAGGCTCTGCCTTGTTTTCAGATCTGGATAAAATTGTCCATGAGTCCTAAAATTAGTGTGAGACCAACAATGAGAAACACACTGACCAAAAGTCATTGCTGCTTTTCATTGAAACAGTGATGCTAGAAACCTCCTAAACATTCAGCAGGTTTTAGTGAGGGGAAAATGCTTACCAGCTGCTAAAGAAAACAAGGTACTTTTAAACATGTTGGATGTAAGGAGTTTTTAACGAAAAGGCAATGTTTCCTTTAGAAAAATGTAGTCAAAATGATGTTGCCAAACTATCTGTAGAAACTCTCTGATAGGGCACTATCTCTATACTCCCCATTCAGGACAGTCTGTTAGGAGACCCCAACCAATTCATTGCAGAGGCACAGCCTTCAATGTAAAGTCCTGGCGCAGACTCGACAGTCTGCGGCTTTTGTGTGAGTAGCAGTTTCACAAAATGACACCTCTGACTTCAGCAACCCACCCCAGCTCCTCAAAGCATTTCTGTAGGTGACTAATTTGAGTTCTCATCAGGGTTACCCAACATCTCTGGTCAGCTCCAAACAAAGGACTTCAGCCCTGGTACATCCAGTTGCCAGGTCTTTCTACTGCTCTCTTCTCTACTTTAATCAATCACTGAATAAAATTATTAATAACAGATTAAGGTGTACAAACCTGCTATAGAAATGAACTTCTGCAAATACATATTACAGAATTCTCTTTTACTTCTTTCATATCAATTGTTGCAATTTACATGCATTTTCTCTTAAGAATTAATTTGAGATTAATGTCACATGTTGCTCATATTTAATAACAATGCGCTCATTGCCAGCCAGTTGTGTCCTGCTCAGCAGACTTCCAAATTGCTACCATAAATAAACTGGATGGTAGAATGTATTTTTCATCTTACAAGGTGAAGATATTTCTCTAGACATTTTTTGTCTTGAGTTGTGTTTCTCATGGAGAAGCACAATATGGGGAAAATAATGAAGAAATCAGGATTCAGTTAATGCTGAATTTAAAAAAAAACAGCCTCGTTTAATATTAATACAAACAGTATCATTAAGATCTTGTAGGAGCAAGAAGAGACCATCCTCCACAGGAATACTTCTAGCCCTGAGACTTTTAGGGAGTTGATAGCCAATAATACAGCCTATTCATGCTCCTTGATTAGTCTGCCAAAAGCAATTAATCAAAGTACAAAAAGATTTTTCTTCTCAAAATAGAAATGTATACACAGTTAATGTGATAGTTCTGTTACTTAAATTTTACAAGTTTTTTCCACATATTTTGTTCAAGTTACAGGTGAAGGACTGGGAGGGTAATCTGACCAGGCCAAGATAATCTGCAAAGTGAAGGAAAAATCCAGAAATCCACTTCTGTTTGCAATAATTTATTTAAAAACACATACATCTGTTCAGTAAAAATACCGCTATTTATAGAGGCTGCCTTTTTGTATGCACTTTTTATCCTTTGGAATACATTTTACAAATGCATTTACAATAAATATAAGGGCTGTGTTTCGCCATCAAACACGTGTAATCTTGTTGACTTTAATGACCCTATCAGGGCCACTGAGAGCAAAGTTGTGCACCATTCAGGGATCTCATTTTTGAAGAGAACTGAAACATTTTCTGAATAGAAGGAAACTGGATTTTACATTAAGAACTTTTAAAAACTTTTAAAAATGTAAAATATTACTTCATAGAGGATAGTTGGTTTTTTTTATTTCTTCCTTTCATATGCAAAGCAAATTTATCAACACTTTTCATAAAAAAAGGACCAGAATGGAGTCAATTTCATAGGATGGAATAATTGAGACAATTATTTCCTCTGGTACTGGCTCAGAGGTGGTGCTTCCTCATTGGTGCTTTACTTACACAAATCTGAAAGGTAGAGTTTTGCTTTACCCTCTCTTAAAAGATCAGGCAAACATTCATGAACCAGTTCTTGATCACATTTACTCCTGATCATGCTTGATTGGTTTAACTGGAAAAGACCTCAAAAAGGTTGGAGCCAGGCTGTGGAAGGGAACAGCAAGGGCTGTGCTTACCTAGCACATCCTTCCCAGCACTGAATCGGCAGTCCCACCCATTTCAAGATCCCAGGCACAGTGACAGTGCCCCTTGTGTGTCCTGGAACTGGAGGCAAGCCCTGGTCCACATCCCATGGGCAGTTCCATCCTCCCTTGCCAGCATCACCACTACATCTTATCTTGGTGTTGAGTCGTGCTTTTCTAGGGCAGAAACCTTGAAAGCCTGAAATGTTCTTTTTGATTTTGGGGTGAAAATTAATATTGAAATGTCAGAAATTACCTTGGACTGAAAATCAGATTCTGGATTTCTGTGACAGAGAAGCTGGACTGCCAACACAAATGGGGTAAGAGGCAATTTCTACACTGATGCACATCCAAATAAATTATGTGACCAGAACATGTATTGCTGATGATTTTACATTCAGTTTTAGTCTCAGAAGTTCATGTCCTTTGTCTGAGAGCTTTGAGTGCTAAAGAAAGGACTTTAATACAACAACAAACTTTTAAGTGACCCTTCTCCTTTTCAAAGGTGTTGAATTCCCAGTGGCTTACAATTTTTTCCTGCTGATTATTTGAAGACATTCTATCTACCTCTGAGGACCTGCCACTGCCATGCAAAGCCATGTAGCATGCGGTTAAACCTCCTCCCTTGCCTTTTCTTGGCCAGTGGGGTGGTATAATGGGAAAGAATTGGAAATAGTACGAGATTACAGTTGAGGTATTTGTTTCATATTACGTTCATGCTTCCCAGAAACACAAGTGACAGCTTGACATGAATTAGGTCTGCCCAATAATTCAGCCCACCCATAATCAGAAGACAGCAGTCAGAGCTGTGGCGGATAACGGCCTCATGTCAGGTGTCAGGTCTACCCAGCCTATCACCAGCTGTTGTGATCATTGATCATGATATAGCACTTACCTGCCTTCTGTCACTGACAACACATAAATGGCTTGCATTAAACTGATGGCAGACTGGGTGTAGATCCTTCATCAGCTGAGTCCTGCAGAGCTGTGCCATTCTGCTTGCCTTACATGAGAGCTGACCAAAAGTAACATAGGAGAGTTGGGTCAAACTTTGCCACCTCCACCTGCAGAAAATGCAACTCCCTTTCAAATATAAACAGAAAAAATTAGCTAAAGCTTAACAAAGCTCTGCAGTTTTGATAACAGGGAAAGTTGCTGAATTTCCTGAAAATATCAGTGTGTGTATGTAAAGGTCAGATTTGTTCTCTAGGAAAGAAAAGTTTAATGCATTCACTTATCTATTGAGGGGAATCAAATTCAGGCAATACTCGGTCTTGTGCATTACAATTATCTGTCTGTTTATCTCTTTTGCCTTTTAAGCAGAAATGCAATACTGAATCTCCAAAAGTTTCTAACAAAAGTTTCAACTACACATTTAGATTTCCTTGAAAAGTTTTGGTTTCAGTGAAACAGCATTTTCTGGTGAAAAACATTTAGTTGAAAAGTTCCTAACCAGCTCTTGTTTTGACATCCTCTTCAATCACTACAGATTTGTGAGCGGTGAATTGGAAAGGAAAACTGAAGCAAGCATTTTATTTGGTCTTTAATTTTTTTCAAGTTAGAAAAAACAGTTACGTATGACAGTAATTATAGATTTTAGATATTTGGCATTAATCTGAATGACAAGCCATAGCCTGGTTATTTATTTACTTTTTTAAGGTTGCTTCAACAGGACTGTTGTTGAGCAAAAATCTGCTCTCCTTTCTTTGCATTTTAAATCAATGAAAACAAAACAGGAAATAATGTGAGAAACTCTGTAACACAATAAAATGGAAGAAGGTGCTGTTCATTCAGGGTATTTGTATGTGTCAGTGGAGGAGGCATTCCTGCCCCTGCAAAGAGTACCTGTGCCATTGTGGTGTGACTCACACAGGTGCAACATCTCCCTGGACAGCACATCCTCAGAAGCATGTTTAAATGTGACTTTCAATAAGATTTTCTGAAAAAGGAAAAAGGTGTGACGGTGCAACTACACTATGGTTGGCAATAAAAATGAAGATTTGATGGTTGTCCATCAATCCCTCACTTTTATACGTGTTTTGAAAAGACGGTAAATTGACTCAAATGTGCCAATCCCATTCATGTTTATACCTGCTCCCTGGTGCTGGAGTTTTGTCTAACATTTAGCTGATATATTTCAGGAATGTTGCTATTTGACAGCTTCCTTATGCAGAATGGATCACGTCCTTATATCCTTTTATTTTTTTACCTTATAAAAAAATGTTAGTTGGGACTTTTCTTCCTAGTATTTCATTGAATGAGACAGTACCCAACACTGTGAATCAGTAGGATTAGGGAATCGCAGAACACAGAATCACCAGGTTCGAAGAGACCCACCGGATCATCGAGTCCAACCATTCCCACCAATCTCTAAACCATACCCCTCAGTACCTCATCCACCCACACCTTAAACACCTCCAGGGAAGGTAAGTTAACCACCTCCCCAGGCAGAGGAGATCCCAAGAATTAAACCTACTGTCTTCTGAACAGCCCCAGGCAGATCCTCCTACTATGGTTTCCTCTTGGGAAATTCCCCTTTTGGAGTGATGCTGGGTGCAGACATTTTGAGAAAATGCAGTCAGCACAACTCCTGCAGAGCTGGAGGAAGAAGAGAGGAGGCTGGAGGAGTGTGGTCGGGGCCCAGAGCATTTTCGGTAAAACAGTCATTGCAGAGTTGCATTATCAGCAGCAAGAAGATTGTTAGCTACAGGAAAAATATTTCCATTTCCTACCAGAGGTCAAAACACTCAACAGCTTCACTGACATGAAAACTACTACAGACCAAATCATCCCAATATGCAAGGCTAGTTTGGAATGATCTACAACAAATACTACTCAGCTAGACCAGCAGCAAGGCCCATGGCCAAGGTTCTTGAAGGGAGCAAGAGTGCAGACTGAGCATGATGCTGTGGAGCTTGGCTGTCCCATCTCATACAAGTCTGGGGAGATGCAGCAAAGCCTTGTTGAGCAGACTGGTAGTGTTAGCTACCACATAGTTGCATTTATAAGGTTCAGCTCAAGACTGGATTACCTACCCTGAAGTGGTTTCATAGAGACATTGACACCTGAGCTCACAGGGTTATTCAGTTACCTCCACAGAGACCTCTCATGTTGCCTGAGATGCCACAGGGAATCTGAGACCTCAACAAGGAGCTGGCAGATACAACATGGGACCTCCCAGTGCAGTGCATGCAGGTCTGGAAACATTCCCAGGAGGACGGAGTCTGGCACTCAATACCTGTCAGCAAAGTGGCCGTGCTCGAGGGTGTTTAACTTCCCAATACAGTCGAAAGACTCTCAAAAATAGTTTGGTTTTCCAAGAATTAGACTCGTAATTGTCTCGTACAGTCACTGACTGTATTGACCAAATCTCCCTATGGACCTTAAACACCTAACTCTCATACAGACAACTAAGTGTAAATATTTTACTCTTACAATCCTTGCCATATCAAGAAAAGTGAGAAACCAGAATGTGTACACATCCACTCTTCCACCTTGAGCCAAGCTGCTGCCAAAAACCACTACAACACCAAGACCAAAAACCTCCTGAATTTATCTAGAGTTGCTGCTGACTCCATTGTGCCTCACAGGCAGATTCTTACTAACACATTTTAAACTCAAATCAAGGGAATAAATCCAGCAAAAACAGCTCCCCACAAACATTAGATCTGGGATGGGCATCTTGAACTAAAGCCATGTGCTCAGCCAGCGCTTTTCTGATATGCACTAAGCACTGCATGTGGAGTTAGATAAAAGAGATTTATTTTTAGTGGCCATAGTCTTCCTCTGCTGGGGCTCAGTCTCAGTGAGCCACCTGAGTGTCTTAAAAAAGGGCTTGGTACTGCTTCTAATCTACTTCTTGCTCACCTGAGAGTCTGCACAACAATTCTGAGACTGTCTCAAGACCTCATTGCCAGAAATATGCATCTTTCCTGGTGTATTTTGTGCACACCAACACAACAGCATTGCCAGGATTTCTTCAGGAGCAGCACTTTTTTTTTTTCCAAAATGGGCAATTACTGGCAACCACTAAGTTATTCTGTGAAGTACTGCTCCTCTCTCTTAGCCTAGGATCACTGGACAGGCTGTCCTTCTTCCACTTCAGGAACTAGATCACATCTCCCTGCTACCCTAATTTTGCTCAGTTGCTTCATGTCTTTTCTCCTCTATCAGCTGCTTGCCCATGGTTAGCAGTGCAGTCTGAACTAGCCCAGTGCTTTTAAAAATAAGTCTCTGTCTTGGAAGTAGAGGAGGGATAGAGTCCAAGAAGTCCCAGGAAGCACAGGCTTCTTTTGAGTCTGTACTGGCAATAAGTGAATACCCTGTGAGGTATTAAAAGGGTATTTTAAAGAAGCTCATCTCTATTGGACCGTAAGCTGATTTATGAAGGCAGGCACCAAGAGACCATGTAGCTGTTGGGTCCATGGCAAAGCAGTTTTTCAACACTTATTGTTCAGTTTGGATTTTGGTTTGGGGTTTTTTGTTTGTTTGGGGTTTTTTTTTTGTCTTTTTTTCTTTTTTTTTTTTAAAGTCTAAGCAAAAGTGCTGTGTTAATAGGAGTTTTAAATGTATTTGAGAAGGAGTTCAGAAGTCCTGTATAATTCAGAGGTGTGTCAAGCCAGAAAACCTTCCAGTACTCTGAAAGCCAGTATAAAGTTCAGCAAATAGTGAGTATGCTCAGAACAGGAAAACCAAAAATCTATTCTTTAGCATCTGTTGCACTTGCTGTGGCAACATCTTTGCCTTATAATGTTCTCACACTGGTTGGACCTGTGAGTTATGCACATGAAGAGGGGTCATGGTGCCTGTTCCTGAATATTTGCATGGGGTGATGTGGGTTTCTGTGATTCCATCAATGAAAACTAGCAGGGATATGTTTTCAAATGATAGTTGAGCTCCCCTTTACCAAGGTGAATACAGTTCTGCAATGAGCTGGGTAATGCAGTAACTAGCCTTAATTTCAGCAACACTGTCCCATATGTTTATTTTGTGTTGAAGATGTTTGCTGTATTTTGAGCTGCTGTAACATACACGTTTTCCTATAGGTGCTCTGCAAGCATTGAACAAAAATAATATGCTTGTGCTAATAGAACTTGCAGTCCATGGATGTGTTGGTTACAGGCACATCTGGGTCTTCTCTAGCCAGGCCAGATGTGTGAGCCAGATGCGGGCAAGAAGCTGTAAAGTTACTTTAGCACATATCAGGACTATATTTTGTAGGGGCTCTCTGTCATGTCAATGGGGCATCCAGTCCTGTGCTGGTAGGCAGATATGCTCTGCTACGTGCAGTGGAAAGAGAGGTCTGCAAGGAGATGCTGCCCAGCTTAGAGCAGCTCAACCTGCCTGCTAGCAGAAACGGAGCTCCCCAAACAACAACTTATCTGTTGGTCACCACCACTTTTCCTGTTACATTTAGGGAGAAAGAGGTGATATGAGCTTGCTTGCCAAAGCTGGACAATTCACCAGCCTCGGAACAGCCTCATGAGCTGGAACGGCTACCCTGGCCGTCCTTGCACATCCTCATCCAAAATATCCCAGTGCAGAGTTGCACAGAGGTGGTAATTTCATGTATCTCCACCTCACATGGTTGTCTCTAGGTCCCAAAGAGGGATGTCTTATCTCCCCTCTACTTCCACCAGTCTCCTATCCTCAGGTAGGGCTGGTGCTCCCCATGGGGGTGAGCCCAGAGGGGCTCAGGGTGCTGTGTGGATGGCAGGCAGGAGTATTGCCTGGTGTCAGCATGCACCTGCCTGTGACTACACACTGCTGCTGTTCTGCAGTGTGGTTACAGCTTCTACTAACTGCTTCTTTGGAAGGTAAAACTGGTGACTTTCAGCTTTGCAAGAACATTTCTTCAGGTAAGCAATCGTTCCTGCTCCAGAAGAACACATCCTACTGTCCCACTGGTCTTTTCAAAAGGCATCTGAAAGAGAAGACTATGAATGATATAAACTGTTGAGTTGCTTGCAAAATAATAAAAAAAAAAAGCTCTACTTTTTCCTCAGTGCAAACATAATCTTTTCCTACAGCCTCACCCTGCCCTGCCCCGCACACCATCAGGTAGTTCCTGCCTTTTTTTCATTGGGTCTGAAGCCTGTTTTTTTAGATCTGCAAGATTAGTATTGCTGGCATAAACGTTCAAAAGTGAACTAGGCAGATGCTTGGTTTATGACAATCTCAGCTGCAAAATTTCTGGCCCTGTGGCAATGGAACAACCTCAGTCCTCACTATATTCTGATTGTATCACTAAACATACTCTTTTTTTTTTTTTTTTTTTTTTTTTTGCAGTGAGGTCTCTTCCAAAGGAATGACTCCATAATAAATAATAAATATACCAAAATATTGCGTGCATGACTGAAAATCGTAACACAGAGAACTGAGAGGAAATATTCTGGGTCAGAAAACCTTGTGATGCACAAGTCAGCTATCCAGATAATGGATCCTTACAAGTATGTAGGACAAATAGCTATATGAACCATCTGGGACTCACTCAGCAGTGGGAAAAAGACTGCAAGACTTGCAAGATCAGCACACAAGAGTTAGTGCTGATCAGTCACTACTGCTTTGCAGAGAAAACAAAGGCTTTAGCATTTAACCTATTATAGCTTTCACCTGGTCCAAGTATTGTAAAATGTATTTATTATGCCAAATGATAAATTTAAAATTCGTTAGATATTCTTTCCAGACTGCGATTTCATAATAGGTTTAAGCTGATTAATGTTCACATGTTCCTATGTCTTTCGTGTGTCAGGGTCCATAAAGTCCTGGCTGAGCCACATCTGGTTGAGAACTAACCAGGTATAAAACCCAGCAAAACACCGTTTCAGCTGATAATTTCCTGACTTGGCTCATCTCATGGCTACAAGGACACTGCTGCTGGAACAAGAGGGCATGAGCAGCTGGAGTCAGGTCTTTTAGGGTCAGCTTCCCCTTGGGCCAATTTGTGCTGATTCTGAGAGCTTAATCTAACTATACTGGATGATTTCTTCACCTTAGAATGGCAGTTTAATGGAAGTAAAGTTAAAAGCAGTGATGATCTGGACCAGTTACCAAATGTGTTATTTCAGTATAAATCTAATTTTTTATTTCTTCTAACTAGAACAGTGACTGTTACTTCTAAAAAATTTAGCAAAGAACAATAAAACAGTTAACTATTTATAGTCAAGTAGATGAGGTTTTGTACATTATCCCCATAAGGTTCCAATTTTCAGTTACATACTAATATGTTTAACAATGACTAACTAAATGTCCTGCTATCTGAAGTCACCATTCCTTAGCAGGATCTCTTTTGCTCCATGCTAATTTGAATCAAACCCAGAAAGAGATCAAAAGCATTACTTACTGTTTCGGAACACTGAATATGACTTCCTTCTGGAAAAACAGGACTGAGATTCAGCACCAGGTGAGGAAACCTGCATGTGGGTGTCAGTGCCTAGGAGCTTGCATGAGCACTGGATGTCCAGCTAGGGGAGATGCACGGCTCTGCTCAGTTGCCTGCAGGAAGGAGTTGCCATTTGGGATATCCGGGGTGCAGTGACCTCCTAATGGGGTGAATGGTTGTGATTGAAAGACCTTTAGGGGCTGTGGTCTCACTCCCTACGGGGACTGGGCCTTACAGAGTAAAACTAGAAATCTGTGTTCATGTGACTGAATGCTTCTAGGCTGGACCGCTGGGCTGAGTCCAACAGCATGAGGTTTAACACGGCCAAATGCCGGGTCCTGCACTTGGGGCACAACAACCCTATGCAGAGATACAGACTAGAAGTCTGTCTAGAGAGCTACCAGGAGGAGAGAGACCTGGGGGTGTTGGTTGACAGCTGACTGAACATGAGCCAGCAGTGTGCCCAGGTGGCCAAGAAGGTCAATGGCATCCTGGCTTGTATCAGAAACAGTGTGACCAACAGGTCCAGGGAGGTTATTCTCCTGTACTCAGCACAGGTGAGGCAGCTCCTTGAATACTGTGTTCAGTTCTGGGCCCTTCACCACAAGAAGGATGTTGAAACTCTAGAGTGAGTCCAGAGAAGAGCGACAAAGCTGGTGAAAGGGTTGGAGAACAAGCCCTATGAGTAAGGACTAAGAGAACTGAGGATGTTTAGCCTGGAGAAGAGGAGGCTGAGAGGAGACCTCATTACTCTCTACAACTACCTGAAAGGAGGTTGTGTAGAGGAGGGAGCTGACCTCTTCTCCCAAGTGCCAGGGGACAGGACAAGAGGGAATGGCCTCAAGCTCCACCAGGAGAGATTTAGGCTGGACATTAGGAGGAAGTTTTTCACAGAAAGGTTCATTGGGCATTGGAATAGGCTGCCCAGGGAGGTGGTTGATTCACCTTCCCTGGAGGTGTTTAAGGCACGGGTAGATGAGGTCCTGAGGGACACGCTTTAGTGTTTGATATGAATGGTTGGACTCAATGATCCAATGGGACTCTTCCAACCTGGTGATTCTATGATTCTATTCTATGATTCTAGTAGCCCATGACCAGCCTCAGTTGCTCAGGCACAGCAGCAGATTCAGCTGCCCACACATGAGTACCAAACGCTGTTCAAGAGGCTTTTACAAGGCTTTCAAGCACCCAGGACACATGCATGGTATAGGCAGAAGTGACACAGGACTTCTTGGAAATCTCTCTCTACTCCTGGATCAGCAGTGTGAGGGAGAGTGACATTTCAGGTCGTGGTGGATGTCTGTGTTGAGAGAGTGAGGGCACTCCCAGAGCTGGCTTTCTCTCCATTCACGAACTGCAATAAGAATCTCACCATGCAGTATTCCGTTTTGGCATTCTGGTTCGTATGCAGAGCATTGCATTTTTGGTGTATGATGCTTCTTGGTGCCAGCCAGGGCATCACAATCAGTTTTCTAGGGAATGGCAATCAGTAGGATATGTTAACAATTACTGCATAAATTAGTTGCTCCTTTGCCAGGATTGAAAATACCAGGTCTTGCTAGGCTTTGATTCTGCTGTCCTACACTCCAGGGTAATTCAAGCAAAGCCATTGGATTGAATATTGAGTTTCAATTAGAGATGTCACAGAATTCAACTTCTAGCAGAATTTTGGGCAGGAAGACCAGTCTGTGAGGCAAAACACCCTCTTCCTGCAAAGGTCAGTGTGTATCCTCAATGACCCATAATTTTGTCTTGACTGATGGCCCTCCCAAAAGTATTTCAACAGCTGGAAAAGCTGAACATCTGGCCATGAAAACTTTCCTGAGAGTGTTGCTTTCCTGAAGCAATAAAAATGGATGACAAGTAACGTGAGTGCTCTGCTCTGTTTAACAAACTGCTTTTTCCAAATGATTGAGCCTGTTACTTGCTGTTTCCACTTTGGAATGAGGTGGTTCCCACTAAGGCCTATTTATGTGAGGCACTGGAACATTGAGAAAATCATCCTGATTTCAAATGTACAAAAATGAAAGGAAAGAACTAATGCAGTGATGCAAATGATTAGTGCTGTTATCCTCTGCGCTCTGAACTGTTCTTTCCAAGGCAGGTGAGTGTGACACAAAGGTTTAGGTCAACTTTGGCAAGAGATGTAATTAGAAGTATGTAGTGTTGGAAAAAAGATGGGAGGGGGAATAGCAAAAACACATCTTTGCCAGGGAAGGCTAATGAATAGCCCACAAAAGTATCAAAGCAGGTGCAAGTCAATGTGAACCAATAACTGAGATGAAAGCACCAAGGAGAGAAACTGGCTGAGCAGAACTTATCAGCGTGTGTGATTCAGATAGGCTTATAAGTCTAGGAAATCTGTAACAAAGTGAAACTCAAAGCTACTGAAATTTAGTTAGCACAGTCTTTTGATGCTTTCTGTCCTTTAGAAAATGCCTTTAAGGACAATCATGGGACATTCACTTCACCTTACTATAAAAAGTAATGTTGGTTGTATTTTACTTTATTGTAGTTTATTGATCACTTTTGCCAGACCCTCTGTCCATGGAGATGAAAGAGAGGGGGTAAGGCAGCACACTGGCACGAAAGCATGAGCAAGGATTGGAACCAGGAGGTCCTGTGCAGTGACACTCAGCACAGGAGTATGCTACCCAAACACCACTTGCCTGCTTGGCAGTAACGCCACAAGGGAGCACTTACGCATCCTTATACGGCAGCAGAAGAACTTGAAAATCAACAATCATCCCAGCCACAGCTCTAAAGGAACAGAACTACCCATTTGGAAACTAGCTCCAATTACCTCGTGTGTCTTTAAATCTCCAGTCTCAAAGGTGATTTGAGTATATCATTATTTAAATGGCATGGGAGGTTCCAGCCAAGGACAGGGAACTGGGCTACCACAGTGTCAATCCCAGCATGAGATATGTCTTGCCTTCCTTCATTCTCATTTACTTGTGATGGTAACGAAGGGCGATGAATTGTGTTCACTTTTAATTATAGGTTTCTTTCTTGGATAGAAGAGCTAACAATAATTCCAATATTGCAATTAAGTGCTGAAACATTCATTCAAGCTGTTGTTTAGTTCTCATTCAACATACACATACACTTTTACTCCAGACTTTGGGGCTTTGAAATTCAGGGCTTTTTTTCCCTGTGAACATTCTTTTATGCCTTTTTGTGGCCTCTTTTTGGTTATACAAGCCTGAATCTATTTTAAGAACACACGCGCAGTTTGCTTCACAGGATCCAGACAGATTATTTTATGCTGGGGAACAAAAGGTAGACACAATATATCAGATACACAAAATGTCCTTCATACCAAATGTTCTTGAAATTGCAGCTCAGCAGCAGAAAAGATTATAAGCAGGCACTGCTTCAGCGTTTTTAATAACAAGATCATCACTAGATCAAAGAGGATATCACTGGGACTGAAATTGAAGATAATGAGAAAATCCTCTAGGACAAGGAGTTAAACTGTTATTAAAGATGGAGACGAAATCATAACTAACCTGAAGATTGTCCTGTAGGAATTGACTTCCTCATGCTGATTACATTTATGCTTATTAATTTAGCTGAGCATATTTGTGTTATAAGCATAATTTTCCCAGCTGCTCCAGTTTGATGTGTGACCTCTACTTTACCTGTTATTGTAGTGATGAAGTTGATTGGTAATGCAATACATTGCACAGGATGTTGTGAATTCATAATTCTGATTCCTCTTATGATAAAGAGACACTGCCAGTGACAGACTTGCTGAAGTGAAAAGGATGGGGAAATAGATGTCACCCCAGGTACTCTTTGAGGGGCAGTAATGCTGGATTGCTGCTGGAACACTAAGACCTGTTTGTGGTGCTCTGTTTTAGTCCACCCTGGCACACACTCAGTCTTGAACAAGCCCACCTGAAGACCAAAGGGCTTGATTTCATTTCCTGAGTTTAAAATTCCTGTTTTAAGATTTGTTTGGTGCTGGGTAGAACATGCAAGCCAGCATCAACGGCGACTGACAAGCCAAGGGAATAACAGGCACAGGGAAATGTAGGCAGGAGAGTCTGAAGTCCGTCCTCCAGGCTCTGCTCCCTTGCAGACTAGTAAAGGAGAGGCTATATGATGTTTAATCCTGCCACCAACTCCAGTAAGCCCAGCAGCGGAGCTGAGATGCTGTCTGGGAAGAACTAATCTTGCTGAGCTGGGGATGACATTGTTTCTCTGTTGGAGAATGAAAGGAATGAAGAAGGCTTTGTATCTAATAATACCTTGGACTGATTTAGTTCATCTCCAAAACTGGCTGAATGCTTCTTGCTACTACTCACTATTTGTGCTGTGGAGGGAGCCACATAATCACTCTGCACTTCCTCTCCTGTGACTGGGTAACAAACATTTATGAGAAAGGAATAACAAATGGTGAAGCGTTTCATTTCAGGCATGAATTCTTAGATGAATGATTTTTCATGCTAAAATTAGCAATGCTCACTCAGACAAAACAAATGTGCAGAGATTGTCCGAATAGTTTCCAATACGAAATAACATGAATTGGAATAAACCAAACCTTGCACATTTATTTGTTTAAAAATTTATATTAAATATTTTTTTCTGCCATATAACCTTATTACTCTAAAAGGATTTATATACTGAGTGATCAATACTTCTCTCTTTCTTATGAAAATGGTTTATGGTTTCTATAGCAATAGCAGTACTATTCCAGGTATTAAAGTGTGGGGCTCAGCCTACATGTGCTTTTGATTTGGAATTCATAAATAGCATTTATTGCATCTAGAATAGCAGAATTATATAGTTTTGGAAACATTAGAGCATTATATCAGGCAGAGGACAGTCTAGTATTTCCTGGAGGCAGTCCTTCCCCCCAGGCTGTCTCTGTTATGCATGCTCCCATGATTTTCAGCGGAATGGCAGCTAAAGGAGACCATGCAGAATGCCCCAAGGCCACGTGAGGGTCATGACTTCACAGTACTAAAGTGGTTAAGTATTCATTTATAGCCCACTTAAACAGTAAGTATTCCCAGATCAGACGTATAGCATTTTTATCAGGATACTGTATTCCTCTCTATAGATTGTGCCCTTTGCTTTTAAATACCTAAGGTTGTATTTTCTGACAGCATAAAATTGTACTGTAAAACTGTAAGGATAATAGTACACTTATACACACCTCTTTGTACACTTACAGAAACACACACATATATTTTTCCTTGTGTAAATAGGATGATTTTGCAAGCAAGATCCTAATCAGCTTCTGGCAGTTCTGCTCTCTCTTAACTGCAGAGGACCCCAAGGTGGATGTTGCTGCTGCCTCAGGTGCCTCAGCTAACTTGTTTGAAGTTATATACCAAGAGATTATACTTCAAAGTACACAAAAATAACTTACACACACACTGCAATGAGTCTGAAGCTTTGCAGAATGAGCTCTGAGTAACACCTTTGCAGGCTGCTGTACAGAGGAGATAGGAGAGCAAGCTATGGATCTTTTTCATTGGGAATTTTCCTCCTCAATGATTGAGCCCCACGGAAACCTCACTGGGTTCATCTAGAGGGTCTGCTGAGGAAAGTGCCTTGGCACCCACTGCTATTTAAAGATAAAAACACTGTCTGGATTTGTATACGTGTGCCAATCATTTTGCAGGAGCACCAAGGAACCAAAGACTCAATGTCTGCAACCCAATTCCTCTTGGCAACAGGCCTGACAGATTTTTGTAGCTTGAGAAGACTATATATTCAGATGCGATATTTTAAGAGTCGATCTTTCCTAAGAACAGTGCTGACATTAACCTCTTGCCTGCAGAAAACTTATCCCATCTTGTAGCTGAATTTAGCCCTCATGCCCAGTGACCTGTTCACTTCAATAAACTTGTCTGTATATTAACACTAGGAACTGTATCAAAACATATCTGCTTCTGTATGACAGTTCAATTAATTAAAGTGATCCACAGAAGACAACTTACTAAGGAAGAACAGGTCAAAGTGTATGTGAGAGAGGCAGCTCTCTGCTTCAGCTGAACTTTTCTCTCTCTTTGCCATGATCCAATACAGCTGGTTTATCCTTAGAGCACACTTGCATGCCTATCTCATAAATCCCAAATTTCAGAGGTGAAAGCCAGCACAAGTTCTTTCTTTGGCCTTAGTTCTATGGACAAGTTCCAGGCATCAGGATTGAAGAATTTTGCTGCAAACTCTTGTGTAATGTTAACAAAACCCTTCCCTTGTGCAGTGGTGTCTTCAGGTACAGAGGTCTCGACTCCCATGGGCTAAGGGTGGCAGAGCTTCCAGGTCCTGCAGGGTTTCAAGGGATGTTCTGTTGCCCTGGAAGAGCAGCTCCGTGGCAAGTTCTTCTGCCAAGGAAACATCACTGCCCAGTGGAAGTTGGGCACTGAAATCTGTATCCAAAGTATAGAAGAAGATGGCAAAAGTAAAAGAAATAATGCAACCTCCATGATTATTTTGGCTAAAAGTAATTTTTTTCTGACACTGGTGGTTCCTTTTCCCTGCATTAGACAGCATTTAAGGGATGTGATTACAGCCTTGGTAAAACTGAAACACCCCAACCTGAATTTCAAGTCTATAGAAAGGATACTACGTCTTTAAGTGCCTGCTACACCATGATCCCTCAATTTGGGAAAAACAGGATATATTCTTGTGGCCAGCCCTTGTCTGGTCTTCTTACATGGTCCCTTTAAGTCGTCATTCAGCTGCATGTCTTTATCTGTTGATTTTATATTGGTTTAGCTGGATTATAGTGAAGAGCAGATGCAGGAGGAAGATAAACTGTAAAAGACTGAATAAGACACCTCTTCTTCTGGTGGCCAGTTTCCTCAGATAACCCTGCTAAATCACTTGGTCAATATTCTTTTGAGGTAGCATAGACAACTCAAAATAGATTAAACCTCATAAACCCTTTTTCCCTTAATATCTTTGCAAAACTTCCACATGGTGCTCATTTTGATTCTTCTGATTTCAGTTTCAGTGCAATCTATAATTGCAATGAGTATAGTAAGCAGTTCACAGTGGTGAGCAGGTCAATGGGTGTACGATCTGCTCTTTACTGTACTGTGCTACTGTGTGATAAGACCCCCAGATGAAGAAGGAGAGCATACAAAATCTCCTGTTTCGGCTAAGGTAGAGTAGTGAGCTTAAACTGAGAAAAAAACATCAGATTACAGTAGAGCGCCCCCTCACAATGATACTGCTGCAGTAAGTATGGCTGCAGCCTTGAATGAAAGCTTTGCTTGCAAATTGTCTCTCTGCATGG
This sequence comes from Coccyzus lansbergi, assembly GCA_033558105.1. Taxonomy (NCBI): domain Eukaryota; kingdom Metazoa; phylum Chordata; class Aves; order Cuculiformes; family Coccyzidae; genus Coccyzus; species Coccyzus lansbergi. Next base: position 251,854 of record JAUMJK010000712.1, read on the forward strand.
AAAAGCTGTTTGGGAGATAAATGTCCTAGAGTTTGAGATCTTGATTATTTATTTTTAAAGTCTTTCTGCACAGGCAGAGTTGGTGCTTGTTACTCGCAAAAATGAGAGAGGACAGAGAAGCTGACATCCCAGGAACATGTACAAGTGAGCCTGTGGCTCTTATTCACTCGTAGGTTTTCTTTGTTTTCTCCATACATCTTTTTGTAAGACTGCTAATAACTACCAAGGAATAGTGAGAATTATATGACAGTAGAAGTGACAGCCAGAAGAGGAAAACACATCTGAATTATTGGTCTTTTGATTAAATCTGAAGCGTTCTCAATAAATTTTGTTTGAATTGCATAGTCAAGAAGACAAGAAAGCCTGTACCCAGCCTTCAAAAGTAAGCTGCTTATGATTTTATATCAAGCCCATGAATGTTTCTTCACCAGTACACAAATCACTAATTGATTACTTGCTTTGTAGAAATGGAAAAGGTGTTTTGATAAAATATAGCTTCTTCTTTGACTTTCCTGGGGTTTGCATTTGTCCTTAGAACATTTGATGCCTCTCAAATAATGTAAGCTTGCTGACATTTTCTCCTTTCTCTTTCATATAACAAGAATTTATCTTCCCTTTTCATGCCTGTTTCCTTCCCTGATGGGTTGAAGGGCACCATGCCTGACCTAGCATTGCTTCAAACCTTTCTTAAAGTTCTGGAAGAACTCCACTTCATGACCAACTTTGTTTTCCCCTTCCCCATTTGTTATATTACTTACGTCTGACCAAGACTGTTTATGTTCACATGTTCACAGGGTTTTTTGCACAAAATATAGCACACCTTGTGAGCTCTGTGTTCCCTTCTTCTGCCTTTATGCTGAAGTCATACAAACAAACACATGCTTACACGTGTGCATACCAGTCCAGCCTTTGGCCAAAGGAATGGCATCCTTAATTATGCTTGTAAGGGAAGTAAAATTCTTAAGGTTGGCCACTGTATTTTTTTCTAACCAATTATCAGCTGGTTTAATTCTGAAGTAAAGAGATCATATTTCAAACATTACCTTCCTGAGCTGACTTTATAAATTTTTTTAGTGATCTAGGTTCTTTAAAAGAACAGACTTCCAAAGATGAATGTGACTTGCATTCATGGTTGGTTTTTTTGCTGGTTCTGTATTTCCTTTCTGTTTCAACTTTATCTGCATTTTGTGGGTATTAACAAAATACATCTGAGAGTCTTGCCAAATTCTTTGAAAGCCTCATCCCTTGGATGTACCTGCCGAGCAATCCCTGCTCTCAAACTCAGCTGTTTATAGTAGCTGTTCAGCTTGAAATGCAGGTAAATAAATTCTGGAGACAATTGGCATTGGGAAAGAACCAGAGGCTGAATGCATGCTGGAAATCAAACAGATGCCACAAACTGGGGCTTGTGCAGGATGTGAGGAGCATCTCCAGTGAGCTGGGGAAGGCTCAGGAGGAGGTCCAGCAGGCTCGGTGGTGGCAGGGACACCTTCTTTCAGCTGCCTGTTGGCCACTAGTGGACTGCAAGGACCACAGTGACAGAAACACGTACCTTTTAGTGCTTAGCTCGAAATGACTTACCTGCAGTGTGACAAGGTGCTGAGTCCCTCAGGCCAAGCTGCATGAGTAGGACACTGCTGGTAAATCTCCCTTCTATCCCATGGACAGCCAGAAACATTTGCAATTCATAGCCCTTGGTCAATGCTTTCTGTCTGCAAGGTCACACTTGGGCATGCCTGGAGCCACAAAGTTTGGCATTGAAGGAAGTCCTGGCATCTAACTTCTGGGTTTAACTCTGCCTTGGAATAGTTGTGGATAATTTGTGAAGTTCCCCTGGAACAGAAAGCCTTAGAATCATAGAATCACCAGGTTGGAAGAGACCCACCAGATCATCAAGTCCAACCATTCTCACCAATCTCTAAACCATGACCCTCAGTACCTCATCCGCCCGCACCTTAAACATCTCCAGGGAAGGTGAGTCAACCACCTCCCTTAAAAGTGGTCTGCTCAGGAAAAACTTGAAATCATATCAAATTTAAATTTTCCTTTTGAAAAACACATATGTAAACATACATAGTTTTTTACACTCTAAAGAAATTTGTATACATTCTATAATATGGAGGTGGTTTATTATTGTGCAAGATATTTTTCTTTCTTTTTTTTTATCATTATGGAAAATTTCTGGTTAGTTGCAAGCAGAACATTTTTTTTTATTTTCTATACTGTTTCATGCTTTTTACAGCTAAACAACACTTAAAAGAATGAAATCAAGCCATTCTATTATTTTATTAGTCAACTTGTAATAGATTTTCCAAGTTGCCTCTGTTTGTTGGAAAAAAATATGAAAAGTAATGTGTTTAAATCCACGTTAAGCAGCAGCTGATTAAAATTATTTTAAATAATTAAAGCCAGCAGTAAATTTTGACTGAACTATTTTTTTTTGACTGAACTATTACATCATAACAGAATGTTGGATTATGCACTACTAATTCTGATATCACCAAATAATATAGAAATAACAAAAACAATAAACAAAGCTTTATGTTTGCCTGGAATGTGAGGAGACACAACAACATACAAATGGTTTAAAACTAGACTCCTTTTTTTTCCTTTAAATAATTTCTTTTTCATTTACAAAGCAATTGTGATCATGGGAAATATTTTCAAGATTTCTCCAATTTTGTGAATAAAAAAAATAAAACATGCTTTTGTCAGAATGGTTTTTTCCCAGTGGGCAGAACCAGTCACCCTGGTTTCCCCTGTGGGTGACCAGGATGGCTCAGGCACTGCTAACCTCTGCCCATCAGTGTGGCCACACTGCATCAGAGCCCATATATGCCCCGAGGAGCACTGAAGTGTTCCTTGAGACAGGGCCGCATTTTGTGAAAGTGGTAACAGGCCCAGAAAATATCACAATACCATAAATTTGGAGAGACTTATGGGTCTCAGATGCAATAAAATTAAGACATAATATAGTGATATTAAAAGCTGACACGGGCTAGTCATCTCACTCAGCCAGCTATAGGCAAAGCTAAGTTGTTTATCAGTGTGGGCACTGGAGTCAAGGAATTTATTTCAGAGGCACACGTTTCCACCTGTGCCAAGGTCTGCCACCTGTTCCACCTTGTACCAAGATCACACCAATGTCCATCTCTGAACGGTGGGCTCGTACTGGCTAAGCAGATGCAGGCTGTGACAGCACAGCCGATGCACTATGGACCCTACTTAAAATGCTTCCTTCCAATGTCCACCTTTAGAAATCATGCAAGGAGTAGAGCAGCCAAATCCTATCAGCCGAAAGAGGGCAGATTTCTACGAGCTCAGTTTTATTGATCTCACTGTGATTCCCATGCTAGTATTACTAACTGTTGAAAGTCTTAACATTTACCAGACTTTAGACTTTTGTCATGGCAAACATTGAGAGTGTCCCATGGGGTAGAAGAACTTTGTCTCCAGCCCTACTGATGCATTCAAAGCCATCCTTCCAAACCAGGCCCTTAAGGCACAAACTGGAGATGGCCACAGGTTATTTTTAAGATAGGGATCATATCAGCCTGAGTACTGGGAACATTAAATGCGTTGACAACCACTTTCTCATATCTTCAGCCTTGGATGAACTGCAGCTCAGCAAAACCCAAATCCCAGTAACACGACCAACAGAATGCACTGGTGACTGATACCTACAGGTGCACATTTCTCCTCAGTACAAATGGCTTTGAAAGTGTTTTTGCTATCTTTGTAAACACAAGCACTGAGCACACTGGGATATTAAACTTTACTGATGAGCACAATATCAACACAGGATTTATTCCACACTTCTTTCTCCAACACACTCAGAGTACACATTTATAATGATCCTTTCCACAGAGATTTATCTCTGTCATTAGCTAAAACTGTTTCACAAGTTCTACCAACTCTCATTTTCATTAATAATCCAGTTCACCAAGAATAAGTATATGTTTCAGCCACATTTTTCCTTAACTTTTATTTCTTGAAATCACAGTACCATAGAGGTAATTGGTAAACACTGGGAAAGCAAAGGCTACAGATCTTATTTCTGTCCCAGAACTGTTTCTAATTCAGAAGAACTGCAGAGTAACAGCCTGGCAATGCCATTTCTCTTGTGAAGGCATATGATCAGCAAGATCAACCTGTAATCGTAGTGTATCATTTATTTACTCTGTAGCCACAGCTTCAAAGTAGCTGCAGAGAAATGTAGCTGTTGTATGGTCCTCACTTCAAAGGCCGAAGAGCTGTGCAATGGTTATCCGTTGTAAGTGGAAAGTCCATTCTTGGGGCTGTCTGAGATGCTGTTTTGTTAGCACTCCTCTTGGATATCCTCCTAGTTAGCTCGTCCAGATGCGCTGATCCAGCATCAAGGAGAGGGGTGGCAGCAGCTCTCTTGGCTCCTGCCTCCAAACATCACCGTAAGAAAAAGACAGCACAGACAGCTACTGTAACTGGACCCTGAGAAATAGGTCCATTTTGAATGCACTGATAGCCACCAGCAATGAAGAAACGAACAAATATTTAGTAGGCAGAGCAGTCCGCTCAAGGCAGCCAACACTTCCAGTCCTCGGGCTGTATTTTTCTTCTATATTGCAGTCAGCAGTGAAGGGAAAACCAAAACACTTATATTCCTCTGCAAATAATGTACTCAATTCTTTTCTCAGTGCAATGAGAACAGAAGAGTAATGAGATGCCTGTGGCTGTTCATAGCTTCAGGGGACTAATTAACCCAAGTGATTAACTGGTCTGCTTTGACATCTAGGCTGCTCTTCTTTGCCACAGACAATCAGCTTAACATATAAAATCTGTAAGGGCTGCTTATAAATGCCACCCGCACCCCCCTACCCCACCCTTTGCTATACTTGAAAGGGGAAGAGTGCTTTTTGACATGTTATCAAGTAAAAGAGTTTTCAGAGACTTTTTTCTGCACCACTGGAATACCAGATCCTTCTGTTTCCCTCCCAGCTGCATTAACTGTCTGTTTCTTCTCAATTAGAGAGAAGAAATCATTTGGCATAGTCTGTTCCCTGTGCAACAGACTGAGAAATATCACATTATTTATTCTGGATTAACTGAATGAGGTTGGAAAGAGTCATTTCTTCCCAGTCTGCTTTGACAAGGTAATTTGCTACATGGCACTTAGTTCTACAAACTAGAATTAAACTGGGAAAATGCAGGTATCAGAAACCATCCGCAAGCAACCATCTGCCCATGAGCACCCTGGAGCACCACCATTTCTGTGCTGGACATACGCACAACACCAGTGAATTGCTGGACCAGTAAGCCCAGAACAGTGGGATGTGAGCTGTACACCCTTATTTTGTTAGTGGACAAGCATTATTCCCATATGAACATTTTATCGGTCTTTCTCTGATAATTGCTATAACATCAGTTAGCAGAGATTTCTGTGATGCAGAGTTCTGTCTGCCAGGTGTGCATTGAATTAAATGCCAGTCTAAATCTCCATTCATGCTACCTGATATATTTCGCTTTTCTCTTTTCCCTCAGGATTTTGGTGCTGCCCGGGAAGAAAATAAGGTCACACTGGTATGCTTTGTTCTTGACAAATTCATATTGCTTGTGGCGTCTTGGTGCCCACAGATAGTTTTTTCTCTGTTTCCTCCAGAAATTAAATTTAGGTTGGTAGATCTTTAGCTTACTCATTTTTTCTTTCCTCTAATAAGGAGTAAGTACAATAAGTTTGCCGCTTACCTGTTTCAGCAACTTATTCTGTCCACCGAAACTTTTCAATGACAAATATTTATACCTCTGAAACTGCCGTGCACCCTATCTGCCATGTCAGGTTTTGGCAGAATGTGATGTAAGCAATTCCTGACTCCTACCTCCATTGCACCTCACACCTCTCTGTCTCTGTCTACTCTGTTTCCTCAACACCTTTTTTGCCCTGAAAGCATTGCTTACCCTCAGTCTCCATCTGCATGATCCAGGTTGGAAGAGACCCATCAGATCATCGAGTCCAACTATTCCTGTCAAACACTAAACCATGCCCCTCAGCACCTCATCCACCTGTGCCTTAAACACCTCCAGGGAAGGTGAATCAACCACCTCCCAGGGCAGCCTGTTCCAAAACTTCTCCTAATTGCCTCCTAGTCACCACACAGCTTATAGACTGTTTTGTTCTTATTTCTCTTACAAGATGAATTCTGGGACTTGACATTTCTTGTTGTTCCTTTTCTTCATCCTTCGTAATTTGACTGAGTTCCTCCTATCTGTGCAACTTCCCTGCCAAATATCCCCAGAGAAGCTGCCAAGTTGACCCAGGACAGTCCAGTGGGTGAAAACTAACAGACCACATTCTTTATATAGCAATTCAATGGATTAGGACAGGTGTTTCTTTGGCTATCCTAGACAAATAAGCTTGGTGTTGCACTGTCCTGATCTACTGAAGGACTGCAAAGGAATTAAAATCTACCAGTGAGCATGCCTCCCAGTTTTTAAGCCTATCTGTAGTTATAATTATCATTATTTTTAGGAGGAAGGAGTGGATTTTTTAGATGAGTAACAGGATTTGATGCTGGGAGGGCAGCATCTCCAGGAGAGAAAGGAGATGCATGCATCCTCATCCTCTGCCAAGAAGAGCACCTGAATATCTAATGAAGACTGTCAGATGGGGAGAGGGGAGAGTGCTAGACCAGTATAGAATGTCTGTGAGGCCATTAAAAAAGAGATGGTGTGAAAAGACAATCCTGTAATGCTGCCAAGTTCAGGGAGACCTGTGGCATGATGAACTTCCGAGTCAGTGACCAATAAATTATTTTACAGCTGCCTGTGTTGGCTTTACTCTCTTTTCCAGAATAGTGAGCCATTACAGATAAGAAAATAAATAACCAGCTCATCTCTTTCTTATGCTTTCTAGGACTGGGTAAAATTTACAGGAGGCCTTGTGAGATCCAGGCACTGTGCTAGTCCTTGTTCCATGCAAGCTGTTGCAGTTTTGGCTGGCAAAGAAGGTGTTGCCTTGGTTTACAGAAGCAGAAAATTTGATTCCTCTACAACTTAAGACAATGGTGTTGGGTCTCCACTAGCCAGTGTAGGAGGGTGATAGATCCAAGCTGTACAGTGCAGGGGGTGACACCCAGTGAGCATCACCCCAAGGCAGCACTGGTCCAGCACAGGTGGTAAGGAGACAGGAGCAGTAACCCTGGCAGATACAAACTGTTTCCAGCATTACATATTACAGCCCTTCCAGAGCAAGCTCTGTGCTGGCTTATTTATTTAGGTGCAAACCCACACTTGATACTCCCACTGCGTTGTGCTGTATCTGGGCTGAGAAGCCTCCCTGAGACTGATGCATGGGAGGGAGCAGTAACTAGCTTGGAGTGCACAGAGTCAGGGCTGAATAAGTCCTTTGAGACCTGAGCTGACTCTGTGCAAAACCAGTTTGCAGAACACTGTAGGATTATTGCACAGAGATACCTCAGCTGGCTCTGCAGAGAGCTGCTTTCAGTCAACTGAATGTATTCATCTGGACTAACATGCTTCCACATAAATCAAATACCAAATTGATCAGGCAAATATCCACAGTTATGGATCTATACCCACTGTAGCTGGCTCATCTGGATTTGATCGTAGACTGATTTCTGAGAAATCTGAATTAACTGGACCTTAAATGAAAACACAGCAAATCTGAAAACAATAAAGTCCCTCAGGTTTTTGGTCTTGTGAAAAACATAAACGTTAGTTTGTTCCTTTTAGCTGCTTTTTTCTTGCAAGATAATCTTCTACTGCTTAAGTCAGAATTCAGCTTTAAAAAGGGGATGAATAATACATATTCTGCTTTGGTGGAACATGTTCCATTGGGAATCTCAAGATATTTTGCATATACTAAGGAACAAAGTCTTCCAATAGACCTCAGATGGAGGCAGAATTATAACTTCATAGGCATTTAGTAGATTGCAAACCAGAGAGAGCAGTCTTGTTCTAGAACACGCAGGAAAATCTGTTGAAAGTTGAAAACAGCACATAAAGACTTCTGAAGTTCCTAGAATTTTCTGCCTTGCTTCATGTCGACATACCGCTTTTCTGACATTTAGATTGCCATATAATGCTTTGTTTTTCCAGATGATAAAGAGCTAATTCTCATTTAAACAAATGACTTTTTCAGTTTTTATAAATTAGGAAGCAGGCAGGATTTCCTCCAGCTGCCATTCAGCAATTATGCCATTTGGAAATGGTACACGGTGATTTGTGATAGTGTAATCCCTTTGGAGTATGGAAGTAGCTCCAGAGTCAGGATTGATTAGAAATGCCCAGTTGACTGCCAGGGACACATTTCAAACAGGCTTATGCTGGATTGCTGATATAGTTGTATGCATGAATCGAACAGTCAAACATACAAATTACCCGATCTGCATTTGCAAAGTTAAACCGTGCAGCTCTAAACCCATTTTCTGGCCTAAAGAGTGCCACATGGCAAGTACATAACCAGGAAAACAGTTCCTCATGTGCCCTCAGAACAGCGAGCAACATGAATCCACAAATCTCGTCTGTATTTGCAAATTGTCAGCTATAAGCTCGGGGCACTCTTGTACCAGGAGCACATTTTAAACATTATGAAACTTACAACCATGAACTCTTTTGCATATCCTCAAAATAAACCCATTCCAAGGATAAAATTAGTCTTCTGAAACCTGTGCCAAAGTACTTCAAAGTCCCTCCCCTGACTTGAAATCAGGCTTTACACTCCATGTTGCTTTTCTGCCCTCATCTAACATGAGACAAAGCCCAACCAGACAGAGGAAATAGCAACGAGAAGATTTCCTTGTGTTACCTCTCAAAATCTTACACATTACATAGCGATTTTCTTTTTAGAGGAAGAAACATGAAAGGTACTTTTAAGACTGAAAAAGGTGTGAAGAGCTGAAGAATGAAGCAGATCCCTGTTCAGATGATTAGCCTGAGGATGAGGAAGGTGATGTGTGTGATTTCTCATCTGCTTTCCCAGGTGCTCTCCAGCATAAATCCTGCCAGGAGCAGCCCAAAACTCTGTATGCTGCTGCTGTAAAACCCACTGCCCAGACACTGAAAATTGCAGCTTGCAGAAAAGTAAACCTATTACAAGCTGCTACTCTATCCTGGCAAGTAGATATACCAGATATCTCTCTGCAGAGTTATAAAACTGATTGGATGTATTTGAGAAGCTGGCGTGCGAGGGCGGTAAACTACACCAAAACTATACTAAACGGAGCATGAGGGAGAGATACAGAGAGGAATATGAATACAACAGAATGCAGTTTATAAATACGTGTTTATCCATTTTATCTGTACAAAGATTACCTTTCCTCTGTGTCCGCCTCAGGGATCAGTGCAACTTCACAGCAAGGGAAGTAGGAAGGCTGGATCCTGCGTGAAGAGGTGCAATGGAGTCTAGGGAGCCTGTGCCAGCACCTCAGCTCTTCTCAATGCTTCTCTGCACAGTAAATCATTTGATTTCAAATAGCTTAACACCAGCGTTACAGATGCCCACAGGCCCTTGGCTGTGACACAGCTGTTGCTGCCTGTGTTTCTGGATGACCAGGAAGGACCATGCATCCCAGGTCTTACCAGCTATCTTGTTTGGGCAAGGGATAGCTCTTTCTCAAGCAGTGTAGCTCTGTAGGTCTTATAATGACTTCACTGGGGGGGAAAAAAGGAAGGATTTTGTTTCATGATGGCTCCTATAGACCATCCAGTGACATACAATAAGTGCAATGTAGTACTACTAATAATAACTGGATCACGGTGAATTACTAGCTTATTATTAGCTTATGCCTGGCTCTAATTTCAATTTCAAGTTTGCATTTAATTTTCACTATGCTAAATCTACAATATTACCATAACATCAGATGTATCCACTGGAAAAAAAACCCCAACATTTCTGACTCCGAGGGGAAGGATGGCAAGTCTTATGGGGAAGTGGATTGAATCTGCTTAGCCTCAATCTACAGGTATCCAAGTGCCCTGTCAACTTTACTTTCAACAGCATTATATTCTCGATGAGCATCACTCATGGAAATTGCCCCAGCTATCACACTGCCTAGTCACACTCAGTCATTTATAGTAATTCATCTGGAGACCTGACATCTGAGCTGGCAGATATTTCAAAGACCTGCATTGGTTCAGCCCTCCCTTTTAAAAAGCAGTGTTATTTTTGTTTAATTGTTCTTGGAGGTAGGAGACAGGGGCAGGTTTTGCCTCTTTAAGGGAGTGCAGTGTGTCTGACAGAGCAGTGCAAGGGCCCTGGGATGAGTTATTCCAGGGCAAGTCAGGTTGATCAAAACAAAAATTTCCATCATGGATGTAAGAGATGTATTTTTAATCCATTAGGATGCTAGTTATGATTACTTTATGAAACAACTAATTTCTTCTGACAGGGCTTCAAACAACTTGCTATGCAGCTCAGACTTTGGTCTCGGTAAAGGTATTTCTTCTCATGCAAATAAACTCGGTTTCTCTCTTGATGAAACTCCCCATATTTTCATCTCAAATCCCTTCTCAGAGATGCAATTATTCAGAGACTTGTTTGCTAAGTTCCTTAGCTGAAAAGAGCAACAGGTTTGCCAAGGCTGTTCTCCCTCTTGCCTCCAGGTCAGAAGGATTTTAACATTGCTGACAGTATCTAAGATAGTCTTGCTGAGTCACAGCAAGTTTTCCAGAGGCTTTTCATGGAAGGTGGCACTGATCCAATTCCAAGAGTCTTTTTTTTTTTTTTTTTTGTAAAAATAGTTATTATGTAAAACATGAAAGTCACTCACCTTTGAGGAATCCAGCCCAGTCCAGCTTCCTCTCAGGCTTTATTTGGCAATGAACAAAGTTTGAAACTCAGACTTCTCTGCCACACAGCAAGCATTTCAGGGCCACATATGACTTCCAGTCCTGCTCAGGCTTGAAACTTGGAGCTGAAAATATTATTCACACGTGTCCCAAAACCATAACTGATAAGCATCTTCCTGATACTGCATAGCAGAAGCACTACATCAGAGGGGCCCTTGAAATCTCTCAAAATTAAAAAGGGAGAGCGTATTTACTCAGCTATCACGCACAGAAAAAGCGCCAGCCCTTTTACCTACTCCACCTACAGACACATCTCAGCTGGGACCAGGCTATCGACAGAGAGATATCCTGGCTGCTGGACTGATCTTTCACACTGCCTATTCCAAACAGCAGATTCTAATGCTGCTTTTTCCAACTGTTGCAATTTAGAGCCCACTTAAATGCAAGAGATCACCTCCTAGAAAGCTGAGAACTCCCCTCCTTCACTTAAGCACACTGTTGGTGAGGAAGAGGAGAACCAGTGGCAGTTGGATAGCTGACAGTGGGGTCAACGTGGAAAGACCCCATGAGATGGTGTCATACCTTAGGTGCTTAAGTTGCTTCTAGTTGAACTGTTGAATTCATTTAGCTTTATTTATTCTTACTGCTCATTTTGCCTCCAATATACTCTGAAAAACAAGTGAAATGATAGTGGCAGACAGTTATTCACCTAAATTAAACACAGCTAATCTTCCCACATATCCTCACACAATGTAACTTTCCCATCTTGCTCAGGAAGCCTCAGAAACACAAGTAAGTCTTGTTGAATTTGAGCAGTGTTAGTCCAAGAGGAAAAGAGAATCATAGAATCATAGAATCACCAGGTTGAAAGAGACCCATCGGATCATTGAGTCCAACCATTCCTATCAAACACTAAACCATGTCCCTCAGGACCTCATCCACCTGTGCCTTAAACACCTCCAGGGAAGGTGAATCAACCACCTCCCTGGGCAGCCTATTCCAGTGCCCAATGACCCTTTCCATGAAAAACTTCCTCCTAATCTCCAGCCTAAATCTCCCCTGGCGGATCATGAGGCCATTCCCTCGTGTCCTGTCCCCTGTCACTTGGGAGAAGAGCCCAGTTCCCTCCTCTCTACAACCTCCTTTCAGGTAGTTGTAGAGAGCAAACCACTTTCAAAATCTCTTTCTACTACGCCCTGGGGAGGGAACTCTAGTGCCACGGATGAGTTCTTACTGCATAGCACACTGGTTTTAACAGACTTGATGATGGCAGTGAACAAGAACTGCAGGCACCCAGCATTTAGCTGGTATTGAGAGAAAAAAAATCCCCTCTTCCCTGTGAGTCTCTGTTCCCAGCATGACACAGGGCAAGGAGAATTTATTATATAATATAGATGAGTATATGTCTGGTATGCTATGTTTCTTTTAATACAATATTTTGTTGTTACATTATATTATGTTACATTACTTTACATTATATTGTTATCTTATGTAAGGGAAACCCAGTATTTCAAATTGCATCCTCAGTCACTGTCTAAGTATGGTCAGTATTTTTGTCATACAATATGGACACGCTAAATTAGCAACTAAAAAGTGCAGTCAGAGGCAGGCCAGTTGAATCATGCACCATGAGCAATCAAAGCAGGGGACAACCCTGCATTTGCTACAAGATGTTAGGGCTCATCATTAGGGATGATGAAGGCAACAAGGAAAGGAAAAAAGCAGACAGCCCTGATCTACCAGGCTTTCAGCCATGTTTTACATCTTACATCAAGAAACATTACTGCTATTGCTAATCCTGGAAGGTCTCACAGCTTCTTTTTCCACTTAAAGCCTTCCAAGCACCTTGGTGTCCATATTGCACAAGGACACGAGTGAGATGAGAGCCAGGACAAGGCCCCACCTACAGCTGAACATGCCTCTCAAAGCTGAAGTGCTCAGCATCTCAAACACATTTCTTCTTCATCTGCAGCAGGGCTCTGTGTGAGCACGTGGGGAGTCCGTTTGGGATGGGGCAGCCTTGCACAGGCCCCCAGCATCAGCAAGGTAGTGCAGGACATGGTTTAGTGTTTGATAGGAATGGTTGGACTCAATGATCCGATGGGTCTCTTCCAACCTGGTTGTTCTATGATTCTATGATTCTATGTGTGTCAGCACAAGGAAAAGGAGATGCAGAGGAACTACAATGCTACCTCTGCCATGCTTTGTTGTGGGGCACACGCAGCCAGGTGGGAGCACTGGAGGGGACTGCAGACTCCAGACTGTCCTAAAACTTCACTCCTGCCTGCTCATTCTTCTTGTTCCCATGTGGCTCTAAAATGAGTCCCAAGACCAAGATATTGTGGGTGCCCAAGATATTTGACCCTAGGATGCTACTTGAGAAATTAAAGCAGGAGGTCACTGATACAGCTGTGGGTGTGATGTTTGCTGACACAGACCCTCCTGCTAGCACACGAGTACTGTGCCAGACCAGACTGGAGCCATCGCTCTCTCTTCTGCCTCTTGTCTGGCAGCGCTGAGGCCAAGCAGCCAGTGAAGCACCACAACACAGTCTGCCCTCATCCTGTGGGCACAGCAGAGACTTTTCTTGTTTCAATTTGCACAATTCACACCTCCAGAAATCTACTTGGCAGCCAGAGTAGGGGTTTTTTTACAGCTCCAAAACCTAAAATTCCAGCTGCTCTGAACCTATTGGCTTTAAAGGTTTGCCTGACCTCATGTTAAAACCATGTGAAAGTGCTGAGCCTTGTCAGATCCCTCCAAACAGCAAAACCTCCCCCCATAGTCCAAACTTATAACTCACAACTGAACAGACTTTCACATTGAGTTAATACATTTTAAACTGAAACTTGAAACCAGGTGACTTTTGCATGGACTCATTCAAAAATATCTGTAGAATGTAAATTACTTGTAGCTATTCTGTAAAGCATGTCTTCATACTTTGGATTTCTCTATTGCTGAGTGAAGGGTATGTGAAATGAAAACATACTATTAAGACTATCTTTTAAAATATCCTTTTAGAAATTTAGCCATTCACTCTGCATATTTGGAAAGCAGGGTAAAGAAGAACAATGACAGCAAAAGAGGCAGCTGGCAGCTGCCTGCAAAGGAGCAGAAAAGCTGGGAAGAGCACTAATGAAAGTGAGGGCGAAGAATGAAGAGCCAAATTTTACCCAGAGATTACAAGAGAACATGGAAATTCTGGATGGTGCTCCATAGACGTCTTTGTCAAGAGAAAAGCCAAGACTGTCCTGTAACTAGTACAAAAGGCTGGAAGATTTTCTTTCTGTGCTTCCAATGAAATCAATGACTTCTTCATGCAATTGAAGCAAAAGAGGCAGCAGGATAAAGACTGTAAATGAAATGGTGTCCTGAGGAACCTGAGCAGTTCCATTATTCATGGCTCCACATCCTACTTTCCTTGGAAAATATGGCCAGTGGTTCAGTTTTTATTGAAACCCCTCCAGAGCTGGAGGGCAGCACAGAGAGAGAAACCTCCTGATGGAACATGAAAAATTTTAGGCGACAGCAGCTTCCTTCGTTTTGACTGAGAGGCATCATAAGACAGTGCAGGCTTTTTTCTTGCTCAAGAAACACCTGTTGATCCTGCACAAAGAGGGTTCCTTGTACAGCAATGCGTCATCAAGAAATACCATTCAGAGACATGACTAAAGTGTTCTGGGCAAACAGCAGTGAGGGGTTTGCCATGCCTGGGCTGATGAAGTACCTCAGACATTGTGCTGTGCTTGCTGGTTTGCCTTGGTCCTTAAATTCTCATTTTTATAGGAAACTGCTACAGCAAGGGGGACTGGCTACGAGAAATGGAGACATGGGAAGGACATGGGTGCACCCTTATGTGGCTAGTGAGGGATGTTCATACATGCACATGAGCACCTCTGGCACAGGAAAGCATGCTCCCAATCCGTGCCCAAGCTGCCCTGCAGAGAGGCTGCTGTTCCACAAGGGACGTGAGAGGTAAGGGTGAGAAGACCAGAAGATGGTGCTGGCATGCAGACTTTGTTCTTAGAGCTCTCAAAGTTGCAGAACCAGAGTCTAGGGGTAGGGATTGAGACCCATTCTTACAGGAGATTACAATGATGTGACACAAAAAGCACAATGCCACTCCATGCAATTCCTCCCATAGAGGCAACCTGTGAGTGGCTTCAGAGATTTCACTCCTGTGAGGGTAAGTAGTTTCATCTCACCAGGCATATCCCTGAGGCCTGAAGGAAATGGCAGAGTGTCAGCTGTCTTTCCATTTCTTCACACCTGGCTCCAACCACTTACCTGGGTGGCATCTGCTGTGCTGGAGCTCTGCTAGCCAGGTGTTGGCTTTCAGGTGGTGTCCTGGAAAGCAGCCACGTCCTGGTTCTCACACAGTTGAGGGATCAACGTGTCTTTCTGCAGGCATGCACAGGGAGCATGATTCTGCAGAAGAACTTGCCTTGATGGTGTGCTCTCCACCAGCAGGGCTGTGCCATGGCCCCAGTCCTCTTGACCTCCAGTGGAAGGCAGAAGGCATGAGAAACTCTTAGAGAACAGCCACAGAAATGCAGACTTTTTTTATAAAGCTTTACTGTGGTACTAGCTGTCAGGGGTTACAAGCAAGACTAGACAAAATCCAAATGTCTGACAGTGATGCAGAAGAATTTAGGCAATGCTTTCACATATAGACTTGAATTTAATCTCAGGTGCTGTCAGCAAACGGGAGAGCACAAAGGTGAGCATGGCTAACTCATCCTAGGAGGGTGTGGTGGTCTGGTCCTGATTTGAGACGTCACACAGATGGACACTGACTTCTAGCCCCTCTGCCAGCACAGTTCATGCCACCATGGCCACAGCATCTGCTGGGACACTGTTGAAGAACATAAGAAATGTTTTTGCATATATCCATGCCACAGGTGTAGAAACCCTCCGCTGCCCTACTTCCAGCTACTGTGGAGGAGAAGTATTATAGAATCATAGAATCATAGAATCACCAGGTTGGAAGGGACCCACCAGATCATCGAGTCCAACCATTCCTATCAAACACTAAACCATGTCCCTCAGGACCTCGTCTACCCGTGCCTTAAACACCTCCAGGGAAGGTGAATCAACCACCTCCCTGGACAGCCTGTTCCAATGCCCAATGACCCTTTCCGTGAAAAACTTCCTCCTAATGTCTAGCTTAAATCTCCCCTGGCGGAGCTTGAGGCCATTCCCTCTCGTCCTGTCCCCTGTCACTTGGGAGAAGAGGTCAGCACCCTCTTCTCTACAATCTCCTTTCAGGTAGTTGTAGAGAGCAATGAGGTCTCCCCTCAGCCTCCTCTTCTCCAGGTTAAACAACCCCAGCTCTCTCAGCTGTTCCTAATAGGACCTGTTCTCCAGCCCCTTCACCAGCTTTGTTGCTCTTCCTTGGACACGTGGATCATGTGAATAAGCAAATCAAGACAGCCCTGTGCCTACACTGGAAACTGCCACCGATGATTGGATTGGTTTTGAGATGCTCTGTCAATGCTCTTGAGCAAATCCATGTTTGTTGGACATGGGACACCGACACCTGCACAGCAGTAGGTATCCGTGTGGTTTCCCTTTGGCGGAGGACAATCTCCCTGTCTCGTGTACACAGTGTCCTGAATGTTTGGTTGTTCAACAGTTAAACCAGGCTCTTCGACAGTTACAAAAACACATACTCTTCTCCCGTTGTCCCTGTGTCTCCTCTTAATTCATATCTTGCAAGTTTAAGGTACTTCTTGTCCTCCTAAGTCCAGATTTCTCACACTGAGAGAAGATGTGAAAAAAAATGTGTCTCACCTGTGCTCTGCCTGGCTTGGTGTGCCCAGGTCTCCTTTGGAAGGGTAACCAGTATGGTTTAACTACACTCCATCAGCCTAGCTCAGAGGGACACTTACACGGCATCCTGACATGCAGCTAATTCAGCCTACACCAAGGCACAGCGTGGCGAAGGAGCTCCACCACCTCAGCCTCTGTTCAGCAGTTATGCAGACAGGGAGATTTCCTAGATCACGGTGGCCAGCTTTGATACTGCCTTCTCACTGTCCTGCACAAGCTCTGTCCATGGGCATTTGAGAATTGCAGTAATGAGACTCATTTTGGAGGTAAGCTGATAAGTCTTTATATGGTTCAGCTGTTCCAAAAATAGCAGCTTTCTAGAATAAGCCGCTGCCTGAGCATGATTGGCCACATCTGAGCCCTTCTAACTTATTAACACTGAGCCGATTATGTGCTGAAGGATGTGCATTAGCCCCACAAGCCAGCATTGAAACTCACTGATTTGCACATTGAAACACTGAAGTTTCATGGTCTCTAATTGATGAGTGGGCGTTCCAAAAAGATGTCAAGTGTTACCTTTGTTTTACTGTGAGTCACTATCAGTGTTGACAAGCATAATAAAAGCAGAGGAATGCATTAGGCACCAAATATCTTCTTCTTGCCTAAAAGACACTAATTGCAGGAATTGAGATGTTATACTGCATGTGCAGACTGATGTCCTGGCAATTTGATCACTTGACTGCTAAGTGCTGTATTTCAAAGCCTGTTATGTCTATGTATGTCTCACTTGGTCACACTTTTGGGGGGGCAATATTTACAGAATCACAGAATCACAGAACAACCAGGTTGGAAGGGACCCATCGGATCTTCTAGTTCAACCATTCCTATCCAACATTAAACCAAGTCCCTCAATACCTCATCCACCCGTGCCTTAAACACCTCCAGGGAAGGTGAATCAACCACCTCCCTGGGCAGACTATTCCAATGCCAAATAACCCTCTGCGTGAAAAACCTCCTCCTAATCTCCAGCCTAAATCTACCCTGGCGGAGCTTGAGGCCATTCCCTCTCGTCCTGTCCCCTGTCACTTGGGAGAAGAGGCCAGCTCCCTCCTCTCTACAACCTCCTTTCAGGTACTTGTAGAGAGTAATGAGGTCTCCTCTCAGCCTCCTCTTCTCCAGGATAAACAACCCCAGCTCTCTCAGCCGCTCCTCATAGGGTCTGTTCTCCAACCCCTTCACCAGCCTCGTTGCTCTTCTCTGGACTTGCTCCAGAGCCTCAACATCCTTCTTGTGGTAAGAGGCCCAGAACTGGACACAATATTCAAGGAGCGGCCTCACCAGTGCTGAATACAGAGAGAGAATCACCTCCCTGGACCTGCTGGTCACACTGTTTCTGATACAAGCCAGGATACCATTGGCCTTCTTGGCCACCTGGGCACACTGCTGGCTCATGTTCAGTCGGCTGTTGACCAACACCCCCAGGTCCCTCTCCTCCTGGCAGTTTTCCAGCCAGGCTTCTCCCACTCTGTAGCTCTGCATAGGGTTGTTGTGCCCCAAGTGCAGGATTTAGTTTTAATAGTAACAAAATCATGCGGAGTTTTCCACTTACCTCTGGATGAGGACAGTAAATCTATAAACATACATTTTGAAGCATCTATATGTTCAGAGGTACCTACCTTTCTCATCTCTACAGTGAGAAGACAGTGATAGTTTCCTTGTTACAACAGCAAGTGGTCTGACTTCTCTGAAACCTACTCCACAGCTGAATATGAGCCCTTTCCTACAGCAATGTTTTTGCCTACGGTGTAACTGGATTGATGGTGTCTGCATGGGCAAGCTGGAGGGATACATAGGGATTATGTTGGTTTCTCACATGCATCTGATGTTATTCCTGCCATGCATAGCTGAACAGGCAAATCTCCTGCAGTCACAAGATTTGGACTCATTAGCTGTCCTGGTGACTGAGGAGGCTAAACTCACATAACCACAAACAACATTTCTTCCAAATCTCTTTTTCTTTCCTTCTCTACGAGCTGAAATTATCAGACCCCCATTGAGACCTACAGGAGGTTTTGATGATAGACTCCTTTACGCTCCTTTGCAAATTCTACTCCTCATAAATGTTATTCTGCCACAAAATCTGACCTAATAGTCTCTGTCTCAATAGTCAGTGCTCAGGTAAAGCAACTAATGAGTGATTCTGTGGGTGTTTTCCGCCCATTTTCAAAAGTCTCAAGCAGCTGATTGGGTAGGTTCAGTCTGTAATAAATGCTTTGCTCACCAATGTGGAGTCTAGTAAGTAATAAAGCATCAGACATAAATCCTTTCCAGCCAGAACATCAATATTGAAGAATATCCATGTTTAATGCTGTCATTTTAATTTCAATATATGCATTGATTTATTTCAGCATGGAGGAACAAAATCAGACACTAATTTAGCTAATGAGTTAAGCTTTTCTTTTAAACAGGTAGTGGAAATAAGTTAGAGAAGGTCTGGTGCTTTAAAACTGTTCGTTTTCAAAGGAAAAAGAAGTTGCACACAGAAGAAGAGGTGTTATGATCAAATCATAGTCAGCTGTCAGGGGCATTTAGGGACACATGGAAGAGTTTAATTTTTTTTTTTGACATAAGCTGCAAAGATTTGACATGAATGAATGAGCTGATTAAAATCCTCACACTCTCTTTGCAGACACTGGTGCTGAGTTGCCAGTATAGTGATAGTAGTTAATCCCCAGTTACATCTATTTTAAAAGTCAATTTTAAACATATGTTCAGCACTGATATATTTCTCTGTAGGTGGTTTTCTTTTAGAACAGTCTGTAGTTTATAGCATTTCAGTCAATTTCCCTCTGGGATATCAGTTTTCAAGCTCCTTGTCTTGGTTGGGAAATTAAAACTCAGATGAACATGCTGACATTCAGAAATCATGTCTGGATCTTTTTTAGCATAACACAAGCCCACATGAAAGCAGGAGCTAGACAAGGAAAGACCAGGTGCAGTTACATTCTAGTTTATTATAAATATCAGAAAAAAATACTTGTGTTCCAAATAAGTGCAAAGAGTTTCCTTTAACTCTTACCAGAAGCCCCGTTTTTGTAGATCTGACTCCCTTCAGAGCAGTAAATTTTCTTTTGGAGACGTAACGTCTACCTGAGGAGGGATGGGACCTAGCAGCCATCTGGTCTTTGATTGTTCTCTCCTCATCTTCATTTCTTTCCTTGCACCCAATGCCCAGAAATTTGGGCATTTGTGTAGGAAGTTAGAAAGAGTCATGTCCTGACTGTATCTCAAGTGCAAGGACTTTTAAGATGGGTTGGACTAGACCAAAACAGCTGTTTGGGAGCAGCCGGAGCTGGCTGAGGACTGAGAGATGGCAAGGAGCTCTTCCTCTGGAGAGGTTGGTGATTACTGAATTACAGAACAGGCTCTGGAAGAGCCTAAGGGACTGGAAGTGGTTCACATGTGCCCGTTATGGGGAGATAAGGTGTGAAAAGGTGAAATACTGAAACCCCTGTTGAAAGCAGTCCTTGAGAAACACTGCCCTCACGAAGTCTGATGCTGAGCGAGAGCTTCAGATACACCGGAGCAACTAAATATTTTTGAACCCCTTTTTTTTCTGGCAATTAACCTAGACAGAGATAAGCAAAGCATAAAGAAAGTTCTTGACTATAAACTCTAGATATCCTTAAAGATAGTGAATGAAGTCCATGCCTTTATCTATTATTTATGAGCATTGCTTAAGCTACTTCTTGCCAAGGCAGCTCAGCACCCAGCCCAATAGAACCACTTTACCCAAAACAAACATACTACCTATTCTCTACGGATATCATGGTTTCTGCCACACCTCCTCATTTTTGCACTTTGGCTGTTTACGTTTCACCCAGCGTGATAGTTTTAGGCTGCTGTCATCACTTTTATTAGTTTTTCATACGCATTATGCTTTGGCTAAGCAGGACAAGTGTGATTTAAGCTCCCATACCTACAAGTAAATTAAATTAAAAAGGGAGAATAAATAAGATTTCAATTGCATATGATGAATCATGAATGAATGATACAGATTGTCAACTGTGTTCTTCAAGAAAGCCATCAAGAAAGTTGTCTCAATGTATTTTCAAAATAATGTACCTCAAAGCAAAGAACAGCTTTCCCATTAAAAATATTAATTCTAAATAGAAGTCCTGTGCATGAATGCTTTTTGTCACTACCATTGTTCTCCCTTGAAGACACAGGAATTATAATATGATGTTATAGAACATAGAACATAGAACAACCAGGTTGGAAGAGACCCATCGGATAATCGAGTTATAATAGTGTTATAACACCATTGATGACCCACACCAAGGTAGGGAGGCAAAGTTGAATAACTTCTAGCTCTTACTGCAATACCTTTGAGGTGGCTGAAATGCTGTGCTAGTGTCCGTAACTGGTGGTGGCTCCAGCCTCCAGCAACTGAGACTACTTCAAAAGAAAACTGTTTGAAATACTCAAATTCTTTTAAATAACATCTAATGCGGATAAGAGGCAAATGAAGAAGAAATGCTGGTGAGCCTATCTTTGTCATAAAGCTACAGTGATATTTTACTGGGTATGGTGCCTGACTTGGGGTCAGAGCGCTTGCTCTGCAAAGGACCAGCCAAGCTTGTGATCTTGAACAAATCCTCCCCTGCATGCTATGGTTTAGAAAACAAATAGTTATAGAATATCTTTTACCAATGAATCACAAGGAAATGACATCAAGTTGCACCGGGGGGGGTTAGATTGGACATTAGGAAAAATTTCTCCATCAAAAGAGTCATCAAGCATTGGAACACACTGCCAAGGAAGTGGTTGAGTTACCAGCTCTGGAGAGATTTAAAAGACTTGTAGATGTGGTTCTTAAAAATATGGTTTAGTGGTGGACTTGTCACTTGTTAGGTTTACAGTTGGACTTGCTGATCTTAAAGGTCTTTTCCAACCTAAACAGTTCTATGATTAATGGAATCTAAGCCATTACTACTAACAGCAGCTTTTTATTCAGCCTGCATGCTCAATTTTTACTCCCCTCTCATGCATGACACCCCCACATGCAGCTCTGTGGCTGGCACATGAGCAGGGAGGCCCCAGCCCCAGTGCTTTACTTAGGAGGAGGGGATCATCATCCTGACACGCCTCAGCATTTCCCCAGTTCATACAGCTGTTCAAAACTCTGAGGACCTCTAAAATGAAGTGACACGCATGTTATTTGAAGAAACACTTCTCATTATAACTCCTTTTCTAGAACTGGAACATATCCTGAGGTGGAATTTTTAACATATTCATGATGATATCTTTGCTTTTATATCCTCTAGGGAGTGAGACTGCCTACAACAGAAAGGAGAGGAAAGATTATTTCTTTTGCAGTAGGAAATAAACAAAAGAAGCATTATGATTTTTCCAGTCCCTTTGCAAAAATATGGAAAGAAATTTTGTGTGCAATAGAGAATGCATTGAGTATTTGCAAAAAAAATGATTGTATGTATTTTCCTTAGTCACTTGTAATAAATTTTAACAATTGTATTCAGAAGAGTGTGAACTTTTATAATTTTTTTTCCATTTAGAATTCTCTTTTACAGAATCACAGAATCACAGAACAACCAGGTTGGAAGGGACCTATCGGATCTTCTAGTCCAACCATTCCTATCTAACACTAAACCAAGTCCCTCAAGACCTCATCCACCCGTGACTCAACCACCTCCCTGGTCAGCCTATTCCAATGCCCAATGACCCTCTGTGTGAAAAACCTCCTCCTAATCTCCAGCCTAAATCTCCCCTGGTGGAACTTGAGGCCATTCCCTCATGTCCTGTCCCCTGTCACTTGGGAGAAGAGGCCAACTCTTTTTTTTACTTTCAATGCATCTAGTTTCTGAGTGCTCTGGCAACCAGAGCCCCTGTAAAAGTGTTCTCTGTGTAATTCAGGGGTATTTGACTATCAGTTTATTAACTGTTTGTCATTTCTGAGCTTCATTGAAATGTATCTGTGATACATCTGCCCTTGACTGCTCTTCCCTAGCTTGCGCACCTGGCTGGTCACGGAGAGAAGGGCTATAATCTTTGCCCTGAGCCTGCAAGCCCCAAGTGTTTCTTCTGAACACACTGGACTTGTTTAGGAAACTACCAAGGCAACTAACACACATCTTTTCTGAAGGACAGGTGGAACTGCAAAGCTGTAGAAATATGAAAGTTTCAGGCACAGAGCTAGTTCAGCAAAATACGCTCTCGCCACCCAACAGTTTGCACTAGGAAGAAAAGAAACCTGTAATGTCCTAAAGCTGCTGTGAGGGAGCTCCTCAGCACTGGTTAATCATTGGGTCTTCTGCTTTCCACCCTGCTTGTTTTATCTCCCTCCACTGCCCCCCCTCAGAGCAGCCTGCACCTGCAGCCACACAGGGAAGTAAAAAAGGGATAGCAAAAAACGTATTTCATCAGCTATCCTGACTCTTGCATTTCACTGGAGGTTTGTTCTCCCCAAATGAGCACGATATCACACAGGGGTGATTGTAAGAAGAGAAAGAAATGGTAACTCTCATAGATAGACGTTTTTGTGGTGGTGACTTCACAACGGATGGGTTTTTTGTTCCCCCATCCAAATCCAGTCATGTGGAAGAGATATTCATGGCAAACAATAACAAGGAATTAATTTGTATCAGATTAATTTAGGAAATCAGTAGTGACTTGAAAGTCTGACTCATACTGATCCCCAGGAAACATAGTCTGAGCAGAATATCAGCATCTTCAAAAATGTGGGGTTAAAAAATATATTTATCTTCACTAGGCAATTTCCCTCAGGCTTTCACATCTGAAATTTTGAAGTATAAGAAAAGCTTCTTTGAAATAATTGGAGGGAAAGAATTCATGAAATTATATTTATAGAGAAGGAGAGAATGTGTTAAAATGAAATGAAGAACCAGGCTATCAAAATGCTCCTAAAAGCTAGAACAGGTCTACAAATTCAATCAAATGGTGAGTGGCAGCAAAAGAATTCACTAGGTTGACAAATTAGCAATAATTAGTGCACAGGTCATCCAGCCACAGAGGTCCTGGTGTTGCAAAACTCTTGCTTGCTTGCTTGCTTAAGAGGGAAAATAAAATGAAGAAAGTATATATAAAGAAAACACAGAAAATACAAAGACATTCCGCCAAGATGACTGGGAATATTAGAATGCTACATGGCTTTCCAATAACAACATGAGTTAGGCTTAGCTATGTTATTAATTTGCTTGAACTTAAGCACATGCTTAAGTTCTATGCCAAGTGGAGGCTTAAATAGTACCTGCTCAATACTAGCTTAAAACCTTCTTTATTGTGCATGTTCCTGCACACGTCTTTCTCCCCTTTCCCTCCTTATAGCCACAGCATTGGCTGCAGTGAGCCCTGTGTCTGAAAAACCACCACCTGACCACAGTAAATGGGCTGATGTGGATCATCTGGTCTCCACAGGTTTTTATTCATCCCCAGAAAGAATTCTGCAGCTCAGTTGTTATTGGTAAGTATTCACCAGGCTCACTGATAGATGGGATGTGGATAGCTTTATAGCCACTGCGAAGCATTACGGTAGATAAGATTACCCTAAGTCATTATTTCCTTCTTAATAGCTTACTCAATATTTTATCACAATGAAAATGTTCACTACTCAGCAATAATAAGATATAATTAACTCTTGTTGCCACAGTGGCACAGACTATAAATACTGTGTGGTGTCCATACGTTTCTAGATGACAGCCAGATTTAGAGATTCGAGCTGGATGAAATACTGTTTCTATCTCTGATTGCATTAGCTTGAAGTCCTGGAAGATGTATTCCAGATGTGCTGTGCTAACATGATTATTTTGTTAAAGTGCAGAAAGATTTTAGGACCAACACCCTAGTTAATTAGTTTGTAGTCTCCGTGAAGTTCTTTCTTTTATTTCTGTCTGAATTAGTTGTACTTCGTTATCACATTAGTTTCATCCAGTTGTCATAGTTCATAAGAGAGATGTCATCTACTGGCAAGTGCTCATCTGCATCTCCAGGTCTTATTATGCATTCATGCTGATTCAAAGGTAACACAATGAATTCTTCAGGTGGAATCTCAGTAAACTCAGTGAAGAAGTGAAGATTATTTACAAGGTAGAATGCCAAAAGTGTTCAGTGCAGTATGCAGAGAATCTCAATTTTCCTAAGCACGTGTACACATATTTACGTGAAATGTATATATATTTGTTATTTAGGTGTATGTGTCTGTAGACACAACTGCAATGCACATGCTAATATAAGAGATGCAGAATAAAGTTGAAGGCTGTAAAGGGTGACTTTTTGTTTATATTTCGTTTTGAAGCTGACAGCCGGATGAGCATGAATTTTTCTTTTACTTCCTATTTATCCTGAAAGCTTATTAAAGTGACAGTTCCCCTTCATTTCTACTTTGAATGTGTCTGGTGCCCTCAAGTGAAACCACTGACTCATGCTCCTTCAAAAGCCTCTGGTGATCATTAATTCAGCAAACTAGATACAAGAGAAAATACTTGGCATTTCTGTCTTCAAGGAAGTTAAGAAAAACTCCTCGGCCATAGGACTCATTCTAAAGACTGTCGTTGTTTTTATTTGTTGGCCTGCAACGTGTTATAGCCAAGTATTTTTCACTGTGTCTCTTTGTGGAATCAAGGCAAAGTTGCTATACCTTACCCATCATGTCAAACATACCTCAGAGGTGGCTGCTACAGAGCATTTCCTAAGGGAACTCAGACAGATCGTGCCTTCCAAGTTGTACTTCAACTTTCATCATTCTTTTCCCAGATCTTTGCCACAACTGAGAAACTGAAATGTGACTTTTGTATTCCAAGATTACTCTAAGAAAAAAAATAATTGACACAAGCTTAAAAAATGTTATTATTTTTAATACAATGAAAAAAGTTTATTCATTTCCTATTTTTTTATACTAGTTGCAATAGCACAATGGTTTGAGTGCTGGAGTGGTTCGCACAGCAACCTGTGGGTTTCAGTTTGTCCTGTTCTCATGTAAATGAGAAAAAGAGATTAACAGAGAGCAATCAAGACTTATCCTTTTTGCCCATAATTTTCATAGAAGACTTGTCAAAGTGCTGAAACTGGGATTAGAAGAAGTTTTCCCATGTAAATCCTGTACCAACTCCTACTTACTGGTGGCAGTGGCAACTTTCCCTCTCTTAATTCAGCCAGTGATAAAACAGAGATGGCAACTGAGAATTCTCCTCCCCAAAATAAAACGCCCTGAATATCCCATCCCATGTATTATCTCATGAAAGCTTACTTTAAAAAAATGGATTAAAAAAAAAGTTTTCAGTTATTCTTGCTTGGTTTTCTTTTAATTTTATTTTCCTTTTTTCTTTTTTGTCCTGAGGGTTTTCTTTATATGTACTTCTTGAACAGCTCAGCATATGTGGATTGATGCTTCAGGAAGAGTTGATAGAAACCAGAATATTTTAGCTCATTATTTTTAATTCAATTAACAGAAACCAGATACCATGCTTGAATTATGCCTCTCACTTTTCATCATGAAGCCAAAAGTCTTAAACATAGATGGGTCATTATATATTTGCTATGCACAGATCAGAATGTATAAAAATAGCTTCAGCGGGGAAACATCATTGTAAAACTGTATTTTTTCCGGGCTATGCTTATTTATTGGACAATCTTCTCTGTAGAGTAGCTTGTTGAAATAAAATATATACATTCCGTGAGCTCGAAGAGAAGACCAATAAAAATGAACCTCTGTTGGCACTGTCAGTACATAAACACAGCAGTATGCACTCCATTCCTCTGACACCTACACCTTAGGTTAAGTTACTTAACAAAGGGGATTACATATAGTGTAAGTGCAATAAGCAGCACAGTCATGATGAAGATGTTAAATCCATTTTTTTCATGCAAATAGTAGTTTGGTTTTACTTCCTTTCCTTCCTTTATTTCCTCTCTCACGACTGAGCCTTCAGAAAAACTAAAGTTCTGTCTGAGTGTGAATTATGCTGCCTAATTTCAGACATTGCTAATTGAGATGTTGACAGCTCATGTCAAACCAGCTCCCTTCACGCTCCACTGAGGAAAATAAGCACATTTTAGGGAGCAATTCATTAGTCCTATTTTAAGCATTTACTTTAGGGTAGGTGGATCAAACATTCACATGGGTGAAATGTTTTCTCCAGAGGGAACTTAAGTGACTAACTCAAACGGAAATGCCTATACTGAACGTGGTTAATTCTCTCTGTCAGCATCTGCTGCCGTGCGAATCCCCAGTTCAGGCTAAGGGCCTCTTTGGTCTGATGCAGAATAGTCATTCCTATATTCTGCATAGTTCCTGGACAAGGAGCATAAGCGTGGGGTCATCACAGAGACACAGCATCTGTTGCTTGACCATTTTCTGCTAGTTAATGGCCTCAAGCTCCACCAGGGGAGGTTCAGGCTTGACATCAGGAAAACAATTTTCATGGAAAGGGTCACTGGGCACTGGAACGGGCTGCCCAGGGAGGTGGTTGAGTCACCTTCCCTGGAATTGTTTAAAAGATGGGTGGATGAGGTGCTAAGGGGCATGGTTTAGTGATTGATGGGAATGCTTGGACTCAATGATCCAGTGGGTCCTTTCCAAGCTAGTGATTCTATGATTCTAATTATTTGGGTGGAGAGATGGGGGAGGCAGCAAGAGGAACACTGGAGAAGGAACAAGTTGCCAGTGTCTACTTTATATCTTCATCCAGAATGTCAGACTTACTGTGTTTGTTTCTCTAGGCCACTTTGCCTGTTGGGAAAGTGATTACAAAATAAATGATGGAACAACTGGAACTATCTATGAAACAGCTGCAATGACAGCAGTGTAAAAGGGCTGCTTGGAAATGCAAAGGAAAATCTCGCATTACACTGCCAAATCTAGGAGAGTATTTCTGCAAGACTGAAGTCATGATAGCTCACCCCAGTCGCATAATCACATCCTTCCCTTCACTTACTCTTATTACATAGTGGTATGGATTTGATTATTCTGTCAGCAAATCTCCTACATCCTTGAAATGGATGAGTCTGACATGTTTTGAAATATGGAGAATGCCAATAAGTTAAACATAACTCACATAAAGCTAATAAAATGAACAAAAATAATTTACATATTAATCACAGAGTTCCAATCTGCCAGAAGACAGCAGGGAAATGGATCTCTTGCAAGTACAGGCTAAGAAAGTTGGCTGAAGAGGGAACTGAGCTCAAAGACAGGATGTGGCATGACTTTCATCACATGTAGCCTGAATTTAAAAGTGACCAATTTGATAGGGAGAAATCCATTAGCCACAGTGCATCAGTCCTTGCTGGGTACATGGGAATTCCATAGCTGCTCTGAAGAAATTCATACTGAACCAAACAAAGAGCTGTTTATGCACTGGTATCCATGAGAAATCCCATACAACCTTAGTGAGACAGACACACAGTACAGTCATTTTAAAAATGACTAGATAAATTACAGGCTGAGAAGTTGAGAGCAGCTCAGAAATACTAGTTGATCTTGTTGCTGAACTTAATGGTTATTGTATTCTTTATTAGAAGTGTTCTCAAAATAGTTGTCAAGCACTGCGTGTACAAACTGAGACATAGCTCTGGCAGCTGAACATTGTATTTGTGTATGTGTGTGTACATGTGTGTAGAGACACTGGAAAAAGGATGAGCTGAAATTAATGACTTTGCTTCAGGATTTAAGATTCCCAGGGAGGTTAATTACAGCGCACCACTGCTAGTAAGCAGGTATGACACATGGAAGTATACACAGAAGTGCTGTTAACACACCAAAACAAACTGCTATGTGTGGTGCACACCACTGCAGATTATTTAGGTTTGATTGTAGAGAGATTCTGTCTATCAGCAGAATACTGATTATGCCATCATTTCAGGAAACATGAGGAACCTTTGACTCACAAAAGGCAAAATTTTGGAAGTGGGCCATGGTATCTGCCCTCCACTGATTCCCCTAATGTCAACAGTATCCAACCATTTATATTTTGAAGTTTGAACTATTTCACCAGTTCCTGCCCCTGAAAATCATTACTGTAGCATTAGAACATGTGCTCTTATAGTTCATGATCCTCAAATGAGATTTCAGTTTAAGTTTTCCATATTGGTTCAGTATTTCAAACTACATAGCTGCTTGTTTTGTAAGCTCTGCTGAGAACAGTCTGGCTGGTTTTGAGAGGGTGATTAAAATAGGGACCTTTACTTATTTCAGAGGGGAAAAAAAATACTATAACTTTTTTTTTACAGTGATCCTGTGAAATTTAGCAAAGTGACATTTCCTCTCTAGTTTTAAGAATATTCATGTTACTTTAAGGCTAAGTTTATCTATATGGCTGCCACTACCTCTTTTGACAAAAGTATGATTCCAGCCCACCTTTTAAAGGAGAATATCTAACAAAAAGGAGGTAACAGTCAGTCAAGAAAAAAAAAATGAGACTGTCTTTATTTTCTTTTGCCTAAGCGTGCACTGCGTGAACTAGTGCTCTCGAGGTAGGAACACTCAGTACACAGGGAAGCAAAGAGGATGCTGAGGAGAGGC
Organism: Coccyzus lansbergi; assembly: GCA_033558105.1. Classification (NCBI taxonomy): domain Eukaryota; kingdom Metazoa; phylum Chordata; class Aves; order Cuculiformes; family Coccyzidae; genus Coccyzus; species Coccyzus lansbergi. The sequence continues at coordinate 280,964 of JAUMJK010000712.1, forward strand.
AAACCCTACAACAAATCTAATATCCTTCACTTAGACACATAGATCCTCTTGTATAAACAATGCAAAACAGTCGAAAGTAGAGCTTTTATTTTATACAGACTAATATAACCAGTCATTCTGTATCCATTTCAGAGATGTGAGAGCCTGGAGAGCTGGTCTTTTCTTGTGGATGACAACTATTCATGGTCATGACCTGATACACGCAACATGCATTTTAATTTCAAGCAGACTTTTGAGGCACATCTAGCATTGGCCCAGGTCCAGTCAGAGTGACAAATAGGCATCTGAAAACAGTTTTAAAGACAGTCCTGATGACTCCTCCTTTCCTGATACCGCTTCGCCTGATCAGAGAACAAGTAGAGAAGGCAGCCAGGAAGGCTAATTTCCTATCACATGCAAGAGTAGGCTGCGATTCCATCCATAGTGGAATTTCGTTTAACAAGGTGTACAAACATCAGCACGCACAGATGTAGGCTAGAAAACAGCATGTATTTTCTTTCATTGCCTGTAGAATTCATAAGTAAGTACATGCATTGGCAGAGGTCAAAGGAGATTACTTCAGATTCAATTAATCATTGATGGGATGTAGGTAGCAGAAAGGCGCTAAATTAAAGACCTCCATGTTTATTAAGGACTCCTTATGCTGAACAATGTTACACTCTCAGATTTTGTCCTGCCTCCTCCTGTAGCCTGTAATTTGAACCTACAATACAAGGTAGGCCAGGGTACCTTGGTAGTTACCATATTGAAAATAGCTGTTGCTTCTGGCACTGCTGACATCGATGACTACGGGCCAGCATGTGCTTTATTCAGTCAAACAATTTTAGGTCAGCCTGGCATTTCATAAAATCTCATTGAGACAGTTCATTCAGCATAATCCAGGTCAGTGACTTTGGCTAAACATGTGTAGAAGATAATAGCAGAAAAGAACAAATTCGATCAAATGTAGAGGTCATATCCAGAACTAATTGTGGAGGCTTAGAAAAGAGTTTTGAAAACAGCTTGCCTAGGGTGATCCTTTTTCCTAAAATATCCTCCAGCTTAGGGAAGCAAACAGCTCTTGAGTTAGTGTGAGGTTTAAAATTGGAGGGCAAAAGCTCTCAACACTGCTCTGCATTTGAGATGTCTAGAAGAAATTGGTATTGTTCTGAAAAGCTGGATGCAATTCAGCAAATATGGAATTGTCTACATTTCACTACAATTTGCTCATTAAATTCTTGTCATGGTTGTGGCTCCAGCACAAGTGTGGATTTTACACTACTCCCAAATTAAGTCCCTGAAGTAGGTTCTGTTAGAGAAACGTAGAAACATAGAACCATAGAATGGGTTGGGATGGAAGTGATCGCGAAGACTGCTAAATTCCAATTTAGCAGATTTTAGCAAATTCTATGGGCAGAAACATGTTCCACTAGGCCATTCAAGTAGCCCCACCTAACCTGACCTTGAACACTTCCAGGGCTGGTGCACCCACGACTTCTCTGGGCAAGCTCTTCCAGTGCCTCACCATCCTCAGAGAGAAGAATTTCTTCCTTTTATCTAATATAAATCTACTGTCTTCTGACTTAAAGCCTCTCTCCGAAGCTGACCATGATGCTGTACTACCCTATTAAATTACTTAGGTTATGAAATCCAGTGTCTGAGAGTCCTTTTTGTGAAACCTTGTATTCAAACCTCAGAGTAAACTGATGCCAGACACCTAGATGGAAGGTAAATGAAGCAGGGAAGCATGATGAAACTTCTAAATTTTAGTTAAGTGCTACAGAGGATCAGGTGTGCACATATAGTTCTTTAGGTATGAGCACATATAATCCTTACCTGCTGAATCTCTTAGCCATAAACTATTGACCAAGTGTGCGACTGGGACTGGATCCAGCTGCACCAAGTCTCCTCTCAAAGAATGAGTTTAGAAAGCAAGAGGGTCCATTACAAATTTTGTGACTTGACAGAAAGGCCTTCATTACTTTTTTGCATTCACAGTGCCTGTGTGAATCACTCCACATCAATCATAGCCCAGTGTTCCCCCTGTATATTTCCTCCATAGAATCATAGAATCACCAGGTTGGAAGAGACCCACCGGATCATCAAGTCCAACCATTCCCATCAATCTCTAAACTACGTCCCTCAGCATCTCGTCCTCCATGTAGTAAGCAATAGAGTAACCTTGCCATGAAACTCATAATCACACTTTTATCTCAATAAAGATTTTATCTAAAAATCTAAAGACCCATTCATGACATTAGGGTTGCTCACAATCCATTCTCTGTCCAGACTGTATTTGTGCTTGGAATTGCCCTGAATCATGTGCAGGACCTTGCAGTTGGACTTGTTGAACTTCATGAAGCTGACGTGGACCCACCTTTCAAGCCTGTCAAGGTCCCTCTGGATGGCATCTCTTCCCTCTAGCATGTCAACTGTGCCACAGAGCTCAGTGTCATCTGCAAAATTCCTAAGGGTGCACTCAACCCTGTGTCACCAAGAAAGATGTTCAATGGTGCCAGTCCCAGTACTGACCCCTGAGGAATACTATTCATCATCACTTGTCTCCACTTGGACATTGAGCCGTTGACCACAACTCTTTGAGTGCAACCATCCAGTCGATTTCTTATCTACCAAGTGGTCCATCTGTCACATCCATGTCTCTCCAATTTAGAGACCAGGTTATCATGCAGAATAGAAGCTATTCTTGTTGCACTTGATATCTCTGGGTAGATGTATTTCTATAAGGGCTTTAGCTTTCCTAACCTGATCCCTGGCTGCTTGAACAATATCTCTGTATTCATCCCATGCTCCTTGTCCTCACTCCCACACTCCGCAAGCTCCTTTTTTACATTTGAGTTCACCCAGGAGCAACTTCTGCATCCATGGAAGTCTTCCAGTGTTTTTTCTGATTTCCTCTTTGTTGGGATGCGTCACTCCTGAGCATGGAGAACGCGATCCTTGAATATTAACCACCTTTCTTGGTCCCCTAGAGCAATTAAAAAGGCATTTTGAAATACTTCCTAAACCTATTGCCAAGTCACTCAGAAGATCTGGGAGCGTGAATTATGGTTGAACCCAGGAAACATATTATTTCCCACAAAGTAGGGAAAGAACTGTTGATGTAGCCTAGAAAACAAGGAGGATTCTCTTTACTGCCATGGAGCACTTCTCTGAGAGGAGTATGCTTAGCATCAAAGGGGCAGGTCACCTAGCTTTTTGGGTGATTACTTGAATTCCAACCACTTCCAAGCCCAAGCAATGCAAACTGGCCCCTCTGCCAGTGCAGCTGGCTAATGGAAGCCCACAGTACCTCTCATCATGTCTCTGAGCTTCCCTGAGGAATGGGGAGGTTGTCCTAAAGGCAGTGAGCTCCACACTGTTTGTGCTACTCAGTGGGACTGTATGGGATCTAGTTGCTCATTAACTGGCATTGAGTCTAGAAAAGCTGGTGGTGAGAAGGTAGAAATATGAATGGATGCACACAACATATTTCTTGGAAGACCTGAAGTAGAAACAATTTGAATCCAAATCTTATCATAACTAATCCAGAATATTTTTATGCCCTATCTGAGACCAAACAAGTATTTCAGATGGAGCATTTGAATCAGAGCAGCCTTCAGCTATGTGTCAACCAAGGCAGGTTCTGTTTCTGGAAATGGGAAATACACACTCTTCTTTTCCAAAGACTTTACAGCCATTACTCATGATAGAGGAAAAGGGCCATGTTGCACCAGACAGTACACTTTTTTTTAATAGTTTTTGTATAGTCCGCAGCTGGTGGTTTCTATTGACAGTCAACATACTGCCAGACCTGATCTGGTTTGGGTCTGTGTTGCCGAGTCTGACTCTGATGGATTCACAGTCAGGGACTCAGTTTTGCCCATAAGCCTTTCAAGTGAAGAGAAACTTGTTCCCAAACCATTCAGGCAATGAAGCAAGTAGCATAACTCTGACCACTTCTATTTGAGCGCAAAACACTGATCCAGGTCATACTCTACCAGGACTTCAGCAGAAGAGAGTCCTTTCAGAAATGTAGGTGGATTCTGCCATTGAGCTTTCTAATGCAGGAGTCTTGCCAGGCACTGATGCTGCAGAAGCAAACAACCACTGCCCCAGACCACTGTCCACCAGGGAGAGAGTGTTTGAGGAGCTGGAAGTGGGATTGCCATATTTTAGTAGCTGAAGTTACCCAACAAGTGATCCAAACTGCTGGCTTCTGTTGGAAGGAGGTATAGGAAACTGCTGACTTTTCTCCACCTGGCCTAGTCAGGCTCTAGTGCCTGCATGTATCTTATAAACCTCAAACAAAAACATAGAAAAAATCTTGGTGTATCATCTGGAAAACCTGCTGAAGTCCTATACGGTACTTCAAAACAGCATCTCCAAGTACTTGTGTCTGTGGGTCTTCCTGCAGGAGCTCCCCTCCCAGCAGTATTCCACCTCAGGGCTGGAGAGAGAGCAGCACTGCTTACCACATCCTCCAAGCAAGGCAGCAGTGAGGACAAGCAGCCAGTCACCTTCTCATCTGTTGCTAAGGGAACATGGGGAGATGAGCTATAATTATACCAATGAAGTGTGAGAGACAGTGAGAGAGAGAGAGATGTGGAATGGGCATTCGTGACAGTTCCTTCCTTATTTTTATTTTGTTTATTGCTTTGTAAATCTCTGACAGAAGGCAGGCAAAATGTTTCACATGTTGGTGGATGACTGAAATGAAAGCAGGGGCTTTGGTGCAGAACCATCAGCACTTTCCTAAACACAATGGGATGAGAAAAATTTATCCCAGTCACCATCAGAATAGCCGGTTGAAATACACAGAATCAGAGCATTTAAGGAAAAGGGGAGAAGGGGAGGGAAAATACATGGCATATGACATTATTTAGAGCTAGGTTGTACCCCGAGGAAAGGGAGTCCCATATTCTGAACAGCGGCTTGTGCATCTTTGCAGAGGGAATTGAACTGCTTGATCCAGGGCTTGCCTAGAGATCAAAACTCTCAGGATGGCAACACAGTCTGGAAATGGTGTTACAGTTCCCACCTCACTGTGAGAGCCTATTGTTCGATTCAGACAACTTGTCTTGCCCTGGTTATAGGAGCCTGGGTCAGTGTCACGCAGTGGCCCCAGTTGGCACTTGGGCTTTAGGGTATGCAGAGCAAACAGATCACACCATGGTGCCTCAACCTGTTGCTGTCTTACCAGGGAATCCAGTACAACTTTCTACTTCATAGAATCATAGTATCATAGAATCACCGGGTTGGAAGAGACCCACCGGATCATCAAGTCCAACCATTCCTATCAAACACTAAACCACGTCCCTCAGGACCTCATCTACCCGTGCCTTAAACACCTCCAGGGAAGGTGAATCAACCACCTCCCTGGGCAGCCTATTCCAATGCCCAATCACCCTCTGTGTGAAGAACTTCCTCCTAATCTCCAGTCTAAATCTCTCCTGGTGGAGCTTGAGGCCATTCCCTCTCGTCCTGTCCCCTGTCACTTGGGAGAAGAGCCCAGCTCCCTCCTCTCTACAACCTCCTTTCAGGTACTTGTAGAGAGTAATGAGGTCTCCTCGCAGCCTCCTCTTCTCCAGGCTAAACAACCCCAGCTCTCTCAGCCGCTCCTCATATTTCTGTTCTCCAGCCCCTTCACCAGCCTCATTGAATAAATGATTAATTTCCCAACATTTTTAATCACCATTCAACAATCTTTAGAACAACATGCTCATCCTTTGACCTAAACTACACCCTTTGTGGAAGAATACAATCTGTTACTGTAAGCTTTACCTTTCTAAACCACTTAAAGTAAGTTACAGGGAAATGCTCAGTCCAGGAAAAACCTGAGTCACTCCCACGTGGCTAGGTGCCTGGTTTAGTAGGACAGTAGCAAAAATGTGCTAGAAGGGAAAAAAAAAAGGAGAGAGGATTTAGAAGGTAATTACAGATATTTAGCAATTAGTGGGTTCAGTATGAGCTGCTGACTCAGAAGGCATTGCACCTCACAAAACTGGTGGCGCGATCTGCACCTCACTAGGGACAAAGAAGCACTTCTTGTGTTTGAAAACCAAGCATGGTCTCCTGCTGTACTTGTAATTAAAAGGGAACAAACCAACACAGTGCCCAGAAGTGGGGTAAAAGCCAGGAAACACCGTGCACATGGCCTGAGCTCTGCTCCAACGCTGACTGTGTTCAGGGTCAGCCTTGAACAGCTGGTCTCCTCTGCACAGCAATGGGCAATGCCCGCAGGGTCCACCAAACTGAGAGGCTGGTATACACACTTTTTTCATAAATTCTTTGTTTCCTCTACTGGATATGCTTTAACAGTACCACCCTGATACTGTCAGGGAAGGGACAACATCAGGGTGATCTGGAGGTGTTTAAGGCACGGGTAAATGAGGTCCTGAGGGACATGGTTTAGTGTTTGATAGGAGTGGTTGGACTCGATGATCCGATGGGTCTCTTCCAACCTGGTTGTTCTATGATTCTATGATTATATGAAAATATGAAAATATGAAAATATGCAATATCTATTGGGTATTTGGCCAGATCATACCTTGGATGAACAGACATAGCCCTGTTGATTTCACACACATTGCACATGGCCCTCTACTGCTGCAGTATGGCCATGTGCACAACTTACACATTTCTGTCTGCTGTCACCATAGGAAACAAAAAAGGGCAAATTCAGGTCTGCTCTGACTCTGCCAAATCAGGCAGCACTGCAGCAAGGAATCCAGCCCTATATGGCTACACTCCACTGGGAAACAGGGTGCTTGCTGCCATCCATTTCTTTTACTGTCAAAAACATGTATTTGTGCACACACACTGCTTAATTGTTGACCTTAATGAAACATGTCAGTACAATGTAGTTCTCTAAAATTCCTTTGAACCTATCCATGATGAATGCTTGGGGTGAAGCTGTTCTAAACAGTTCGCATAATTTCATATGTGCCGTTTCCAAGAAACACTATGCATTTTGAACAACATGAACTGCATCAGAGAACTAACGAAGTTAAACGAGGTTGGCAAATGATGGTAAACTGTTTTAGTAAATATGTCCTGAAAGGACAATATTTATGAAGACAGAAATCTAGCTGTGTGTATTGTGGAGAACCTTTCTGCAAACAGATGACAGCAGTTCCCAGGATTTCAGTTATCAGTCATGCCTCTAGAAAAAAGACCTTTCCCCCTGAACAATCCCTTTACACTTTCTACTCTGAACTTTCCTTCCTCAATATGCAGGGAATTAAAGAATCCTGGTGAAAACTACTACAATCTCCACAGGCAATAACAAATTTCTTTAGCCTCATTCATCATCTCTGAGACTGAACAGTTCGCATTCACTCAAATACACATGAAATCACCTCTTTTCTCTAGCAAACTCTGCTTTTCTCACCCTTGTCGTGAACCTCCACATTTTTTACAGATTGCTTATTTCTCAAAGCCCTTACTTCTGGTAGGGAGCCCAGATCCCATCTGATTATTGAGCAGTTTGACTTTTCCACACCAATTTGAGTTTTCCACATGGGGTTACTCGGAGAAAGACAAGCAGCTTGTGGCTGAAGTACATGAAATTTCAGCCCGGAGACAGACCTGGTCCCATGTGAGGTGGTTTTTGCTAGAAATCGCAGAAAACTTCACCCTAGTTGTTTGTGAGCACGTTCCACGCAGTACACCTAGTGTTCAGCAAGGTTGAGATCATTGGCCTTTATCCCTTGCCTCAAGGGAAGTCCACAAGGTGCTGCTGAGGAGATTGTTTCACTTGACAGAAGACAAACACAGAAGGGGAACTGAATGTTTATCAACCTTTTATATGCAAGACCTGTGAATAGGCTTCGTTTAAATACAGAAAGGGAAACAACTGAGGCTCAGGCTGCCTGACAAGAGGGCTGTGGACTTCAGGCTTCAGAAGTGCCCCAACCTCCCTAGAACAGCTGGAAGAGGGCTGTGACCAAAGAAGTCTGTGTCAGGGCACCAAGGCATAGGCCAATACCTGGAGTGATATCTGCAAAGTGCAGTGCTGATCGAGGCATGCGGAAAACTGATGTAGAAGGAGGCTACAGTGAGACATGCCTCCCTGCCACCCAAGAGAAGAGTTATTGTTCAGGAATGGAGAACCCTACACAGGAAAAAACATACAGATGTTTTTAGTGTTTCATCTAGACCTGAAGTCTTCTTATGCCTTGTAGAATAAAGAGTAACTGAGTGCGTTTGCTTTACTCTTCACACTCTTTGGGACTGATCGTCTGAAGCATCATTCATTCCTGAAACAAGGGATGATAAATCTAGGTTGTTCTCTTAGCTGGTGATGGGAGGTGTGTTTAAGGGGGTTATTGTAATTTCTTTCTCAAATCAATTCTGCATTTAAAGGCAAATATCCCACACAATTTCCAATGTGATGCTTGCAGCTGTATCTGGAGGCCACTGGAAATAATTAAAGAATTTGCATTGATCTCATAGATCTTCTAAAATAAAAGGCCAACAAACAACTATTACATCTCAAAGACTCACATTTTCTCAGCAAGTATTTCTGTTTCCTATCTTCCCACTTAAAAATACAGTTCAGTGTCCTAAAAGGAGACTAGTTTTAGGCATCTTGAGACATTTTGAGCACAGGAAGCCTAGTGTTGATTGAGAAGAGTCACAGAGGAGCACAAATCAGTGATGTACTATTCTTTCAGACCTATGAAGCATCCCTGTTTGAGCTGGAAACAAGAGTTTTCCAGGACAGTCCTTTCCACCAGTGGTTCTTGTTGCAGTTATCAGACAAAGGGAGAAATTTGTGATGTTATTTCTTTCAGAGAGAAATGGAAGTTGCAACTGCATTTGTTTGTTTATCTACAGGGATAATGGCAATGTAATGATACAGGAACCTGGCCAGATACAGTCAGAGATCAAGCCAGAGGAATAACCTGATACCTGACACAAGTAAATACTTCTGAACAGGGCAATTTCTGGTCTTCTGAGTCAATATTCTGAGGAAAAGGATAGCTCAATAGTAACAAAGGAAGGAAACATTTCAAACATCTTGACGATTTCCCTCCCTAAATTTTCCTTCATATCCCACCAATCAAGGCTTTTGAACTAGTTAATAAACATGTGCCAAATCATGGGGTTTCCTGCTTAGGAAACATTTATGCCTCAGATCAGCCTAGTTTCTTTTGAAAGTCAAGTAAACATGATGGTTAGTGTTCATTATTCAATCAATTTGTGTTTCCAGGTACAGGCAGTCAACAGATGTAGGACACTATTTGGCTATGAGTTAAACAAAGTGGCCATGTCAGAGGACAACAGAAATGCTTATTAGGATCATAGAATCATAGAATAACCAGGTTGGAAGAGACCCACTGGGTCAAGCCCAACCATTCCTGTCAAACACTAAACCTCCTCCCTGGGATCCCCTACGCAAACTGTTTTGCTCCTTGCTTATAAGTAATTTTAAGCATTTGTTCTTATATAGCATAACTGCTGCACTGAGACATTGTTTTCAAAATTCCTTGCAGCACAGAAGAGGTGAAAAGGCTGCACCTGTAAATCTGCCCTTCACTGCTCTGAATGTATACAGATGCAGGAATCCTCTGTCTGGCACTGTGTCTTGCCAGGAAGGTCTTACTCAGAATCCGTCCATCTCTCCAGTTCCCGTGATATTAAAGGGTAAACCCCTACTGGCGTGAGCTGGCTTTTGAGCAGCAGTGACCCTGTCACAGTGTGGAAGTGTATTTCTGTGATACACACGCATAGGCATGAGCTACTAATTATTTTGAGCCCTCAAAGACCCAGCCTGTAAGCTTTCGGCATGACTAGCCACCCTTGTCCACCCACTTCCTACCCTTCCAGCACATTCATTCAAGTAGTCTGGCTGTTAACAACTGTGTTTGATACTTGTTAATTTACTGTAAGCCAAAGCTTAAACACCTACTATCCTACCACGATGCGTGTGTTGGAGACGCACAGATGGAGAAGGTAGTATTTACGGCATGCTTGAGTGCATCACAGCTTCCATTTTGAGACAAGGCAGTCCTGCTCCCACAGCTTTCCCATGTTGGACAACACTGGTATTGTTCCAAACAGAAGAACGCTCAGTTGGCACTGGTAAGAAAAATTTCAGAACAAACTCTAGGTACATATACATCCTTACAGGCTGTACTGATGATTATTCGTCTATGCACACAATATCCACTCCATTGTTCACAAAGCACTGTCTGTCCAGCAGAAAAAAAACCAAACTGATTTTTTGAATAAAGCATGATTTTCTTTGCTTTTCTTCTCAGTAGCAGCTCACACAAAAAGTATGTGGGTGACTGTTCTTGTAAGGAAAGTGAAAGAACCCTTCTCACATCCTGCTTTCTAAAACTGCTTAGAGATTGACTTAAGTGAAGTCAAAGGCCAGAAACTGAGATCACTCTTTTCAAAGCCATGGTGTTTCCTCATTGTTTTGCTGTATTTGCCTCCAGGTTTCCAGAAAAAATGCATGTTGATATGAAATGCCAGGTAAAGAGTGGAGGAAGCCAGAGTAAGGAATTTACACTTGGAAAAACAGCTTGAACATGTATCATAACTAGAGAGAAAGTCTAATTAAAAAAAAAAAAAAAAAAAAAAAAAAAACAACAGGAAATTCTTCTATGAACTTCCACGGCAGTTTTGGACCCAGGAGCTAATAATTGCACTGCCAAGCGTGGATGAGAATTACCATCATTTCCAGGCATTTCCAAATGACTGTAATTGTGTTTGCCTCAGGAGGAGGCAGGTTTTCATGCGTTACATAGTCTGGGCTTTATATTTCTGCCCACAGTAGGCTGAGCAGGTGTATTTCTTGACATCCCAGGCTTGGGTCACAATGTTAGCACAGAAATATGGTTCAGGCAATATCATTATCGAGTGGTTCCCTTATCAAGAGTTTTGGTTTTGCTTTTCTTTTTGAGAAAGAACCAAACACGAAAAAAGAGGCAAATTTCACCAAAGAACACTAGTGACTCTAAAGCAAGTACATACACGGATGTGTGTGTATACCCTCAAGACTTCCATACATATATGTGTAACTATGTTTGCCCTAGGTATATCTTGTATACCCATAGGAGTTAAGATAGGAAAGCCAAGAGACAAATGCTAAACAAAATTGTGTAGTCTTTTCTGGAGAAAAAGTGTCCTGTCACATTCACATATAGAAAGAAGCTAACCAGCCCCAGAAGAAAAACAGGGAATAGTATTTGCCTTGAGTTGCATCAGGTTTTCCAGCCTCTACCACGCATGTTGCCGACAGAGCTGGTGAGGGAAACTATGGCAAAATGTGTATAATGCTGCAGTGCTGCTGGGAGGCAGCGCAACATGTTCAGGCATATAAGACCCAGAACAGGACCACAGAACACTCTAGACTCTCTTTTTGTATCTTGTTCAGAAAAAAAAAAAAACACTAACCCCTCCATGGATCATTAGTGCTGAATTTCTGCATCTCCTTGGATGTACTGAGGAAATTAATTTCCACAGGAGGATTTTACCTGAATTTCCCCCTCAGTCTTCCTCATGGTGATTCAACCCCACATGCTTTCCTAGAAATAATACAGTCGAGTGGTTCACAAGTGAGCGGGAACCAGGAGAATCCTAGCTCTATATTTAGTTCTTGATTCAGTAACAGGCCTTGGAGGAGTCACTTGACCTTCACAGAAAGCAGTTGGTCTGGGTGGAAAATAGGGAGAGAAAAACCACAGAACACTGCTCTTGCTGAAAACCAGAAAACCTACTTTTCTGGATGGAGAACAGCTGTATATTTCCGTTAAATCAAAGTGTGGTTTATCAGATTTATCAGACTGTTACCGCACTAAATCCTTTCTTAATTTAATAGTTTAGGAGGCTCTTTCTTGGTTTACAGTCACTAGGTGCAAAGAGGCTTGTTTGTTCATAGAGAGAAAAATAAGTGTGCTAATTGCAAATGAAAGTCCTCCTGCTCCTAGCAGTACTTTCTCATGTTCCTATTTAGGCATTTAAAATACAGAATCACAGAATCACCAGGTTGGAAGAGACCCATCGGATCACGGAGTCCAACCATTCCTATCAAATACTAAAGCATGTCCCTCAGGACCTCATCTACCCGTGCCTTAAACACCTCCAGGGAAGGTGAATCAACCACCTCCCTGGGTAGCCTATTCCAATGCCCAATGATCCTTTCTGTGAAAAACTTCCTCCTAATCTCTAGCCTAAATTTCTCCTAGCGGAGCTTGACGTCATTCCCTCTTGTCCTGTCCCCTGTAACACTCCAGAGAATAAGAAAAACAGAAAAAAAACCAAACCCACAATGAAATTATTCACATTATAATGACTGCCATGATTGCATTAAAATTCAATACACTTTTGCTGATTAGTTTGCATGTGATCAAAACAAGGGGGTAAATAAACACTTAACGAGGGCTTTATTTTGCCATGCAGTAATTGCTGTTGATGAGAACTATTGTGATGGAGGCATAGGTCAGCTGAATTGCTTTTCTTTCATTGAAAAATTAGGAAAATGTAATTTGTTTCTGTACATGACCCTCCAAAGAGAGCATAATCTGAGAGTTTCCACCAAGAGTCAAGTGGATTCAAACACATTTCAGCATTCCAGCAGCCCCCTCCCACATTTAAGCTGCTATTCCAATGTGCTTGTTACTAAATACGGCAGCAGCTCTTCAGACTGACAGGAGAGCTCCTGCTCCTGCGCTTTGCTCCGTACACTCCTAATATGGTAGAGCACAGCAGCCAAGCGAGCGCTTAGGAAGGACTGGAGGGGGTGGACTGGCTTCGCAGGATCGTCCATCCCCACACCATGGGAAACTGCAGCCACAGAGAAGCTGTGCTTTAACCTTTTGGTGTCTTGGCTCCAGATCAGCTGTCAGACAAGCTGACTGGCTTCTCACGGAAGCGCACGACTGTGCAATATACCGAATGACACCAACCATCAGCTGACACCCGCACTGAGTGTTCCCACTTGTACCCCTATCTCATAGCAGCAAACCAGTGCACAGAAACATCTGGTTTGGGCAAGAAGGGATGAGTTGGTGACAGTGTTGGTTGTGAATATGTTTTAGGCTCATAAATAGGCATGTAAAGTGACGTGGGGGTCATTTTAGTCACCCCCCCAAATTCTAGTTTTATGAGCAAGACAAAGCTTGTGAGCAGTGCTGGCTTGTACATCTCTGCAGGGCATTGAGCTGTGGAGGCCATGAAGATAAAGCCTGAGGGATTATTTCAGACAGCAATCGTTGATTTCATCTACAACCATTTGCCAATGTTTTTATTACTAATTTTAAAATCTTTCCTGCTGTATGAGGTTAGCAGGAGTTCCTGAAGCCGCAGATCTTGGCACTCAGTCAACAGAGCAACAAGGAACTAAGCCTCTTTGCAGAAGGCCAGCAGGTTTGCTTGGGGTAAAAAAAAAAATCTACAAATGCAGGATAGAGGTTTAGCTGCCCCTCATCCTCACAATAAGCACTCTTGCTCCAAGACCTATTCTCCAAAGTGCCAAGTATCTCTATTTCATTAAACATCTCTGCTCCCTTCGCCATCAATCTGCAGACACCAGGTAGCTCCGAGAAAACACCATTGGGGACTTTCAGCCCCAGGTGGTAGTTCCCAAAACCACAAAAGGACCCCCTGGGCATGCAACAGAATCACCCATTTACATAGTTTCAGCTCTTTGAAGGCTCCTAGGGAAATACACTTCAGGAGACTATACTCTACAAAGGCCACCTGAAACAATTCTGGATAGAAAAGGCAAAGAGAAGGAAACGTTAAAGCAGCAGCGAAGTGTAATCAGTTACCAGTACAGAAGTGAGGAGGAGGAGAAGGAAGAACTTCTTTGGCATAAAATTTGTTTAGAAATGTTTACTTTAGGAATGTTTGATTTATAGCACATTGCATCTGTTTTTAAACAGTCATGAATATGACTTATTTCATTTTATTCATGCGTGGAGAGAGGAAACAATGTACATAAAACAGAAACAATTTATTCACCTTGCAAGGTAGGAGATCAAACATTCCAAATCAAATTCTAAAATATTTGGGTAAAGGACATCTCTAACAGGTCCTAAAGCTCAGGGAAGCGTTTGCATCTTGAACACATTTCTATCTTTGTCGCTGCTGTGGGTGGATAAGCTTCTGTAACTCTGGTAGGTAAAGGCAGATGCAAAATCTCCACAGGAACATCTTGCAGTAAGTTAAGGCTCCAGTGAAGCTTATAGCAGAGTTTTCTTATTTTTTTTTCCTGACTTTCATTTCCACTATCAGTGATGCATGAAGGAAGCTAAAACTACAGAAAAACAGAAGTTCCTTTTGCTCACGTTCCCTCAGTACTGAAAGTGGCAAATACAAATTATTTATAGTCAAAGTAAACCAGTAAGTACAATGTGTGTTTCTATCACTACAAATCAAACAAATAGCTTGCTCTACACCACCTTGCAAAGCCCCACTGGAGCAAACTCCTCTTTATACATTGATCCAACCTACCTTCTAGTGCTCATCAACAATAAATCAGAAGTGTGATCTAAAACACTCATCTTCAGAAGGTAAAGTGAAGTGGGCCACCAGGAAAAAGGTACAGACTGGACGTATTGCTCTGAAATGAAATGTTCTACCAGAGGCTCTAGGAAATGCTCACTGAACAGAGATAATCACCTCACCTGCTTCAAGGTAGCTTTGGTATGCGTTTAGGCAATTCAGAGCATCTAAGCTATTAAGTATGAACCTCCATTCACGTGGGAGATTTCTGTTGACCATCACCTTAGCAGACTTTGTTCATTGTGTTGTCCATCATTCATCTTCTTTTCATTCAAATTCTTGTCTACTCAAGATTACTAGCAGATCAGAAAAGTCTAATTTTGTACATCAATATAAACCACATATATAGATATAACATTTCATATTAAAAGTAACATTTTGTTGGGTTTTGAATGTCTATCTTCTTTAGATAAGAACTCCACAAATATGTAAGTCAGTTCAACCTACTTTCATAACGTTTAAGCAGAAATTCTGAGTTTCCAAACATTTGTGTTCATTCTTGCTTCCCTAAAAGAAAAGTTAGGCAAATCGGGGAAAAAAAGGAAAGGGGTAAAAATCCCCAAACCCAAACAAAAATGATGAAACGAGGCTATCTACACACACAAAAAAAAAAAAGGTCTGATGTAGATTGAGTAGAACAAATCACAGAAGCAGATAGAAATGAGATACTACTACTACTAACACCTTCTGCATTCTGCATAGCCAGGCAGGGTCCATAGCCAAATCAGGGTCCATCCTGTTGTGTGAGATGTTGTGTTGGAAAACACTGTCTGGAAAGTTCACTAGGTGGGAAATTGAGAGTCACCAGATTTTGGAAATACTCAAAAATGGCTATGCCCCTTTCCAAAGGTAGGCACAGTCAGATTGTAACAGAACAGTCATGAACTGCAACTGCATCTTGGGTTGCTCCTCTTGCCCATCTCCTCATACGTTGCACCTCACATGCTTTCTTGCCAGGTAGTCTGCCAGTTGATTATCATCCAGCCCTCTGTACTGGACAGGTTCAGGGGGAAAAGGGAAATTACACCATCTGGATCTGATGAAAAAGAAGTCAAAGAGAAGAATGTCACCAGTATACTGATGGCACAGCAGCCAAACCACAGCTGCCACGTGAAAACTCAGCAGGAGCTGTGACAGAGCAGATCTGGTGCGACACACCTCTGAGTTTATTGACAAGGAAGAAAATGAGCTAATGACCAAACCTTGCCAGATCCTGTCAGCAAAGGCACTGGGAATCTCTGATCAGCTTCATACAAAGCTGTTGGCACAGGAAACAAAGTTAGCAATGCCATTTTGACTTAATCCATCATGTGCAGCAATAAGTCCTGCTCAGAGAGCTGTAACACTTCTTGGTCCTAAATGTGATTGTGAGAGGCCAGAAGCAGCAGCTGAACCTTGAGCAGTGCAGCTGTGGCTCCACAGCCTCTCTCGATCAGGAAGCACTAAAGCAGTAATTAGAGGCTGTTCAAGACATGTTAAGCAGAAGCCAAATACCTGATGCTTTACCCACCTTCCAAAGCACTTGAGCCTGCTAGATGAAGGCTGTTTTGGGCAGATATCCATGGGACCATTGCAAGAAATATGGACACAGTTCATGAAACTGCTAATTATTTTGACCTTTTAATTCTGTTTCATCCCTATAGTAGAGGTATAAAAGGCACCCTGTGCAGACCAGTCCCTGGTGGAGTGAAGTCTCGAATAAAAACTCCTACATTTGTGCATTTGGAGGTATGGGCTAGTTTTTTCCATGTTAGAGACAGCTGTCCTTGAAAATTAAGGTGATTCATCTCAATTCAGTCTATAGTAAGACGTTTTGAAACAACTTATATGGACATTTAACACAGGCACATTATTATTCTTTGTAACACAAAATGCCTCTTGGTTCTTCCCGGCCTTCTCGCTTAACTCCTAGAAGTTTTATGCTCTCTAATATTAGATGAATAATGTATTGGGTCAATTCTTCTTTTAAATCCTGAAACTTCGATTACAGCAATGTGATCTAAATCAAGAAGGGGATTTCCACAGAGACTCTTATACCAGCATAGAAAGCATTCCTTGACCAGTCTTGGATGTAAGTAATGGTTCTGTTAGACAGATGTGGAGCCTGGTAGGTAACTTTTATGCATTAGGGACTTCCAGGGGGTGTTAGGGCAAATGAGTCACATTAGGCATGAAGACATCTATCTTGTTCCGGATAGGAAGGATTTAACCATTATCAATATGTATAATCTCCCAGGTATATGTGTTTAGGATGTCTTACTCCCTCGTTATTCTGAGTCTGTAAGATTTCCAGCTGTCAAATGCTCTTTCTACCCTTTCATATGACCTGAGACTTCTTGCAACCATGGAAAAGCATAGGAACACTGGGATAAAAATCCCCATCCCAACTATGAGGCCAGATATTGTGACCCCCATCAGCTCAAGTCTATCCCATGGAGGATCATGAAGCATGAGGAAGACCATGGAATTTGCCCAGCATAGTGGCCAGACTCTTTCTCTGGCAGCCCTTGCAGGATGTTCCCTCTCAGGGCATAAGGCGCATCTGGCCTGGTATGACAAGACTCCATACCAGTGCTGCCAGTGCCATGAAGATGGATGGGTGCATGGAGGACCACAGGGCTGTTGGCACTAGGGTCATCCAGTAAGAGCCAGGCTTTGCTCCTCTCACGAGGAAAACATTGTTTTCATTCAGCAGACATAATGTCCCATTCTCTCTAGAGCTGCATCCCAAGATTTGCCTTCCTGAAATACAGAAGTTGGGCATATATTTTAACAAACAGGGCAATTACAGTGACTACAGGAAATGGAGATGCTGTAGCCAGCTCAAACATTTTGGTAACAAAGTATGAAGCTTCATGATGCATTATTTATAACCCACAGACTCTAATGAAAGGCTTCTCAGTCCGGGGAGTTGAAGACATGGAGAAACCCAGTCAGACACCTGGGCAAGTAAGTTTGGGTGGAGATTCATGGAGCAACAAGGGAGGGGAAAGGAGGAGGAATGGTGGTGAAGGAAGTTTAAGGCTGCAGGTTTATTTGCATGATGTCTGAGAGAGGAAAGGAAATGCTTTAGCAAGCTCTCAGCACTGTCCCAACAGAGGTTTTACTGCCTTGCTCCAAATGATTTGGATCAGAATCAACTTTCTTTTAGCTACAGCATCCTTTGCTCCTTCCACTCTCATAACCCAGATGTTCACTGATAGCAACTATTTCTACTTTTACACCTCTATTTCTGAGCAATGTCTACCCTCGAATATGTGTGCTCTAGTGACTTTAGCAGCTCCACCATGCCTCTGCCCTCCCTGTAGTAGCCGGTTTCACATCCTGCACAAGCAGGTCAGGTTCCTCTATTTTGTTGCCTAGGTGCCTGGTGTTTATGTGTGCAAACATTTCAATTGTTTCTTTGTGATCACAGCTGAGCTTGGGCAATAAAAACTCAGTTGACATGGAAAACTATTAATTTAGTTCACAAGTATGAGATGTGATTGATGAGGGTAGATTATACTGCTAAGGAAAAAAAAGGTGCCAGTTTGCCTTGTTACCATCTTAGGGATAAGTATTTTCCTACAGTCAGCAGTCTCTCTTCTGGAATTCACAAATCTAGAGAAACCCAATACATTTACTGACAAGGCTCAGCTGGGGGAGGTTGGGCTGGCAGGCGTGTAATCTTCTATCCGATTACCCCAATTTTAGGCTCCAGAGTCACGAAGAGAGTACCTTGGGGAGAACACAGTTTAGGGAACTGATCTGTGGACACGTGTGTTTATGTTCAGTGCTGTATCACTGCTCTGTTACAACCACTTAAAAATCTTTCAGAGATTGAAGTCTGCCAATTTACAGTTAGTTCAACAGAAAAGGCAGCCTAAGCAGGTCCATCCTAGTCTGATGAAGCTGTTCTCTCTTTTGTATTCTATCAGTAGTAAAAAAGTGCAATCATCAGGCTATTTTTAATGTTTGTTCTCATTTTACAGCTGCATGATGTTGTAGGAGAAGCCCAGGGGACACCTTAGGGACATCTACACCATGATGTAGGAAAACATAACACCAAGCAGTGCAGATTTTTTCTTCCTATGCTTGCCAACAGGTTTGATTTTCATAGTGGAAAAAACAGACACAGAAACTAGGAAGAAGCAATCTAACTTACTTGGACTTTCACCCTCTGAGCTCCAGCCCATACTGTAAAATATGAATTACGCAGCCTTGACATGTCTCCTTCCCACACACCCACAGTACCATCAGTTCAAAACCTGACTGTAAATGAAGCCTGTGACAGATACTGGCTGCAAGGGGTGGCTTCTCCATAATGCTATTTTGGGACAAAAAGCAGTAGATCAGGTTTGTCTCTCTCACGGACTTTGAAGCAGAGTGTCTATGAATTGCCCCTGCTTTTTATTAAAAGGAGTATAGATCTATATGCTTTCTGCTATGAGAACTCATTTTGTGTTCATGGTGAACTCAAATAGTAGTTGTGTGTACGGTTGATATGGTGCACTGTTATTTGTACAAGCAACTGGAGCTCAGGGAATTGTACTTATCACTTGTTTGTAGATAGGAAAGATTATTTAAAATTGTTCCCTTATTGGAATCAGGCCAAGCCCTTTCGAAAATAAATTACAACAGAGGCTTTCTGCAAAGTTGTGCGTTTGCATATATACACGACTTAAATCTAATCCCAGTAAAAAGCTATCATTTTGCTGCCTTATACATGAACTTAAAGCCTTAATCTTACCTCAGCTCCATAAGCAAACAATGCCTCCTCTCAGCAAGCTTAATTTGCTTTTTATAACCAAGATATCAAAGGGCAGTCCTCCAGTAGAGCTCGAGGCTGGGACAGCCTTGGCACGAGAGTAGGGAAGATTTTCCTGACTGAGATGCTGGGCAGTGGGGCAGAGGCTGAGGCCTTGGCAGCCCAGCATCGGGTGTTGTGCAAATGGCTCTCCAGTTTCATCTGAAAAATGACGTGCTGTTCCTCAAAGCCAATATCAAACGTGTGCAAAGCCTTATGTAAACAGCACTCAAAGGGAGTTACGTACATAACTGAGGGTTTTGAGAGAGTGTGAGGACAGGCTGGCCTCGTCTCAGCAGCCACCTGGGTCTGCAAACCAGGGTAGTTCCACCCCCTCTTTGGCACCAGCAAACACCCTGGGAAGCTGGCACGCTGCTTCTGCTGGGGCTCTTGGAAAAGCAAGGAAATCACTGTGCTTGGGAGAGCTTGGTAAACCTGGAAATGTGGGGACTCAAACCAGACAATAACCCTGCTTTAAAAAAGACCCCTCTTGTCATCTATGGAGTATTTCTGTATTGCACTGGCAATACTGCAACAGAGAAAATAGATCTACGGCTGTCTGGAAGGACATTTCCAACAAAAGCACAACTCCAAAGGGCAAATGTTTGGGTTTTACTCATTGCAAACTTTTTTGTGTGAAATTTAATTTTTTTTTTTTAAATCAATGTTATTGCATTGCGTGGTAAGGTTTGGGCAGCAGGGGGGTTTCTATGAGTAGCTGCTAGAAGTTTTCCCTATAATAAAGCCAAAGTCAGACAGCCTCTAAGACAGACCTGCCACTGCCCAAGGCTGAGCCCATCAGCAATGGGAGCAGTTAAGATGTGTGTGTGGGGAGAACTGCACAATGGTAACTTCAGACAGAGAGAGGAGTAAGAATATGTGAGAGAAACTCTGTAGATATAAAGGTCAATAAAGAAGGTGGGGGAGAGGTGCTCCAGGGACCAGAGCAGAGATTCCCCTGCAGCCTGAGGGGAAGATGATGATGAGGCAGCTGTCTCCCAGCAGCCCATGGAGGTTAACCATGGAGCAGACACCCACCTGCAGCCCATGAAACACCATGCACCAGAGCAGGTGGATGTCCAAAGGAGGCTGCAAACCTGTGGGAAGCAGGCTCCTAACAGGACCTGTGATCCCATGGAGAGAGGAGTCCACGCTGGAGCGAATTTGCTGGCTGGACTTGTGACCACGCTGGAGCAGCCTGAGGAAAACTGCCACCTGTGGGAAGGAGTCGCATCAGAGAAGTTCGTGGAGGACTATGCCCCATGGGCAGGACTCTATGTTGGAGTAGGATAGTGTGGGAGGAATCCTCCCCCTGAGGTGGGAATTGTGGCAGAGACAACACGTGATGAACTGACAGAGACTCCCATTCCTCATCTCCCTGCACCACTTGAAGGGAGGGGGTAGAGAAAGTCAGGAGTAAAGTTGAGCCCAGGAAGAAGGGAGGGATGGGAGGAAGGAGGTCTTAAGATTTTTTTTTTATTTCTTATTCTATTCTGATTTGATTAGTAATAGATTAAATTAGTTTTCCCCTTGCAAATATCTTTTGCCCATGACAATGACTGGTGAGTGATATCCTCATGTCTTTACCTTGACCCACGAGCTTTTCATTATAGTTTCTCTCCCCAGTCCAGTTGAGGAAGGGGAGTGACAGAGCAGCTTTGCTGAGCACCTAGCATGTAGCCAGCAAATAAACCATTTTATGATTGTTGATAAAAAACCCAACACCAACCTACCTTTCGCTTGTGCTCACAAACTTGCGCAACTTTCATGCCCATCACAACTAAATCTTGCTTCAGAAGGAGAGTAAAAAAAACAACTGACACTTGTTAGGATGATCTCAAAAGTGACTTTAATAAAGTAACTTTCAGATAAACTTAAGGCATTGGTATTAATACCAATGATGCAACTGAATGAAAAATAAAGCAATATGGGATTTTTTTTTTTTACTTTTTTTTCTTCTCCCAGAAGAGAAGTGGTATGAATACAGTGCTCTTGTATACCAAGTTAAAGATACGACATCTGTCAATTGTAATACTTTTTCCTCTTACCATATGCAAAAATCCCGACATAGTTGAGGTTCTAAGGACCAGAATACTATTTTAACCTGTGTTTTCGTAGATGAATCAGTGTAACTGCATAGTAGCAAAGGTAAATCATTACTTTAACTACAAGTTGTACCTTTATTTAATTCAGTTTTAGTAGCACATTTTCATGTGTTTTTCACAGTGTGGCACAAACCTATTAAAATTGTTTTCTATAGACCATGTAAGCTGCCCATTTCACACAAAAAAATGGGCAAAACCAACTTAAATTTGCACTACATCCATTAGTTATGAGAACAAGAAAAATGAGTAATTTGTTGAAGACTAGCTCAGGCAGTGACATGCAGATTAGAAAAACTGTATTGCACAAAAGGTGACATTTTCTAGATGGCAGCAGGATAAAACTTCAGTTAAAATCTATCTAAGTGTAATCTGGAGTCCAGTATTAAACAGGAGAATAAAAATAAAATCATTAGTCTAGCAGATTCATACTATATTTTAGTCAAGACAAGATACTCTGAGGGTGAAAATGCAAAGACTGATTGAGGAAATGGATAACTGTAGATAGAGAGATCAACACAAAACTAGACATAGACAATGATTGATAACAATATTCAAACATTTAGCGAGTATCACACAACCCAGTTGTAACCCACGTCAGTTCTTAGATCAGGACCTCAAACAGGTCCTCAGCAATCACTTGATCACAGACTTCAGTTGTATCCAAGGCTCCTCAAAACATGGTGTCATGGAGGCTTTTGTGCTAGGAGTATACAGACACACAAGTACAGAAGGAATTCCTCTGTGGGTAAAATTCTCCTCCAAATTTCCTAGGTGGCATTTCAGCTGTTGGTAAAGACCCCAGTAAAGTAAGCATGTGAACACTGTGTTTTGAAATCTTCTTTGTTTGTATGCATATGTAATTGAGTGTTGTGTTGGACCAGTCCTTAAATTCTTGAAAACATGATATCACTAATGCAACTTTCTTTCCTTTTCCCTTTGGCAGTGTTGTTCTTTCAATGAAGAGCTCTTGAGACACAAGATTTCAGGTAGAGCAGCATGTAGTGAAGAGACACATCCTACCTCCACTCCAGCTCTTTAATCACAGGTTAGGGTTTCCTAACGACAGTAAATGCTCAGAGGAAAATAAGGCTTTGTTTGGTAAGTAGCAAAAAGCAGCATAAGCACAGAAAAGAAGCAATCATGGTCTTGAATATTGTGATAGAACAATTTGAACTCCTAGCAATTTTGACGCACAATTTCTCCCTTTGAATGAACTCTAACATGTACAGTCTTGTGCAGAGAGTCCTTGACAATTTTTTGGCTCTCTGGATACTTTTACAATAAGGTAAGGTGAAAATATTGAGGAAAAGCTTCTGAACACCTGCAGAAAGCTTAATGAAGTACAGTTACTCGCAGACAGGTTCCTCCCACCTGGCTTCCTCCATGTACCCGGCATTGCCAGCAGTGCTGACCTATTTTACCAGCCCAGTTGCATACAGCAATTAAAATGAGCCCTTCTCTTGCATGAACTGGAAAACCGTTTGCTTTGCAAAGTAGTTATGCCAGCACCAATTGTCTACCAGTGCCTCCCCACAAAACTGCTGCCACAGAAGAGCAGGCAAATTTGGTGTAAACTCCATTGAGCCAGAAGGCGAAGGGATGCTCCAGGACACAGTGGTACCACAGTGAGCCTCTGGCACAGCCTTCACTGCAGACAGCCCGTACCACAGCTACTTGGGCACCCACTGTGCCCTGAACTTGATAGTTTATTGGATTTTTTAAAAAAATCTCAAGGGAAAACTAGTAACCTCCATCCCTTGCTAATGGATACACTGTACTGGAATACAATATCTTGCATCTTCACATTGTGCTGTCTTTCCCCTGGATGGAAGCAGAATTGGTCCTTTTCACCATAAAGTATCTTTTAAAGCAATTTTAAAAGAGATCATAATTTAAAAACAATTGAGGAAAAAACTCATCTGTTCTTTAAAGCCTGGGCTAATATCATTGAAAGAAGATCTGGGCACACCTCTGGAATTACTTTGGCAGAAATACTTCCTAGGATGTTAAAAAAGGAATAGTCCAAATGTCAAATGTTTGTTGCTGTTATTTGTTTGGGTTTGGGGTTTTTTGTTTGTTTGTTTGTTTTTTTCCAAAGGTCTCTTCTTATGATTAAAATGCTTTGAAAGAAAATTTGCAATTCCCGCCTCTCATCAGTTTTTCAATTCTAGTCAGCTTTGTCCCATACAACATAATTACTTCTTGCTGTTCATATCGCAATAATTTTGTCTAGCCAATGTAGGCTTTAATGTGAGGCTGGCTCAGATGAGGCTATCTGCACACAGTACAATCACATCTTCAGTGATCTCAACCTTGACACAGATTTTCAGGAATAAATCATAGAATCATAGAATGGTTTGGATTGGAAGGGACCTTAAAGATCATCTAGTTCTACCCTCCCCAGCCATGGGCAGGGACACCTTCTGCTAGATCAAGCTGCCCAAAGCCCCATCCAACCTGGCCTTGAACACCTCCAGGGATAAGGCAGCCACAGCTTCCCTGGGCAACATGTGCCAATGCCTCACCACCATCATCATGAAGAATTTCTGCCTAATGTCTAGCCTAAATCTTTCTCCCTCCAATTTATAGCCATTCCCCCTTGTCCTATCACTACATGCCCTTGTAAAAAGTCCCTCCCCAGTTTTCCTGTAGGCCCTCTTCAGGTACTGGAAGGCCACTGTGAGGTGTCCCTGGACCCAGGATGAGCAAGCCCATAGCTCTCAGCCTGTCTTCATAGGGGAAATGCTCCAGCCCTCTGATAATCTTTGTAGGCCCCCTCTACCCCCTGATCCCCCCAGTCATCTTTGTAGTCCTCCTCTGGATCCATTCCAACAATTCCATATCCTTCTTATGTTGGGGATTCCAGAATTGCAGGTGGGGTCTCACAAGAGCGGAGTAGAGGGAGACTATCACCCCCTTCAGCCTGCTGGCCACACTTGTTTGGATGCAGCCCAGGATACAGTTGGCCTTCTGGGCTGCAAGTGCACATAGCTGACTCATTGAGCTTCTCATCAATGAGCACCCCAAAGCGCTTATCTGCAGGGCAGCTCTCAATCACATCATCTCTCATCCTGTATTGAAACCACAAATTGTCCTAAACCAGGTGTAGGACCTGGCTTTTGGCCACGTTGAACCTCATGATGTTCACACAGGCACAATTCTCCCACTTGTCCAGGTCCCTCTGGATGACATCCTGTCCTTCTGGTGTGGCAACTGCACCACTCATCTTGGTGTCATTTGCAATAGTTCCTTCAACCCATGTAAATTCCTTGATTTATAGTGAATTCCAAGTTAAGAGCATAAACACAAGATGAGCCACCAGTCACTCATTTAATGACTGACAAATCACACACTGTTCCTTCTTTATCTCTTTACCATTTAACCCAAGATTAGTAGTAAAATGTCATTAAGAAAGACATTTAATTGGCTGTATTGGCTGACAACCACTAAATAAGAAGTTTACGTCACCGTTCAGTGATGGCTTTCAGAAAGCAGGGGAAACCCTCTTGAGGATGACTGTTCCCCTGCAAGTTGCTATTTGTAGCCTGCCTTCCAAGTGGTCTTGCAAACCTGCCATTAAATGTTGTGAAAGACAAGCAGTGCTAAGCAACAGCAAGGACAACACACATGGAGCCAGCTCTCAGGCTGGAACAGACTTCAAACTATGAACTCAACCTTTCCAGCTTTCGAGGAGCTCTGAATTTCCTCGTACAAAGATTTGTAACTAAGCATTCTTCTTAAAAGGGCTTAGAGCTAGCAAAGCTCAGTCTCAAAGGTCTTTGATGCCAAAACAGAGCCTTCCTTCCCATCCACAGCTGTGCATGCAGAAGATGATAAATTAAATTAGCTATTATTTCTCCTACTGTTTATTGGGACTGAGTGCATTTTGGGAAAAAAAAACCTCCAGAATTTAACAATGAAACAAAACCAGTCCCATTTTAATAACCGAATGCATAAACTGAAAGCAAGAATTCACTTCCATTTGTGCATTGTTCCCTCTCTACTCCCATACCAATTAGTGAATATACATCAACAAACTGAACGATCTGTTTTTCAAGGCTCTGGATTTTTGGCTTGGTGCTGATATGCTTGGCACCAGTCACACTAATTTAGAAGTTATTTGGATGTTTTAGCTTACCATTATTCCATTATTTTTTTAAAGTGAAATCCCAAACAATTATTAATACTCCAAGGAAAGGCTTGATTGCTTTAAAAATCCAAGCAAGTAATACAAGTAATAAGTGAAGAAATGGTCTCAAGTTGCACCAGGGGAGGTTGAGATTAGATATCAGGAAAATTTTCTTAACTGAAAGGGTTATTGGGCACTGGAAGAAGCTGCTGAGGGAGGTGGTTGAGTCACCTTCCCTGGAGGTGTTTAAAAGATGGGTAGATGATGCTCTCAGGGATATGGTTTACCAGTGGACAGGGACAGTTGGACTTGATGATCTCAAATGTCCATGATTCCAAGAACAGTAAAACTGTTGCACTGTGAAGGAAAAAGCTCACAATGTCTTTGCCTGGGCTTGTTTTCCCACCAAGAAGGTGTAGATTGAAGCTGTTGAAGAAGATGGTTCACTCCTTGTTACTGGGCTCTCTGCTACTGCTGGGACAGAGGACACGGAGCGTTCAAAGAAGGAAACATTAACTTCGATATTTCAAGTCAAAGACCCCAGACACCCAGCAAATTATTACTACAAGTCAAAGGTCTGTCCTAGGGACAGAAGCACAGGAAGAAAACCACTGTGAAAAGATTCTTTAGTAAGGACAAATAGCAAGGTAGCCAAAAGCTGCAGGAAGTTATGTTGGTGGGGCCAGTGTTCACTGCTCCACAGTTAAAATTCCCTGAAGAAGAGCTGCAAAGAAGATGAATTCTTCTCTGAACTTGTGGGATGATAGAGAATAACCCCTTCCCCAGGGGACTGGAGCCATTTTTCCCCATCACATGTCCAGGAAGACCCCACATCTCACACAAACCTTAGATATATCTCCCTGTCCAGTTTTCTCTTGCAGGGATACAAGCAGTTCTTTACTTTTATTCTTGGCAGGAAGACTTGCTTCATAAACAAGTATTTAAAAGAAGAAGTAGGTGCTCTCCTCTTTCAGCACCTAACAACAGCAAATAGCATAATCAGGGATGATTACAAGACTGATTTTCACCCTATAATTTAAGACAAGAAGCAGGTAATAGCATGTACTGTACACCATGTGCCATGGTTCGCGTGCTGATCATTCCATGGCACAACCTCAGTTCCTGCAAGGCAAGGCTTTTTCAACAGCACTTCTTATTCCTGGGCAAGTTCTCTAAAGGCTGTGAGGGATGGAATAAAGTCCTTATTCTACCTGCAAAAAAAAAAATGTGTGTTCTGAACATGTAATGCACAGTCCACAGGCTGAGATCAGAAACCCAGGAGAAGTAGACAATTTTCAGGATTCGTGGTGAAAATGTCAGCAACTGCACAGTCTGTTCCAATGGCAATAGTCTCCAACATAGCTATTTAAACATAGCAAACATAGCTATTTAATCACCCAAATGATAACCTTCATTATATAAACTGTAGCACGAGTTCCACTGTGGCAAGAGCAGAAAGGGTATCAAAAAAGGAAGATAACCAAGGTGTACTTTAAACACTGTTCTGAGCAAAGATATGCAAAAGACAAGGTGCAGTTTCAATGGAAAGTATCTGAGGCTGCTGAATAGAAACGGACAATGAAACAATAAACAAAATATAACCTGTGCACAACACAGCTCTACCACTACAAATCAAACAGGTTAAAGAAGCACAACATTTTTGAAGCTTGTCAGGCCACACTAAACAGTTAGCTCATCCCTGAAGTGCTGTCAGTGTGCCTGCACAGTCTGGCAAGAGAGAAATGCATAGGAGCTACTGTAAGAAGCAGAAATTCACAGAATCATAGAATCATAGAACAAACAGGTTGGAAGGGACCCATCGGATCACCGAGTCCAACCATTCCTACCAAACACTAAACCAAGTCCCTCAAGACCTCATCCACCCGTCCCTTAAACACCTCCAGGGAAGGTGAATCAACCACCTCCCTAGGCAGCCTATTCCAATGCCCAATCACCCTCTGTGTGAAGAACTTCCTCCTAATCTCCAGCCTAAATCTCCCCTGGCGGAGCTTGAGGCCATTCCCTCTTGTCCTGTCCCCTGTCACTTGGGAAAAGAGGCCAGCTCCCTCCTCTCTACAACATCCCTTCAGGTATTTGTAGAGAGTAATGAGGTCTCCTCTCAGCCTCCTCTTCTTCAGGATAAACAACCCCAGCTCTCTCAGCCGCTCCTCATAGGTTCCATTCTCCAGCCCCTTCACCAGCCTCGTCGCTCTTCTCTGGACTTGCTCCAGAGCCTCAACATCCTTCTTGTGGTGAGAGGCCCAGAACTGAACACAGGATTCAAGGAGCAGCCTCACCAGTGCTGAGTCCAGAGGGAGAATCACCTCCCTGGACCTGCTGGTCACACCATTTCTGATCCAAGCCAGGATGCCATTGGCCTTCTTGGCCACCTGGGCACACTGCTGGCTCATGTTCAGTCGGCTGTCAACCAACACCCCCAGGTCCCTCTCCTCCTGGCAGTTTTCCAGCCAGGCTTCTCCCAATCTGTAGCTCTGCAAATTCATTGCTTGCAACCAAGCAGAGAGGCTGAGTGGTGGTAATCCCACTGGGCAAGTTGAGAGTTATGCAAAGATAAATAAATGATACTCAGAAAGACAAATTTTGGGGGTTTGTTGTATTTTTAAGGACCTATTGCACTGAGTTTTAGCTTCATTCATAACTTTCCAGTTGCAAAGGATTTTAACAAGATCATACGTCCTTTAGCATCTCAACTTTTCTCCCATCATAGCAGAAGCAGCATGTGATCTATGTCTATGGCTTGAGTTCTGGTTTCATCTCTGCTTGTGTCTTCCACCAAAACCTGATCTTCAGGTCATCTCTTAGACTTATTGCTTCTTTCTAAGCAACTCCAAACCCACGTCCTACCACATTTGCACCTCTTGCACACTCTTTACTGCTATTACCTCCTCCTCCCTGGCAACTGTTCTGGAAAATTTACCACCCGTTCTTTTAACATCGTGACCAGCACAAGCATAACAAATAATAAATATATACTGCTAAGACCATTTTCACTATACTTCCTTTGTGACCCCTTCAACTCATCCCCCTGAATTCACCTTCTACCACACCACTGTCCTACCACTCACAAACACCTTGGGACACAATGCTTGTCACATCACCTCATTTAGAGAAGGGTTGTTACTGTCACCCCATGACTAGGAGCATCCTCAGTTACCTGAATCTCCATTTCTCCAATGGAGAGAATAGCCAATATCTGCCTACTCCCACTTCTCCCCTTACTGTTGGCAAAATCCCTTTCAGCATGCACAGAAGCAGTTTCACCCATCCACCTCAATGCTTAATTTCCCCACAAACTATCCAGAAGAAACAATCTGAGGAAGGATAATCATGCAGCGAGATGGCGCTTCCATTTCCACAAAAGGAAAAGAGGATTTGCTCTGCCCCTCTTCCTGCTTCTTTGGTTTCATACATTGTGCATACTTGATTTTCTATGCATAGTATTGCACAGTGACACTTCTGCTATGACTGACTTCAAGCAAGTACCAGGAAGTGAAAAAAATTAGTGGCACATTTCTAGTAATGAGATGGAAGGAAAGACTTTCTCTCGCCTTTTACTTCATCTTTGTACCTTGATCTAATTCATATTAAGAGTTTGCATTTCCTTTGACTAGTGTTTGTGAAAGACATCAAAATTAGGAATCACATGTGCTCATGTATATACACATAAAACCCCTCGGTGTTTAGTCTTTTATAATCTCTTAGTAAAAAATGAGACCAGTTTTTAATAAAGTTTTCTCATCAGAGTTCACCAAGATCATGCATTGTTTTTAAAATTTATTTAAAATAACTGTGGCATTTTAGAGGCTTGTTCAAGGGCTTATCACATTTTTCTATCCAAAATGAAATTGCTTTAATTTTATGGGTTTATTGTTGTTATAAAGATGAGGAATGGTGGGGTGCAGTCAATTGTAATATGGCAGAATGCAATAAATATGGTTTAGTGCAGAGGATAACTGAAGTGACCTACCAATATACAGCACTGAATGAAAGCAAGCTTTTTCAAACAAAAAGCATAACAGCTTGCAGAATTCTCTCTTGCAGAGTCAGGGAACGTGCAGTTGGAGTGCTGAACTTCCCTTCTTATCAGCCCCCAGAAAGCTAATAAGAAAAAAAGAAGGGCAAAGGCTTTCCTCTGAGGGTCTGCTGTGGAAGGAGTGCAGCAGGAAGGGATGCACAGGGCACCAGTGTGAGCAAGCTTTATGAACAGTCTGGTATCAGCATGCCCCAGGTGTGTTTGTGTCAGCATTAGCCAATTAATGCATGCACTTAGGTTATTTAATTAGATTTATAAAAATGGTTTGTCTGTCATTATTTTGTTTTTAATCCAATTCGATTTCCTCATTCCTGCATTTCAAACTGTAAGATTCTAGGCAGCCTGGCAGCAAAGCAGCCAGGTTTCTGGTTGTGTTTCGGCAGAGGTTTGCTGATGCGTTTCTGCAAAACCTTTTGGTATTCCTGCAACATTTCTGGGTGTCTCTAACAAACAGCCAGCTTCTTTCTATTCTCTCACTACTGTCCATGGATGCCCAAATCCCTGTGGAAGTGGGCAGGTAACATACAGTCATCTGTGAGCAGTGTTAGTGATTCTTTCTGCCTGCTGGACTTGTGTCCCCTGAGAAGTCTTCATCATTGCAGGGAGCAGCAAGCAATACTTTGACCTCACCTCTGCCTCTTGCTGTCAACACAGCAGCTGGAGACTCCTTTGGGCAGAGGTGACAGTTTCACTGCAGATTTCCAGAGCTGGAGAGCTGCAAGCATATCCATTTACTGAATACTAATAACCTCCATGTGTTATGAAGCTTGACTACCTAATGTCAGTACTCATTCAGCACAGAAGATAATAACTTCAAGAGAAGAGAGCCATCCCTGCCAAATCTAACACGCAGAAATTCACCTCCTCTGCCACGTTAGAAGCACAATCCCATTTTTTAAAAATCTGATCTGTCTATCAGGATATTTACTGCATTCTGTATTCATCCCCATGGCTGCTGAGTACTCACTTATCAAAGCATCTGCCTATAAAGTGGTAAAGAGATATCCTTTTAATTCTGACCTTTAAAGAAAGGGGGGAAATGCCTAAGTGGGAGATTGGATTGCAAAAAAGAGAGTCCTCACCCTTTGGACTGCTAGCTAAAACGAGTAGCTTGAGGAGATCTCTGGTGAACTCAATCAAATTTGCAGCAGATATTTGTCTAGACTGCAGTAGGCAAATTGCAGTAGCTGTGAAAGAGCTGTAATTCATCTCTCACTGGCTCCTTTCTGGGGAGGAACTGCTCTAAGCTGACCTGAGTCTGTCTGCCTTAGCAGGGCTGCACCTCTATTGTGAGGGGGTGGAGGGGATCCAGGTAGCTGTAAGCTATCAGTCTCTGAAAAAATGCAGAGTTGGGGCTTTTGAAATTATTTTCCAGAGTTCAGCCTAGGGGTCAAACAAGATCACAAAGAGAGCCTGCTTAAAGCGACATAGCAATAAATAAGTCATTGCCAGAACTGCTAATGCCTTCTTCCATTTCAAGGCATGAAGCTTAATTTCCTTCTTACACCTATGATAGAATTTTGCAGTGTTCAGCACTCTCTGAGGACTGTTGATATATAAACAACTAATTAGATAAGGCTTTGTTTATCTGAGAAAGCCACAGGATCCTGAAGGCAGGCTCACAGCAGAGTAGAGACTGCACGAGTTATATAATATGGTCCTGGCTTTTGAAGGAAAGCCAGGCCAAGCCCTGTGTCGCTTTGTTGACTGAAGGCATACTTTTCCAAAAAAATCAAAGCTTAAGTTGGATTCCCTAGTCTGTGTTTGAGCTTCAGAAGTGCAGCTGGATTTTTCAACCTACCAACACCTTTGAAGTCAGCGTGTGTTCCAAGTGTGCTGGAAGTCAGACCAGTTATGTAGGAGCCAAGATCTGGCAGCATGGCCAAGATATCCAGAATGCTCTTCAGTGTTTCAGAGGTATGCAGGCGGTCTCAGCTAAAAACCCCAGCCAAGCCATGGGCAACCATTATGTTTTTCTTCCCTTCCTTAACACAAGAAGCATTTCAGTGAAAACAGTGCTCCAACTTTCTAATGCCCTTGTTGCCCTGAGAACTCTTCAACTCTGCTACTGATTACCCTGTAGGGTTTGGTCTCCATTTTAGACTTGGATAAGTTTTGGGCTTGACCATTAAAATTTAAGTACTGAGAGTGGGAAAGGGGAGAGATGGGAAAGCACGAGCTGAAGTAAAGAACTGGAAAACAACTCCGGCAGCAACCAAGCAAGAGCAGCCATATATTTATCTGTCAGAGAAGGGTTTTTATTTTTTTGGTTAATTAATCAAAAATTAAAGGCTTACCTCAAGTTATATGTCCTCCTTGCTGTCAGGAAACACTACACTGAGTAAAGGGAAAATATCCCCCTGCCCCTAGGAAGAGGGTATTTCGTACTGAGAAAAGAAATGCTCTGATCATTTCAGTGTATTGAAGGTTGACAAGGCAGCAGCAGAGTCTGTCTTTGGCTTTTAAAGACATCTGTGACAATAGGAATGCCTGAAATCAAGGACACTTTCTGTCTCTGACTGAGTCCTCAGTAATAAATGCAAATCAAATGGCATTAGAGCACAAAGATGTCTACCCAGGGAGATTTATAAGAAGATCCAGTGGTGAGACAGGGTCTTCAGGCAACCTAAAAAGACTACTTTTCACACTGGAATCAGCAGGTTTGGGAAAGACTGGACACCAAAGTACTGTCAGAGCTTTCCCTAAGCAACTGTTCAGGATCAGGGCCTTATGGCTGAGAGATTTACAGATCAATAGGTGAGAACCTCTCTGTTCAGTCTCAATGTTTTTCTGAATAAAAAGGTTTTATCTGTTGAATTAAACTTTTTCTGTATAGGCATCAAACACTCAGCAAACCTGTCCCCCACATAATTGGTATCAAAGTAGCTGCTGGTACACTACCTTCTCATTTTCCTTGAATATTTCCTACAGATTTTTAAATTTTATTACACTATGCTACCATGGTTAAAGAGTCCTATCCCTTATGTTTTCCGTTTTGCATCTCTGCAGGACCTCTAGTTGTCAAAAAGTAGAAGGAAGGTAAAAAACAAGGAAATGGGAACCAATTCTGTCACAGCTAAATGAAAAGTCTGAGTAGCGTTGAACACAGCTGGAGTGCAAACTTCGCCCTGACAGCTGTTATAGGGGAGTCCATAGTGACAGCACATATGAGGTAGTTAAGGTGAAAATATTCAGATATGTTTTGAGCCAAGAAGACAGGCCCACCCTACAATAACCTGCAAGATGAGGTGTATGCAATAGTTACAATGGGCCAGAATCCAACGGCGTGTTATTCCTGGCACTTCTCAGAGGAGCAAATCAGAATACTCATGCTTTGCAGAAGGTGGGTTGGTGGGTAGGTGGGTTTCACACTGAGACTACAGCTGTTCTGTTTCCTTCACTGCACAGACGTGTATGTTGTGTGATGTGTATTGCCAACATTGTGCGAGCTCAGGGCTAGTTCTGGGCCTGATGGAGGAGACAGATGGGCTGGGAGAATGGGCCGTGTCGTGGACCACCAGTTTGGCAGCAGTCACTGGAGCTCAGTGAGTGCAGAGAGCCAGCCTCGGGTGTTCACAGAAGGTGTCATGATGACTGCACTGGCAAAAGACTCCCCTCTCCTTAGCAAACGATGAGGCTCAGAGCAGACACCAACAAAGCATTGGTGGCTGCTAGCCAGTATCCTTTAATCCTGTCTGGTGAGAGCTCTATTGGGCATGAAGAGGATGGGTTTGCCTGTCCTTTCAGCCTTTATCTTCTTCATTTAGTCTGCTAGAAAGGTTGTCAAGCTGTTCAAATGACTTTGACAGCTTTGTGACACAGGTGCCATTCCTGGTCTGAGACCAACAACTGATTTCAAATAGTCTAAGTAGGCCTACAGGTAAAGGACTTCTGATTTCATCAGTAGAGACACAGCAAATAGATCCTGATGTCGCATTGCATGGAAGTTTTTCATCCAGCAAGTTTATCCAGAGAGTGGACATGAGTTGCAACAAAAGAAATTCCAACTAAGAAAAATCACCACTAGGATGAACAAGCACTGGACCAAGTGTCTGGAGAGGCTGTAGGGTCTCTATCGTTGGAGATGTTAAAAACCCAACCAAACACAGCCCTGAACAGTAGGATCTAAGCCAGCCTAGCTCTGAGGAGGGGATAGGGTCAGATAATCTCCTGAGGTCTCATCCATCCTGAATTATTCTGTGATTCTGCAGTAATTTATTAAAGACTCATGATAAAACAACCTGGGTTTAAAGTAGAAACTGGGGCTTTCCTGTACTTCTTGCAATTGGTTCAGTATTAGAGAACACTTATCCAGCCCAAAGGCAGTTATATGACTAGAAGAAAGTCCTAGAAAATTATTTTCTCCTGAAAGGTTGGAAGATGATGTCAGATAGAGTGAATTTTAGTGCTTCTATATAGACCTCCTAAACAGATATGGCTGTTTCCAGAATCCATCCAGACATGTCTCCCCCTTGCTCAGCTGTACAGCCCCATCATCTTCTGGAGAACCAGAAGGGCAAACCAGAGCCTTGGAGATGCACCATGAATGATGCCAAAACAGCATGGTGGTAGAGCAACTCAACCAGTACCCCAGGAAAGACAGACTGTAGAGTTGCTGAGTGTGGGGATGGTGGCAGTGAGTTTAGAGGCAGCAGGCAATAAAGTGGCAGCCTCCTCCCCTTCTTCCCATCAGAAGCCATGGCAGATGGAGCATATCATTGCACTCCATTTTTCTCCAGGAACAGGGGAAGGATGTTATGCCATGAGAAAGTAGAATCATAGTACCATGGAATCATAGAATTGATTGGTTGGCATTGAGACCATCAAGTCTAACCATATCTGTTCACTACTAAAGCATATCGCTAAGCACTTCCTCTTTTAAGTACCTCCATAACAGTAATACAGAATTCACATCTGCATTGAAGCTTTTGTATTATTCTTTCCAAACCAAGTTCAGTTTTGTATTGCTTTTAATATCTCAGAGACAAAATCTGAGTATGCTGGGAATGGCTGAATAAAATATCATCAGCTTCATATAACTGCAGTAAGGCAAATAAAAATTACGCCAGGTGGGAGAATCAAGACTTTTATTTTTTTTAAATATGCAATTACAGAGCGTGGATGCTGATGGTATGTTGCCTTCGATGTTGTATCCATCGTGAAAGACACTGTCTCTCATTGAAAAAGAGGATAAGAAAGAGAGGATCACAAAAATGAGGAAACTACTTCAGCTATTGTGTTTGGGTAGCTGAGATAAGACTCCACATGAGAGGAGTACACAAACCACGGAGTAATCTCCCACTCCCGCTCTAAGGTGCTTGCTTGTCACAAAATTTGACCAAGCACAAATTCTGGCAAAAACATTGTTATCCAGCACCTCTGGAAAATCAGCATCATGAACTACTAATATTTACTTTGGGGAAGAGCTAAGAGAATATGAAACAGGTGCTGATATTTGCAATTTTCCACAATAAAGAGAGACAGTGGGGTGAGAGGGTGGGAATGCTGCACGTAAGAGGGAAAACAGTAAGATTTCTTTTAAAAGCTGGTGTGCATTTTGACATGACTTTGCTTGCTCTTTGCAAAGGGCAAACAGTAGAGAGACATCCTACACCTTCAGTACAAAGCCTGCATTGTAAACAGTTAGTGAGACTGAGAAGAAGGTTAGGATTCAGTTTTAAAGATGCTATTTTAGAGGGTTTTTTTAAAAAAAAAAGGTAAAATTCACTCAAATCTCTGCATGTAAACATGACAACTTACAGTCATAGAGGAAAATCAGTCCATAAAGTACTTCATAACGCTACTTGATTTTGACTGAAGGCATTTTTTTTTATATTCACTGCCCATTTTTCTCCCTTCCTCACAGCCAATACTCACCACCTCCCATGCTAAGGATGAATGGTGCCAGTGGTACAACAATGCATGCGAAATTGTATACAGGACTCCCAGAGTTACAATTACTAAATGCCTTGACTACAAACCACAGCATGAACATGGATGATAAAATCCATTCCAGCAGATCTGTGCCAGAAAGCTGACTGGGGACCTTGATCTGAGCAGTTAAAGCAAACCACATTATTGTATTGCACTCACCACCCTCAAAAGATTCAGCTAAGCTGCTAAAATGATCACAGTGCTCAAAGGGTTAGATAATTTTTTTTCTGCAGTTAAGAAGTCTTAAAAACAAAAGCTACTCTGTGCCACTGTCTCATATACTGCTCTGGTTGCACTCATTATTCATCATTAATATATTCACTAAACTACATCAATCTTAAATTATTTCAACCTTAAATTATATCAATCCATGAGGCAGATTTGCAGTTCCCTCATTCAAAATTGGTTTGGTATATTAACTCAGGAAAATTAACATTGTTTTGTGTCATTCCTAGAAGCTTGTTTCCATTTAATATCTTTGGAAAGCAAGATATCCTAAGCGTAACTAGGACATCACAGCGCGTATTTTGGTTTTCTTGGGTGTTTGTTTTTATTGACACTGGATTCATGTTGTCAGCTCCTACTAAGAAGGCCTGAGCTTGGTGAAAAACAACTGTGTCAGATATATTCTGGCATAAAAAAAGTCTATCATTGTGTACATTTCACTAATTCAGATTGAGCTATTGTTTTACTCTTGTGAATTGTCTAGTATTTTGAAAACACTTCTGATGCGAAAGTATCAAGGTAGACTGAAAAACATAACATTCAGTTACATAAACTGAATAATATTCAATGTGCTACATAGTACTTACAATAGTAATAACAGCTAGACATCAGAGTGATCAAAAGGTGACTAAAATTGCTGCTTGCTGGCAGGGAATTATGATCCATATAAAGTTTTTTGGTACCAGCCTTATCATCAAAACAGCTTTAGAAAGTGGTTAACACATTTCATGGTTTTGTTTTCCCTTTTCTTCCTCTCCCAAGAGCAGATTTTATTATTTTTTTTACTATCATGTCCTAATGATGATGATTTTCATGACTTCTGCTGGGTTTTTTACATCTCTTTTTGACACAGGCTGGTACGTATGTACAGTAGAGATGACAAAGTCTCTTGGGGTGACCTGCAATTGGGTCACTCATCTGGGTTTGGCAGGACTGAGGGAAGCTGAAGGCAAATGCTTGGGCTTGGAGGGTTGCAAGGGGAGCCTATACAAGCTCTCATCCTACCTGACACCCTAGGGCAGTGAACACCATGGAAGCCAAAGCTGGTGTCAGTACTACAGAGATGAAGTAGGTAAGAGCAGTTGGATGTTACACAGTTATAGCTTCACTTGAAGTATTTTATTTCCACATTGAAAGCAGCATATGCTGTGCATGATATCTGTGGAGAACTCTGATTTAATAGATAAATACTTAGAAAAGGTCCAGTACAAAGCTTTACAGTAATTCTTATATAACTCTGAAACGCAATGAAATTCCTAAACCCTAGGCATGACTACTTTGCAGAATGACTTGCAAAACCTCTGAAGTGCATATCAAACTATCTGTGGGGGGAAAAGGAGTAGTTAAATGATGATATTTGACAGGTGCCTATGCAAGCGTGTGTATTCAGGTCACCCAAGCCAGTGTGCTAGCACTCTGCATGGCACTCCAAGAACCTCACTAACTTTCAGATAAAATGTTACACCACGTTGCAATGCAGATTTTACTGCCTCATCTTTCAGAAGCTGCAGGAGGCACTGAGAGAATCTACAATACACTTAAAACTACTTAGTACCTAGTAGAGTACTTTATTAGTCCCTTCCTTATGGGAGTCTTCTGTTAAACATTTGAAATATAATGTATTACCTTAGATAAATATGTAATAGGAATTGGGAGTTATTAATGCATCACAAAAAGCCTATTCCAGCAAAAGCAGTTAACTTATTAATTAGAAATAGCAATCCTGAAGATTCAGTTATTTATAGGATTTTAATTTAGTTCCAATTCTAAACGAAAGTTTAATTATAATTGCACCTAATTCACCCAGAGGATGAAAAGGCCCATTTAAAAAAGGACATTCTGGCTTCACTAAATGATTACAAAGGGAACTAGGAATTGATGCTATTGTATGATATTGTTCCAAATCTCTGGCGATTTGCATCTGATATACTCCATAACGTATAAGGAAATCAATTTTGGAACCCTAGTAAATGAATCTATAAATTACACTTTAATATCTGAAAGTGCTGCTTTCCTCAGATGGAATTTGTCACTCCCAGGATCAATACAGGGAGTACAGGGTTAGGCAGGCTTTATGGAGAGCAATTCATGCAATTGTATCATTACAGTATGTTTCAGCACCTCACGTTGCCAATGTACTTGTAACTAAAACAGCAGACACCCCTGTCCTGGACTGAAGTCTAGATATAAAAATTTGCTCCAGATTAATCCTCTGTTTCAGTGGAAATAATGGAAGTTAGTGTCAACCTAACTTGACAACTGCATGGGGAAATGTAACACCCATACAAATTATTAAAGCACTTAAGATTTTGTAGAGTGGCTGTCACAGACTTAGTGCACAAAATCAAAATGAAGGCTCCATAAGCACCAGCTTATTGAACAAATATCTGTCTCCAGAGAATTAGATGAGCAAAATTGCCCTCCAGTAATGTCCAGATATCATCTGCAAGCGTGCAGCTTGTTTAAGCCTCGCACAGGGAAAGGGTTTGCGGCATCCCTTTGTTGAACTATCCCAGCAGAGCGCCACAAGGGATTTATTCATCAGGAGTGCCAGGTTTTTGATAGGTACTCTCAAACCGGGACTCTGGTTTGAAGTGTCTCGCTTCAAAGGCATTTTGCACAGTAGTTCTACAGTAGCTCCGGTGGAGACAGTGGGACCTGCTGCCACCTCTGTGCTGACACTGAAAGTCAGGCCGCTGACAGCAAGGAAGACCCATATAAAATGAATCGTACGCTGCAGCTAGGGAATGCCAGTACATACCCATGTGTCCAGCCCTGAAGAGGAAGAGCGGTGCTACATTTTCCCAATATGAGGGTAGGAAAGGAGAGAGTATCCAGAGGTAGAAAGGTAAAGGGAGAAAAATCCTCATTTTCTATCTGAATTGTAATTTTGTGGATAAAACTGTCCACATTAGCAAGTGCCGCGGTCCAGCAGTAACCCATCACTACTGCAAATCCTACATCTTCATTTTAAGTACCTGTTTTTTTCCTGTGGACTGGACTTAGCCTGTGTCCTCCAGGACCCATTGCACATGTGGTGGAGGGTCCTGGTTGGAGGACAACTGTCCCCAGCAGACTATGCCAAGTGCTGTTCTGGCTTTTCTCTGCCTCACAACAACCACAGGAGCATTTTTCTGCCTGTCATTGGTCACTCAATACCTCAGGCAGAGGAAATTCCTTTTCCTCTTCTGACTCACACTCCTGCTTGTTTTGGTTAAGGGCATTTACAAGCAATGGTTTGTGCCCTCTAGCCCAAAGATTCACTGACCAGACTGAAGAGCAGGAGAGTGGCATTGGCTGTGTTCAGTCTGAGAGCAATGGGAGCAGCTGGGGGGAGCCTTGACCCCTGTGCCTTGCTCCATACGCTGGCGGATCCTGTCACCACTCTGTGCCCCATCAGGGCTGCACCGTGATTTCTAACCTCATGCCTTGTTCTTTAAAGGAAGAGCGAATTAATGGAGGCAGACAGCAACAGACACCACTGGGCATCACAGGAGATGGGCAAAAGCTGGCACTGTGCTGCCTCATGATATAAGAGCTGAAAGTTCCCATTTTGGCCCTCATGTACATCTGCAAAATTGTCAATCAATGCCGGGTTTGTTGCACAAGAAAATGTGAGAAGAGCTTTCTGGTACATTCCCAGCAAGCAATCTTGTGTAAGTGCTCTGCTTCTCACACTCCGCTGCTTGCTCAGTCAAGAAAATGTGCTCCTCTTTGGCAACAGTCAAGATCCTTTGCACAGGGCTAGGTCTCCTCATTCTTTCTCAAAAGTAGTGCAGCAGCTTTTCCTGCCTCCTTATTTCCTAGGCTATACTGCCATGAAAGTGGTGCCCACTACTACAAGCATGTGCTTTATATAGTGAACAAAAAGGAGTGATTTTGAAGCATCCTGAGTAAAAGTGGTTGCTCGGATGTTCCCAGTGTAGAAACATCCTGGATGGATGCCAGCATCCAGCCATGGGCTGGTCCTGTCATATGCTACCAGGTATTTATTTATCATGTCATTGCGTCTCATCTCGCTCTGGTAGTTGTAGTATAACTGACAGGAGAGGCAGGCTTTTTGTCTTAAAATAAAACAAAACAAAACAAAACACAACATAAAACTATAGAGTCCCTTGTGCTTTTTTAGCCTCCTTCATTGCTACCTGTGCCTGGTATGAATTCAATAATAAAAGAAAGCATTAATCCTACAATCAGCACAACCCACTGGGGTACCCTTTTATTTATTTTTGGAAACTGGTATGTTAATACATGCATGTCCTTTTTCCCTAAATCACAGCAAAAACCTCAGCACATAAGAGAGAAAATCATGTTTTAACTTGTTATCAGATCAGAAAATAAGAAAAGTCTCCCTGTGAAAAGGTGCAAGCAAGCAAGGGGGAAACACAGTAGGAAGCAGCAAACTCCCTGCCTTTTACAAGGTTAGTACAAAAGCCATTTAAACAATTAAATGTTTTATTTTCTGATTCCCTTCATCTCATTATATTCAAAGGAGATTTTTTTTTCTGGGTTACTCAGCTAAATAGGAGGAAGGCACACAAAACCAAACTTTTTTCGGATGTTATCACATACAGTGAGACGCCAGCAAGCTTCATGGATTTTTGTAACATGAGATGAACCTTCTTCCACAGGCTTCTGCTTTAAAGTAATTGAGGTAGCTAAAGTGTTTCTCCTTTTATTCTCATAGCTGCAGTCTGCAAGTGACTATACAGGAAAATAAAGTCTTTAATTTTTTTCTGAGTCTGAGTAGGAAGGAAACCTTTATATCTCAGGCAATACCAAAGTCCCTGGAAAAGAAAGTTTCCTAGATTTAGGGAGCATGAAACTTACAGTAGTGGAAAATGTTTTCTATGGGAGAGCCAGCAGTTCTCAGACAATGACAAAATGCAAGTCCAGAATAGCACAAAACAAGGGCTGTTCCGGGCAGTGAAGCAGAGCTGACTGGAGCAGCTGTTCTGGGGACTGCAAAGTATACATGCTCAGACTCAGGGGCAGGCAATACCTCTGAAAGTCTGGTTCTGAGAGGCTAAATTTGGAGACCCCAAAATTAGAGGTTGCTTTTGAAAATATAAGCCTGGGTGGAAAATTTTATACTGCACATGAGAAACATGCCATTTTCACAGGCTTATAACCAGTTATGCCTAAGCCACCACTACTGCAAATATGAGAAAACCATCCCTCTTTGATTAGGATGAACTTATTTGACTAGTCAGAGTTCACAAATTAAGGCAAACATAAAACCCAAACACAAAGAGTTGCAGAATTATATCCTAGCATGAGAAAAATAGTCATCTTGTGGCAGGAAAGTTCAAAAAGAGCTTCACCAAGAAATGTTTTTAAAAGCAGTCCCAAAGAAACAGACTTTAAATTTGCTTAAAGTATTGTTGTTTTTCCTTGAGAACTGTGAACTGAATGAGGCATGATGGCTCTCCTTTCTCAAAACCAGTCTCTAGGGGCATTTTTGGAAGTAAAAGCCACACTGTAGGAAACCCAGAGCCCCTCACATTGGGATGCAGCCCCCAAAGGGCACCAGACGATGCAGGAGGACTTAACCCATGGCACAGTCAGTAGGAAATTACTTTGGCCACCCTGTAGGTTAGTAACTTGCAGATGTCACTTGTAGGAGCCACAATGATGTCCCACACCAGCACTTCTGTCCTCCCCATGCAGACAGGTAGAATTTTCTTACTCAGACACATGAAATACTTGGGGGAGATTAATCAGCTCCTAACTATGGATAGGATACTGAGTTAATTACTAAGAAGACACTCATCTATGTGACTACATGATATATATATCGTGTGATGGTATGGTCATATGACAGCTCAGTTTGCTGGTACCATTACTGAGCATATCTCTGGGCAGGGCTTGATGCTGCACCTTGACATGGACTGACGCTATTATCAGGAAGCAGTTTCAGTTACTGACATTTCCTTAATCATCCTTCCTTTTTTTATTTTTCCTATCTCTCTTACTTTGGTTCCAAGTATTAGGAACAACGTCATATTCTTGATACACATTTAATTTGCCTGTATTTCCCCCCACACACACATTGTTTGTACAAAACCAGTCTGTCAGTTCCTACCTCAGAGAGTTAACACTCTGGCTTTCAATATCTTTTTGACCCCTCCTAGAAAATTCATTTTGATGAATTATTTATGTCAGGAGTTCCCCAAGGAATTATCATTTGTATCTTCTATTGTGTCTGCCTGTCACCAACTATTACTGAATTACATCAGCTGGACGGCAGCTGCCAGTAATCAAACCAAGTTCCTCCTCCACTGTGGCTTTTCGCATGATCCAGAAGACCAACCAGTTCCTGGAGCAGGTTATTTTACAAGCTTGCTCCCTTGTTCATTTTAGAAGTTAAAGTTGGGTTGAATTTATTTTCTAATAACCTTGGTATGAAAGGCAATAATAAAAAAAAAAAATAGATACTGCTACCTCCATGTATTTAGGTGGGCAAATAATACCAATAAAAAAATCTATCCCAACCTCGTACCAGAATGTGAATGTATCTGGCTACACTCATCGTCAAGTGGAAACTGGGTTCTCCTAAACCAACTTAATTCAAACATCATCTTCAGAATGCAAATATACTCACAAGATCCCTAAGACCTCCTTGAAAAGTAAAATAAACACTTAGGTGTGAATATTTCCTGATCCAGAAATGGGCCTTGGTTGTCATCTCCTCAATCATTTATGCAAAGCTAGACTGTAATCTTGTCATATTTTCCAGTCACCACAGAAGTGGCTTAAGGTCCTTATTGTTAGAGCAATGAAAAGCTTCACAGAAGCCCTTTGAATGTGACTTCTAGTACACCCTGGCAATAATCACAGAATCATAGAACCATAGAGTCACCAGGTTGGAAGAGACCCATCGGATCATCGAGTCCAACCATTCAGCCCCTAAGAGCTTTTCTAGACCCTTCCTCCTAGCTTAATAAGTACTTACATGTATTAAACAGGCCATAAAATCTTCATAGGATGGGAGTTTTCATCAGATAAAACCTTTGCTTACAGAAAATCCAAATGTAGACCTGTTTCCCTTGTTTAACTTTTTTTTTTTTTCAGTGAATTGTCTGTGAGTTTGAAAATGAAACCTCTGTGTAAAATTTTTGCAGTGTTTTCAGTTTCATGTTTAAATCCACTTCCTCTGGCTTCTTTAATTATTAATCTGTTTTCTCCCTCTCTCCAGGTTCCTGTGGCAAAATAAGTGAGTGCCAAAAAAGGAAGAAAAAACTGTGAAGCATAGGAATAGAAACAAAATCAAACACTAACACTTAAAAATTCAAGTTTTGACAATAATTCAAAATAAATATTCAAAATGTGTTTGGAAAATGTTTTTTTTCCAGCTTTAAAGCAGCCATCCATACTACTTTCTTTTCCTTCCATTCACTGTATTCTCTTAGCTCATCCAGGAAACTTTGTATTGAAGCAAAGCACAGAAATAATCCCAAGCAGAAGTCTTTCTTTTCATGAAAACCACATTCTTTGGTACAGGAGGGAGTTCACTGTTAAACAGAAGAAAAAGAATGGGCTGTGAAGGATTACACTGAGGCTTCCTCCCTGGTCATTAATGTGGACTTTGTGGTTTTTTTAGAGAAATCCCTACATTTGGGATGCACATCTCACAGAAATACTAGCATTAGGGGTCAATGCAGTCTAAACATAACACCTTTGAAGTTAGCCTTCAAACCTTGTCTTAAGCTCATTAGTGAGTCCTACTGAACCCCTGTCATCAGCTGCAAACCTTTTCTGAGGGACATAGGAGTTGGAATTGGCAGAAGCAGGGGCCAGCCCATGTCTCACTTTTTCATGATACAGGATATGAGCATGCACTGTAAAGTTCAGCCTCATTATTAGTTCCTTACATGCATTAAATCCACTCTGCTTTCAACAGCTGCTTCACTATTATCATCATCCTTCTTTGTGCCTTTTTAACAGCGTACCTGAGTGCTCAGTACAAAACACTCCAATACAAGATTGCCAGGTATGGCACACAGTACCACCATATCTGATTGGATGTCTCTCCATGAAGAAAGCCTCAATTAAGTGTGTAGAAAAACAGTATTTACCATTTCACCTGCTTTTGATAGCACTGAGGACTCTGAACACTTAGAAAACCTTAGCAATATTGATGCATGCCCTGCAAATTTGTTAGTCTAGGATTTAATTCTGTTTTTTCTAATCTGTTCCTTTTAAATTTATAGCAATTGTCTTCTGTATTGATTTGGGGTTTACAACATCCTTCTTCCCAGATACAGTTCTGAGACTAAAAATTCAATTTTTAGAAGAATTAATTGTATAAAAACAATGCTAGGAGCAAGGATTTGAGGAAAAACGCCAGTTATAGCCATGAAAGCTGGCAGGATAATAGTCAAAACATCTGGGGTTTGGGGTTTTTTTTGATGCAACAGCAACACCTTGATCCCTCAATGTCAATTAGAGCCAAGTGCACCACATCTTGAAACATATCTTTGAAAAATCAGTGCTGAACATGATTGTTTTTTCTTACAGTCACATAATTCCTAGTGTTTTCCTAAAAGCTCCAGCTTCTCAAGTTACATGTACTAATGAGAAGCATGTGGTTCCGTTTTTCATGTTAAGGTAATGGAAATCTAACAGAACAAAGTCAAGCAGTTAGATACCGGCCAAGAGAAATTTTCCTGTAACTTGTATCTCATCTGCTGTGTGGGGCAGAAGGAAGGAGAGGCAGGGGAGCAGCCAAAGGACTGAGGAATGGCCCTAAGCTGCCAGTGTGACACAGAGGAGAAAAATCCTGGGAGGTACTGGGTGGAGTACCATGGTGGGCAGGGAGAGGTACTTTTCTTACAGTACACATCCCTCTTGGGACCACAACCAGCATGCCTTTCACAGCTCTAACAAAGCTGAACTCAAGCTAGAACAGGTGCAGAGACCTAGTAGGATGCGAATGAGGAGTCGGTTTTACTGATGAGACAAATATAGCTTAATAGAGTTAGCCTAGCAAAAGAAAG
The DNA here is from genome assembly GCA_033558105.1 of Coccyzus lansbergi. Classification (NCBI taxonomy): domain Eukaryota; kingdom Metazoa; phylum Chordata; class Aves; order Cuculiformes; family Coccyzidae; genus Coccyzus; species Coccyzus lansbergi. The sequence continues at coordinate 325,695 of JAUMJK010000712.1, forward strand.
GCTGAAGGGGATACAATTACATTTTATAAATAAATGCCCAAATACCAGTAGGGTTGAAGAATCATTCAAGCTATAAGACAAAGCTGGCACAAGAACAAACAGCACGAAAAAAAGTCATCAACTATTTTAAGCTAAAAGCACATTTCTAACCATCAGAGAAATGATGGGTTAATACAGTCTTCGAAGAGCAGCAATAGGTGCTAGTAAGCTGAGTACTTCTATAGCAGAAAAATAGTGAATTTATGTAAGGGATTTCATGATATGGTATCTGCTGTAATAGTGTGTGTCCCTTAGGATCTATACCTCTAGAAGGGTTCTGACTGTCATGGTTGGAAGATAGAAAATAGGTAAATGTAAACTCTAAAAGCTAAGATCCATGAAAGTAGGTAGCTGTTTACCAATGGCCAAGTCCAGGCAATAGAGTTGGATGAAGTCAATGAGAGGAAAAAGTGATCCCTTGTTTATTGCTTATTATCTTTCCTTTGCAGCCACCACCACCCCCGTCTCTCTGATTTAACCACCTACAGAGAGGCCAACTCACCAGGATTTCCTCAGCTTTGGTCAAAATGGAATTTTAGTCTGCCCAGCACTTTGCCTTAATCAAAGAAAAACCAAGAAAGTGGGAACAAAGAGTCTTAGCTTGGTCCTCTGCTATAGCTAAGGATGGATTACATGTCCAACTCCTCCCTTGTCAGAACACCCAGGGTACCTGTTATGCCATAGTTTTTTCAGAGGAGAAAAACTCTATTTGTATCTCCTGAAAGCCCCACAGAAGCCATCTCTCTCCTATTTCTGTTCTTGCTCAGAGTGAGCCCACTCCAGAGCCACCTTTTTTAGCAAGTAGGCCAAGTGGCTTCTACCCGGTAGGGAAAGGTTTCTGCTTCCCATCCTTCAAAGGCAGAGCTTTTCCTTTCAGCTTGATTTCACATACATTTCATCCACAGGCTCTGAAAAGCCTACCAGCATAGCTAGTCCCACACAATAGATCATAAATAACTGTACAGGTAAGTATTTCACTGAAGACCCTTGGAATGCAACACTCCGACTTCTGTAGTCACTGGCTGTAAAGATGTCAGAGGAAGAAGGAAATTTGGAGTTAGAATGTATCTCCTGTGGGAAGATATCAGTGCACCTTTCTGGCAGCTCTGCCTGCATTGATTTGCTGCAGGCAATTCTCAATCAGCATATAAAGAGCACAAGCAGGAGCTAACTCCTAATTATAAATCATTTAGTCAATCAAAATACAGCTCCTCAGCTACGCAAAGATCTCATTTCTTCTCAACAACCTTATATGGAAAGAAAAATCAAAGTGATGTACCAATAGGAGGGAAAAAGCTTTATTTAAAAGTGATAAAAATTGAAAGCTTCAGGATCCCATTTGTGGTGCAACTTACAGCAACTTAGGTACTTGTCAAAGCTAATTAAGACAGGCCATCTGCAAACGCTTATGATTGGAAACATTCCCACCCTGTGCCAGCAGAACAGTGTGTACAGCCTCCTCACATCCCACCCTGACAAGCGCTAAGCTGCTTTGCCTGATGCTCTCAGTCTCGGAGAAGGGAGCACTTTCCTCTTCCTATGGCATGAGAGCACATTACCTGAGCATCATGCTTAGGTTCAGCCACAGAGGAAAGCTACAGGAGAAGCGTCCCTGCCCCTGTGCATGGTTAGGCACAGGAGCACCCCATGGGGAGCAGGGCTGGTACCACCTTTGCTCCTGGGCACAGCTCCTGGGCATAGTTTGCTCTCAAGCCAGCTCCCACCGATGCGCTGGGAGACCATGCTGGGTACCCTCTGGCAGAAGTATCACCTTCAAAGCACCCTACCAGCAACTCACTGCCTTTGGCAAGCAATTTGCAGGCAGAGCCTCAAGCAGTGACAGGCTAACTTGGGAGGAAGGAGGTCTGTTGGTCCCCTCCAGCATGGTGGACAGATAAGTTCCAGTAGGGTATAACAGCTCACAGGACTGATATCCAGGCAAGCAGCAGTACAGTGTCCCAGTGCTGGCGTGCTGTGCCATTGATACATCAATTTAGATTCTCCTGGTTTTGTTGGCCCATGAAGTGTTCTTTGAACCCTAAGAAAGCCAGATGTCCTGGGAGCTCGTGAGGAGTGTCAGCCTCACAGAAGAGCCAGAGGCAGTGGCAGGACATCTGTGTGCAGGGCAGTCAGGGCCACCAGTCCAAGGATGTCCTGGGAAAAACTGTCTCTGCACGGACCTTTGGAAAGGACTTCCACATCTTAGAGGCCATTTTGGAAGTGTCACAGTTGGACATGACAAGTACTGGGATCTTAAGAAATTAATTTTTATTCTAGCTGTGAGCTTTACAAGCTCTTCCTTGGCCTCGGTTTTCTTTCACTGCAGAGGTTTATCAATCCAGTCTATGTGCATGGCCTCAGGCTTTAATCCCAAAGGAGAAATTCCAGTTCCAAGCAGGGTAAACTACAAAATAGCTCTCCTGTTGGTGAGCATCCACTCTGGAAAAAGTGACAAGGACCACTTATCCTTGGGGTGACACCCACCAAACATTCCCTGCCTCCAGCAGGAAAGCTGATGTTTGCTCTGCCCATCTCACCAGTGAAACGACGACTCCGGCACCGAGATCCAGCTTTGGTATGTGCATAATGCTAAGATGTTGGGCTGAACCTTCAAAGAGGCAAAGGGAAAATGAAGCCACGTTTCTTTTCTTTGTAAAGCACTACAAAGAATACCTGCAGAGATCTGGGGTTTGTTTTTCAAAGACTCGTATATACATACACATAAGTACATATATTTATATGCTGTACACACATGCACTGCACACACATTCTTTACGTTTAGGTCATGCTCATCTGTCAAAAGATGATATTGAAGTAGGACTCTATACCTAGATGACTTGAACAAAGTGGATTTGTTGTGTCTGCAAGCAGCCTGCACACTTGAGGGAAAAAAAAAATCAGTGTGGAATTTTTACTGACACACTGAAGCTTAAGTAAAAATCTTAATATTATCTCTTTATTCAGATTATTTTTATTAAACTAAAGAGGCCTTCTTAAGTAAATAAATACTAGAAAGCTGAGTTCGGTCCAAAATTTTTATAACGCAATTGCCAATTGCTTTTCTGCTGGATGGACATGTCTTTCACACATGTTTAATCAAGGTTTAATACTGCACTGCACCTCTATTTTGCAATGCTTTGGATTTAGACAACCCCATATGGACTGAATGAGTGCTACGCACAGGGCACTCTCAGTGCAGTCTCTGAATGAGAACCTCTGGTTTTCCCAGAAGCAATGTTAGTTATAAAGTAATATTTCATCATCTTGAGCTACTCCACACAGTATTTTTAGGTATGTGAGGTATGCATAGTCATGTCCAGCTTGCAGATAACCAAACCAAAGTGTATAAATGAAAACAGTCTACAAAAATGGTAAAAAAGTTTCCACTGTTGCAGGTACGTTGGATTCGCAGAATCTCTCCCTAACTCTACTAGATATCTCAAACTTTCTCCAGAATGATGTCATGACCTTGATTCTTTAGCCTCTTTTTTCCCCCTTCAGCATGACAAACAGAACAAACATTTCATTCTGCAGCACTTGGCATTTTTGCTGCACTTCATGTAGAAGTTAAAGAACAAAGTTAATGGCTGGTATGAGGACTGGAACTCAATAGCTGAAGGTGAATGTGCATTCTCTGTCTATGCAGTTTGGTACTAAACTCAATTTTCTGTTTATTGTTGTGCAAAAGCTAAAGAAACATTATTCTTGCAGTACTGCCTAACCCGAAGCGCTTGACTTTGGGTGGCAGAGGTCCAAGACTCACCACAGCCAGAGGCTGGAAAGCACTTCTGGAAAAAAACAACAAAAAAAAAAAAAAAAAAAAAAACAAATGAGCAAGCAAACAAACAACAGACAAAGCCAAATAAGGAAAATGACACACAGAAACCACAGCTCCAAGAGTCACAGAGGATTTCTGTACAGAAACAGAAACCAGTTCTATCAATGCCACTTTTAGTCTTCTATAAGCATATCCGACGGCTGGGAGACGTCTAGTATTATATACTCAAGATAAAAACAATAAATATTCTTCTCAGGATCATTAAAATATAAAACACAAGACCAAGCAAGCTGTGTAACAGCATTATAAACCACATTTTTAAAGAAACTTATAGCAAGGCTTTTAAAGTTCTAGCTACAGAAAAGAGCATTTAATGTTATCCTTCAAATATTAGCATAGAGTTTAAATGGCAAGTTCTCAAATTTTTCCACTGAAATATTGTTAGCAATGGTTTCAGACATTAAGATGCATTTAGCTTTCCCCATCTCAACCTGATATTGATGAAGTTCTGGAGATGGAGGGAAGATGCATGCTTACATAAAACCTGGCCCTATTCATCTTACAGCTGTCTTTTTTCTTTCCTCTGAATACCAGCTCCTGACCATAGATAGCCCTATCCAGATACTTCCCTTAGTATTTACCAGCTTTTTTATTTCTCAAGCTCTGATGAAGAGTAAAACTCATGCAGACTCTTGCAATGTGTAGATCTTAAAAAAAAAAGGGACAGGATGGTATTTTTAAGAAAAGCAGCAGCATCTAGAATAGAACATGGTACCTGATACACAATTACACTTCTCACAATCTTTGCTTGATTTGCTGTAAAAAAACCAAGAGATGCTCGGCTGACATCCAAGGCAAGCCATGATTTCCTCACCAAACAAGTATTGTGGGGATTATAGTAGCTACAGACCATCATTCAGGATGTAATTCCAAGGGCCCCATTTTAGACAAAGATGTTAGCACTCTGTCAGATACCAGTGCTTGCAGAGATTAGGGGGAAAAAAATCCATAAAGAAAGCTAAAATAACTATAAAAGGTGGCCTTTGTGCTCAGAAGAACACAATTATGAACAAACAGATTTTATCCACAAAGATGTAATTTTTGTTTTGCTGAGTTTTGGACCTATAAACTGTATTTCTTTGTGTTTAATCTTGATGGGGTTTGTGCTCTGCAATCTGCCAAGTATGCTGAACTGAGACACTAAATGCAGCTAAAATCCTTCGATGGGCTCATTTCAATCAGAAAAGTTATCCATGCTACTGCTCTGGGTATACACTGACATTACCAAGAAGAGAACATGGCCAACTACCCACAAGACAGTTCTGCGTTAAACAGTGAAATTACTCTAGATGTATATGGGAACAGAATTTAGTTCCATCTAGTCTACTAGTTTTACATAGTACATTTTCATTAAACTCTGTACAATGTCTAACAAGTTCTGAAAAGTCAATCTGGCTCAAAAAGCAATGCAGAAATCTGGGCTTTTAAAAAGCAGTTTTAAGAAAAAGAATATAGGTTGCACCTTTCTCAACTATTTCTTACTTAACCAGATCTATTGTTATTTTTAGAGGATCTTTCAAAAGCAGCTAAAAAATATTTAAACATCCATGCAGGCAAAATTACTGCCAAAGATGCTTTTTCTTGAGTATGAGGCAAATAAAAATACAAAATACATTGCTTTCTAAGTCCTGAGGAGACCTTTAGAAACCTCAGAGCTAAAGTAGCCTTTGGGCAATATTCAAGGCTGTCAAGCCACATAAAACAGCAGCGAAGTCATCCTGTAGCAATTGGTAATTACTATATACAGATACCAGCATGCTGGAAGACAAAGACACTGCTGGCATTGATTCTGGCAAGCTAAGAGAAGGCCTTTCCACGTTTAAGAAATGCCAACACTCCAGAGGCCCTCTTTACAATCAGAAAAAAACCCAAACTACAGTGGAGAGAAGTTAAGTAGGACATAAAATTTTATTCTGAAATGATCTCTGGCCACAACAATAAAATGTAACAAATATTCACTAGAACAGTCTTAACTCCTGTCATCAGCTGTACAATACATATAGTATCATAGAACTGGCCACTAGGATTAAAACCCACTACAACATCTTTAATGTTAAGTGGCAACAGCAGCATCTCACAGAAAATTATGCATACATATATACACAGTCCACATTCAATCGCTTTTCACGTTTTCAGTACACACAGTTGCAGCATATTACAGTCACGTGTCTAAGTCGTTGCCCAATAAAAACCCAAGCTACTGCTTAGACGTAATTGTAGCAGTCAAACTGAGTAAATACAATTTGTAGCAGAGATGTACAAGCCCCTAGAAACAATAACTCACAAATGTTCTTTTATTTAAATGCTACCATAGCATTAAACTGGGCAATATTCTAATCTTTGCTGACTGGAGAAAAAAAAAGGGGTTTTTTTTGTACTTATCACAAATATTATTGATGGAAAAAAATACTAAAAAATGGAGAGCATTAAATAATGCACACCCTTTCCTAAAGATTCTAATATTGCCCAATGCTACTTATGTCTAAAGTGTTTCCAACATTCCCATGAAGTCATTTATAACTCCAAACCACCCACCAAGTTAAAAGTGGCTTAAGTGCCTTGCACCCAAACTGTAAAAATCCCTGGCCACCTTTATAAGAGCCAGGCACATATAAAAGGAATGCACTTTGGTTCATACCAAATGCCCTGGGATTAAATCACACTATAAAACTAAAGAGTTTGAGGTAAATTTTTACAAATACAGTTGATTTCTGTCTAGTGTCATCATAACAAAAATTTATTAAAAAAAAAAAGAAATCAACTTGATGTTAAAGTACTACCAATGAGGAAGGGCCATCTTTAACCCCTTAATGAAACGTACTACAAGAACAGAGCATCTTCTCTCCACCCTAGCAGTGTGATTGCCTTATTGTTTCTGTTAAGGCCTCGATCATCTACAGGATGTTTTAAGACAGGTACACCATTTAAAAATAGATTCCATCCCTACTATCCAGTATTCAAAGGGTTAAAGAGGCCAAGAAGCATGCCCTACACACGGCATTAGTAACAAAAGGCACATTGTTAACACCAAGGGCACAATCCATCCTCTATTGTCAATCTAAACATCTTGCATCACTCTGTTGTTCCAATACACTTCAGTGGTAATGAACACTCCAGCGGTGCAAAAAACTGAGCCAAGTGAGACTGCAACCAAAGACAAGACAACACTGTGCTATTACTAAATCTGAAAATAACTCAGACATCCCCAGACAATGGTAACATGTGAGACTAAGCACTGTTTCCAAGCCAACTTCTATCAGTCTAATTATCAGAGCCCTTAGAATAAAATCACATCAAAGCAAGAGTCATCGTCCTTTCCCATCCCTCCCTCCTTTTTTACAGGTATAAATAAGCTACAATAAAAAGCAACTACATCACTCTAAAACTTTGATGTAGCTGCTCCTTTAGCATAGAGGAAGTTCCACTGTGTCTGGGTTAAAAAAATAGCTCTGCACACTATATTTTGGCCTTAAAGTTTCCGGTAGCATTTATGAAGAGGATGGATCATAAATGCAGTATTGGCATCAAGAACTGGTTACATGATCAACAAAATTTAGTGGTTTTAGCCCATTAATGACCCATGAACATGGTGAATGTTTTCACCTCAAATTGCCATGAAAAGCAGGAACATGTATCAATATTCCCCTCAAAACCTATTATTAAGGAAGGTGATTCTTCTTCTGTCCCTAACATAAGCATCCCTATTTCTTAATTTCTGCAGGAAGAGTTAAGGTAGAAAGCAGTGGTAAAGCCAAGAAAATGATGGAGGAAGTAAAGATTCCCAGTTACTGTAGAAAAATACACAGTATTGTATTCCCATAGTTGTGAGAGTCAGTAAATTTAATATGAAAATTAATATCTGTTTTCCAGACTTACAATTTACTGACCATAACTTACTGGAGATCTATACTCAAAAAGCCACTTTTCTTAGTTGTATTTCATTTTTAACATGAGATCATACATGTTTACATATTGCACTTTCATTGTTTAAAGTTGTGAACATCTAACACTAAATAATTTAATTTGACTAGAGGCAGGAAACAATCTTTTTTTTACAAAAGTAAGAATAACGGTTGATTGATGCTCTGATTTTTACAGTTCTCAATCAACAAATAACATCCTCACTCAAATTATTTTTGGAGCTTCTTTAGGTGTTGACTTTTTGGCAAGAAGTTATGTGATATGTTTCCTGAGAGTTCTGTCATTTTGCATTTATATCCCTCCCCCAGTCTTACATTAAGTAAACAATAAACCAACCAACCAACCAAGCAAAAAAATTGTAAGTGGTAAATTAATGAACATGAAGGAGAACTTAACCGGAAACTTTCTTGGCCTCTCAGGGGACCATGCTTTAAGTATTTTTGTTATTTTTACAAGTAACTTAGTAATCTGTGCATGTAAGTGTTGCTTACAGTAAAGTTATTGAAGTTTAATGCAATCCATTCTAGTACGTCTTGTTGAAATATCCATAAACCTCCTAGACTGTGTTCTATTTTGTTTAAAATTCCCTTTTCATGTTTTATACATTGAATGTAGACTACAGTCATTGACCATGATGAAATACTGATCTTAGATTTCAACCTGCTCCTGTTGAAAACATGCTACAATGTGTGAATATTTCTCTCATTGGTCTAGATATTATTCCTCAGTAAAGACTGTCTTTCTTCCATGAATGCAGTTCAAAGTAAAAAAAGAAAAAACATGCATTAGCACACATGAACAAATGTACACATATCTCTAACTGTTCCTTCAAAGCAATTTTCAGCCACAAATGTCAAAGATTAAATCAAATTCTAACCATTTAACTTTCCTTTGATAATCCTCCCTTATTATAAAGTATCTAGGAAGGTGTCTGCCAACTGAAAAGCTTTCCACTGAGTAGCTTTCCATCTACAGTTATGCTGTCTAAGGTGAAGTACTTTTCTACAGAAAGCAATGTCATAACATAGTGTTTGCCCCTACATGCAGATTCGATCTGAAGTGTAAATGTACCAGAGAGGTCACAGTCACTCGCCATAAGAAATAAAAGCAATCTGTGAAATCCACGTAGCTAACAGTCTGGAAGTTACAGTATAAAAGTGACAGAACAAGCAGTTCTGTCTATAAGATTTAAGGAAGCTAAGCTGCTTATTAGGAGAAAAAAAGGAAACAGGAGAGGGAAAAAAAGAAAAAAAAAGAGAGAAGCCCAGTGTGAATGCTCAATGTTATATACCTGAAATGAGGCCCAGAACATTCTGTTTTACTAACTCATCAGTCACTTTCAGATTCAGAAGAACAGACATACTTCCATCTTCATTCTTTCTGAAACTGCCCATTCCTCTCACTCTACCACACAGCATGCAAGGTAGGAGTCATTTTAGCCCTGGAAGATCTTATTTTTTGCATTATATTTAAATACTTATTTTAATCAACACCATTAGTTTTGAATAGAGGAAGCGTTCCATAGGACGTGACTGTATCGTTAGTGATACCACTGCTTTCTCTGGGCTACCATATAGAAAATGACAATGTGACACACTATGGCTCCACTTCAAATTACAAGTTTACAGGCGTTTAACTGTTCCTTGAGTATCCTCCCTGGAGTCCAGTCAGGTGAAGGTGTGGATGGTTCTAGAATCAAGACTCATACCTATATAATCCAAAAGGTAGAGTCTTACAAATTTACCCCAGGTGAAACCTAATATGAACCATGGAAGAGAAAGGTTAATACCTCGGACACCACGCTGCAATGCATGACAGTCACGTTGTAACCAGTGGCCTGCCACTGATGTTTATTACTGTGTCACACTAGTTACAGTAAGGCTAATTATACTGTAGAAGACAAACATTTTAAAAAATAAGTATAAAAACTTAAAGCATTGTCCCCGTGGTTTTATAAAAACAAAATCAACATTTTTACATTTAAAATGAGTGCTGAAAGATACAAACAAATAAAGTTATTGAGCAAATAAAAATGTATTTCTGAGCTACTTTTTTCATACAAATAAGGCTCAGCCACATTGTATCTCTCATATTAACAGCATTGGGTTTTTCAACCTCAGCTAACGAGTTTTGGCAATACTGTCCTTTGCTGAATATTTCCATTGGCATCTGTCATCTGTGCCAAATTAGTCCTCAGTTTTGAAGCTGAGCTCGAAGTTGGAGGTAACTTGGAAATCGACGTTATAGCACCAGTGCTTTCGGTAATTCTCTTTGCCGAGGCCTTTTCGCCAGTTGGGGGCTTTGGCAACCGTCTCCTTAGCCAGGGATGCCGCAAAGCCTGGCCGGGTGTCATACGGATAGCAGGATCCCATTCTAAACACTGTTTTAAGAAGTCAAGGAACAGGGGATCATCACACCCCTTTAATGCATTACCCCATTCTCTGCTCTCTGGTGGACCACGTAGTTTTCCTCTCCGAGAGCGTCCACCATTAAGTATAACAGAGCCATCAGACAACGTTGTGATGCTGCAGTAGCGGGGGTAACCCTTAGAGCTCACGAAGTTTTTAGCTCGCTTGGATGAATCTAAGAGTTTTGGAGAAGGCATGCCCAATAGCTCAATCATACAAGCTAGCTGGTCTCCTTCATCTTCTCCAGGTAAAAGTGGATAACCGGTGAGAAGCTCTGCTAGAATACAGCCCAGGCTCCACATATCTATTGGCATCCCATAACGAGCACCAAGGATGACTTCAGGTGCACGGTAAAAACGTGACTGAATGTAAGTGTAGACACGCTGATGCTCATAACAACTCGAGCCAAAATCTATCACTTTAATACCACTTCTACCTTGCTGCTTCAAAAGTATGTTCTCCGGTTTAAGGTCACAGTGAATGATTCTGTTTTTGTGCAAAGCATCCAAGCACTGTAAAATTGAGTGGGCAAACTTGCGGACCAAAGGCAGGCTGAAGCCCTGAAACTTGTTCTTCTTTATTAATTCATACAGGTTCATGCTGAGCAATTCAAACGTCATGCAGATATGGCTGCGGAATGTGAAGTTTTCCAACATGTGTATAACATTCATGTTGTTATCCTTATCTTGTTTCCGGAGATGCTCGAGGATCTTAATTTCTTCCGCAGCTTGCCGGTGGAATCGTTTTTCATTTCTCACCATTTTTAGTGCCACATGTTGATGCATCTTGTGATCGTAGGCCTTCACCACCTGCCCAAAGCTTCCTTTTCCTATAACTTTCAGGACTTCATACCTGTATGCAATATGATCATGGGGTACTTGTATGTAAGACCCTTGGTCATCATCATATCCACAATTGTTGGAACCACCAACCACACCTTGCCGCTTCTTTGCATTTGGACCCAAAAAGTATATTTCAGGGTAGCTAAAAATCTCATGATGCTCAAAAGCTGTTAATTTTTGCATGTATTGCTTCATTGCCTGTTCTGGTGTCATAACAGAGGGTTTCACCTTCCCTGTTGCATCTGTAGATTTTAAAGAACCGGAGCTCCCTTGTCGTCTGTGAGCACTCTCTGACTGTCTGTCCTGAACCACTGGCAATCCAGATTTGCCTAGCGTTGTAAGTCCATTTGGCTGTGTTGTTAGAACTGTCCTCTTGTTACTATTATCTTCAAAGAGCTGCTGAACCTGGATTTGTCCATGGCTACCAACATGGAGGTGCTCATTCATTGTGTGCTTACTGCCTCCAACCTAAAATCGAAAATAAATACATACCCAGTTAACAAGAAAGGAATGAACTCTATGCTTCACCATGCATTCTTCAACTCACCAATCTGCTTACTTCACCATAAAACCAAGTATTTTCTTAGAATTCAGCTGTCTACAGATATGGTGGTACTGCTAGATGCTATTAAATATTCCAGATCTTTGTTTCTCAAATGCCACTTCCATGACTCTCAAAAACGCCCACAACAAGACAATCACAGATGTGCTACCATGATAAGCTAACAATTCCTCCATGGAAACTTCAAGGTAACTGTCCCGTAGTATCAAGGAATATGCCTGAGGAACATTAAATTAGACTTTAGAGAACACAGTAGCAAATTTATTGATACTGGTGATCAAAATAAAATGCCTGCTAGAATGTGCATGGCTAAGGTTCTCCTAGTCACCTGTTCTCAGAAATCAAGATTTTAACTTCTTCCTAAACTTATCATATATCAAAAGCTCCAAATACTATTTTAAGCAATAAGGAATGTGCTGTGACATGCACAAAGAGGAAAAGAACCTGCATATTTCTCAAGTTCAAGAGATGCCATTCCCTGCTTGCAACTGAGACAGTCACTATTCAGCAAAGCATTCAGATCAAAAAAGCACAGCAATTTCCAAACCAGACTTATAAAACCTTTTAACCAAGAAGAGATATAGGGCCTGATACAAACCTGAGTGTACAGAAAATCTTTGCCCTAAAGAACACATTAGTAACTTTATTTTAAAGGAATGGAAAAAAACCCCGATTAGTTGGTTTTAGAAATCACACTTGTTCCTGACAGTTTTTGCAAGGGAATAAACAGCAGCATTCAGCATTTTCAAGTAAAGAAACACTGGCAGTACTGGGGTGTGAAAACAACTATTGCTCAAAACCTGTTCCTTTTACGGAAAAATTAGAAATCTACAAGCACACACTTGCCACTAAAATAGTTGTCCTTAGAATTCCTCATTTGCTCTAAAGTAGAGGATAATTAGTTTGTCTTCTGCCTGGCCTTATACAAACGTGGGAAGAATTCCCCTGCTGTCTCTCCAGCTGATTCACCAGTGTTAATATTTATGCCAAATTACGAATCAAAAGTTCACCCATACTGTCAGACAGATGATCAAGTTAGGGTTGAGAGCACTTAAATCTGAACCTTATTTTTTTCTAGGCAGCTAAGAAACACACGTTCCCTGTTCACTTAGGGCTGCTGAAATGAAATCAGAAAATGACAGTTGTATGCTCTGATATGAGGCAATGAAATGTGTGCTGCAACCACAGATGTGCTTCCTAACAAGAAAAACAGGACATGCAACACAGACTCTAGCATACTTTGTGCTTCTGTTAAGGTATTAGTTTGATTCAGCAGAAACATTTTTTTTGTAAATTCAGTAACTTGTTCCTAAGGAGTAGCCAGCTGGACACCAGTTTCACCTTTGGATAGCATTTTGAAATTTGCAGCTCTAAAACTCACACAACATAACAACAAAAGCTCTCAAGGATTGCTTCCGCTTAGTTCACTGCCCTTTTGATTCCATTTTGACTAATGTTGAACAAATGGACCATTTTATTTCATCATTGCAGTTTGACTCTGTGTGTTTCCTCAATGAGCAATTTGGGCTAATGCTATCCAATTTGATCAGTATCATAGAAGGCATTACCATACAATTACAGTTCAGAGCAAAGATGCCGGTAATGTTTAAGCACAGCAAAAATACACAGGACATCGACATTAATTCCCTTTCTAGTCTGATTTCTCAGAAGCACTGGGAATTAAATTATCAGGAGGACTTAATGAGTCTATCATGCCTATAGGGAATTCCTTCAGGTCAAGTTTGAGGTATGCTGCAGTAGCAAGTTTCCTCTAGGTTGCCCTGATCTTCTCTATAAACAGCAGTTATTAAAAAGAAGAAAATTCAGCCCCAAGAGCTGCTACATGATGCATCTCAGAAGAACCAGATCTAGTTAGTAAGATATGCCAGAGGTTCAGTACATACAGTATCAAAAAAACGCATAAGTGAGATGTGCACAATGATGTAGCAGAGTAACTGTACAGACTACAAGTACCCCAACAAGGAACTCCATGTGGAACAAATGGTTCTTCTGTGGCACTGGTTGAACAACTAAGCAGAACATACCTAGACAAACCAGAAGCAGACAACACTAACGTACAGACAATGAGGAAGCAGAGTGTAGAGGAGAAAACTATCTTTATGAATTTCTTAATCCAAGTATTCACTGCCACAGTTCACAGCTTGATTCTTTTTTTTCCACTAGAGACATCTGTTTTCAGAATTAACTATTTTTGCCCTTCCCAAGCACTGCTTATTTCAACAGATGTACTGGGGAACTCTTCAAACTTCAGTTTATTTGCTTTGTATCAGGGCTTGGAAGAAACCCCATCATTTATCCACTCTCAAGAGGGACTAAAGAGTTGTTTTTTCCCAATAGTATGTTTGCAAACACATTCTAAAATGTAAACCATGTAGCTCTGCTTCCTGCACCTTCAGGTGGCCTGTCAGTTTCTCTGGCTGTTCATAGATTGGCTTTTTTTCCAAGCAACAGAATGAAATCATCAGCATTATCCCAGCTTCACCCTAAATCCAAAATGACCGGTTTTGCCAGTTTCAGTCAGCTGCTGCTTGGGAATGCAAATTCAGATGCAGACAGTAGCTCTGGTTTAATTTGTGGAAGGAAAGACACTAAATTACCACAGGCTCTGTTCCAAAAGCTGTGGGGGATAAGAGAGCTCACTTTTTCAAAAACCCCAACAGGAGTTTCAGAGCTATTAGACACATCATAACTACAAAGTCAATACAAAAAATGGACTTTCCCCATCTCAGGATACTGCCTGCTTAAGAATCACCCTCTTTTTCTATTCCTAATCTGGATGATAAGGGTTGGATTCTCATCAGCCCTTTGCTCTACCTATCTTCTTCAGGCTGTGAGTTCTCTGAGATTGCTGTCAGGTTCAGGCTTGCACTGTTTACAAGCTCCACAGGCTTCACCAGTGACACTTCAACTTCCCCAAACCACAACTAATGGGTTTGGGAAGCTACAAAGGACTACAGCCTTCTTAATCCAGTACCAAACTCTTCACGGTACACAGAAGCTTGATTAGCCTTTCATCCAAAATCATAAGCCTTAGAAGTTTATAACACAACTCCCTTTTGCTTTTGCAGATGGGTCTGTTAAATTCCAGAGCCAACAACATACACAGCTGGCAAATGAAATACACTTACACGGCTTACTTGCTATATATTTTACTGCCTGCGCTCAAACCCATCTCCACCTTCAAAGATTCACATATTTTTATAGCACACATCTTCAAAAACTTACATTTCTCTGTAAAACATACTGAAATAACAGGCAAGCTTGAACGCAAAGAACTAACCTTCCTCAGTCTTCTGGCAACATCAATTACAAAACAGCAAATGCTACAGCGGTGTTTCTCCTCCTGCCAGTAGTTTTTAACAACTTCAAATTTGCTGCTACAATTTTGCTTTAACTTTGGTTTGCTCAGCTTATGGAAGTTGACGGCTATGACAAAAACCTACCTTTTGAAGTAAAACATCAGTCAAAACAATAATTGAAAAAAACCCACAATCTTTTTTGTTCAGGGTTTGGGTTTCTTTGTTTTGTTTGCATAAATGGATTTAAGGACAGAAGTAGAACACCAGCTTACTATACTTAAGACAACAGAAGTAGCATAAAACTGAGTCCACCATCCTAACAAGAAGACAAACCAATCAACAATTCCTTTGTGTTAACACTCAGCCAGTGCGATGGTCTGTTTCAAGACCTTCTACAAGACTACAGCTATGGAGTGGTGTTCTCAATTTTTCTCAATTTTATCCTCCAAAAGGATCAAAATAATATGTAGTTGTACCATACGCCATCTTTGTAAAAGTCACTTGGTCTGTTAATGCCCTATAAACTATCCAAGAAGGATACACATTTCAGCTCTATATTATCATTTTAACAAAAAGCCCAAGAAATAAAGATCTTCATGTCAATCAGAATCTAAAAATGTTTATAGAATGAATCCTAATAATAAATCAATCATGACACTCTGCTCAAATACTGCACAGGAGTAAGATATATTTACCTGCTGTTACTTTGCAAAGGCGAGGACAAGGGAGAAATAATGTTCCAAAGTAGGAACTTAATTAAAGAATAAATGTCACACTGCATACCCTCTTCTTTACAGCATTTCTGAGCATGCCAGTTTCAGCTCTGCCATGTCTAACATGCTAGAGGCATATGCTATCAGGTGAAGCATGCTTCAGTGTCTATTTTGTTGACTACAGCCTGAGCAAACATACAAAAGGCCTTTTTTCCTTAATAAATCAATTAAACGGCATTCCTCCGTTCAGAGCTAAAAATAACTGCTAATTAGCACAATAACAATAACACAGGCTTATCATAACAGTTTTAGTATCAGTATGTGCTTTATGCACTAAAAAAGACTAAGATTTTGTCCTAAAGAGCTTATGGCTTTTGAATAGGTGTGTGCAAACACACCATTTCAGTTCTTGGTGCTGTCCTGATCCATATAGGCTTGTTTTTTGAAAAGTTAATTTTGACTTTATATAGCAAATACTTTCACAGACAGAATGACATCTCAAGAGCAATACCAGTTAACAAACTTTTTCCTTCTGTCAAGACTATGCAGGTGCAGTAAGTCTGAATGCTTCTGGGACGCCCTGCATGTATTACGCCTGTTGAAGCCAGAAAGGACAGTCAGTGCATACTAAACTAAACCCTTCAGGTTAGCTTAAGTGTACACATAGGAGAGAGATGGGCCCAGATGTACTGCAGTCCCCACAGCACAGTCACCAACTCTTTTAAGCCCAGATTTCAGAATTTCCCTTTAAAAGTTAAGATTGCTTCATATTTCCTCTAGACACAATTTTTATATAAGAAGAAGAACTATCCAAAGAACTCTAGATATAACGAAGTCCAGGTCATGACTGTATAGCTATTTCCACTCAAGCGTGACAGCATTTCTGTGGCAATTTATTACATGAAAAACCCACAACAGGAAGGTATTTACATTGGTTTTACTTGCTTTAAAGCAGCTGCCCACATTAAAAATATCTAGCATGTGACCCACCAGATCTTCATGTTAACAGAGTCCGGGAATCTCTGTTTTATTACAATGTAAATTAATTTTTAATTTTTTTTAAGATTAAGACTGAATGAATGATGCAAAAGTATATGGATAGACATCCATCCCTGGTGGCAAAAAAAAAAAAAAACTAGGCTTGCAGCAGGGAAACCTCAGAAAGGGCCTAAAGAGGGAGGGCACTGAATCACACACTGTAAATGGGCTGTTGTTACAGTACTAGACAAGAGGAGAAAAAGATTAAGGTTGCTTTACTCAAGAGAAACAGGAAACATGACAAATAAGAAAGAAGAGAGATGGAGGTAGACACAAGACAGAGACAAGAGTTTGAGAGGGGGACTCTCAGACGAGTGGGGATTTATGCGAGCAGCAGAGCAGCAGGCAAGCAAGATAATCTCTACTTGCAGCATGTCAAGTGGATCTAAGAACACCATAATGAAAAGGAGAGAGTGAGTAGAAAAAGGTTCCTATCATGAAGGCAAGAACTTAAGGCTTCAACAGAGAAAGCAATGACTTAGAGAGGAAAATGAGGAGGACAAAGGGTTGGAAATGAGTTTATGTTTTCCATCATGAGCCAAAACGACAGGGATGGAAGCAGACACAAATAAGCCTGAGATGAATATTTTTAAAAAATAAACAAAACTGTTCCCTGCTACAACATAAAAGCGCTTGCTGTCACTGCAGAAGCCAGAGCCAAAACCTCTGCCCTGTTACACAACGCCTGTGTAAACCAACATCTTCTCTCTTTCTACCCATACTCTCCCATGCTAGTATATTTAACGAAACAATGAAACTTGACAGTAGAAGACAACACACTAGAGACTAGATCACACAACTCACTACTGCAAGAAACATATGAGGTAGCGGATTTCTTCTCTGTTTGAACTAAAAGAGCCTTATAGTTTAAATGAAAAACTACCTTCAATCTCAGTCTCTCAACTGTTGAGGAGATAGTGATAGTAATGATACAATGTATACACATTCAGCCACTGGCAAGTTCAACCACCTAAGCAAACTATACCTCTGGAAGTCTGAAACACAAAGAGGAATACTCTAAATTTTCAGCTTTTGCAAAAGTCATGTAGATACAACAGGGGAGAAAACAGAAGAGCCAGACTGACACAAAGAAGGAAAACTGTTGAAGAAAACTGAAATGCTCGATTTTAAATAGATCTGCTTGGAGGAAGTAGTGGGATACAAACCCAATGGTTTCAAACAGTCAATGTCAGCTGAGGTCAGTAGGCCTGAAGTTTACAGAAAGATCAGGTAGCAGATACAGTCCTTTTTTAAGTTAAAATCCAGCATCACGATGACATGTCTGATCCTTACCACATAAAGCTATGTTAGCCAACCACAAAATAACCACCTACAAAAATCAGAAAGGCAGTCTGAGGTATTTCTGTAAAGTATCCAAGGACATATAAACACTGTACAGTAGGGTCTGTGTCACAACAGAAAGGCAGAGTTGGCAACAGTTAGAATCTAGAGGTATACAAAACTCAACAATGCAACGCTTGATCACCCCTGTGTGCTTCCATAAATATTTCATCTTATGTATATAAATACAAATACACATGCATATAGGCTATATATAAACACACAAACACATACACAACGATATATGTATAAAAAGACTTGAAACGTGGAAATGTAAGACTTGAACATTCCCTACATGCCTTCATAAAGACTTAAACTTTATTTATGTATGTATATATGCACAGACACTATATATAATACACACACATATATAAATCTATGTAAAAAAAATACCAAAGTTCCATACTTCCAAAATTAGCAGGAAGTCCCAGATATATCACTGAACCACTACACTTTCACAGATCCTAAATTAAGCCTGGGCTCTGTTACATGTGGGCTCCTGTTACCTGTGGGCCCATCAGTATGTGCAGTTTCATGATTGGTATCCACATTATTTGTACTACATTGCTTCGGTTTTTTGTTGTTTTCATAAAAAAATTAAGCACTTAACTGGTATACAAATGTGAAAAAAATGGTCTTTGGTACTAATGAACAATAAAGACATGTACCCTTTCTGCATAAATACACAATGATATTGATCTCAAGTATGCAGCTCCACCTTGAATTTGCAGAATATTCATTGCTCCTTTTGAGAATACCCTACATATACTGATACTTTTCTAAATTTAATCCAATTCTTTCCATAAATGGATTAGAATAAGATGCCTTTACCCCTAAAGCTACACAGAAAGTCGATGAAACACTGATATCTAAATGCATAGTTTCACCTTCCAGTAGCCCATAATCACATTACCATTTAAAGCTCTGCCATACGTTTACAAAGATAGTATGTGAGCATCCATAAAGAACTCACTATTTCTATGAAAAGTATGCCATCGATGCCTTTCGGGGTCAGCATGAAACCCTTCATAATTTAAAAGGAAATGTATGCAATAAGAATTTCAGATATTTAGTGTTAGCATGACAGCATATAGAGCCCTTTCTCTATTCTGTCATGCCTCTGGGACAGAGATACCCTCATTCATCCATATATAGTGGCATACTTGGGAAGTTTCATTCCTAACTAGGAGCAGGAGATAATGTGAGATATCACAGAACCGGAAAATAACATCCTTTTCATGCCATCAGCGCTTATTTCTTTAGGTAAACTGCTGCAGCAATAAAGTCTGATTCATCCAATCGTCGTCCCCGAGCACAGCGATAGCTATTTCTAGGGAAGACGGCGATCGGCCTGAGCTAAGCAGGCATATAAGGGCAGAGCAGCCTTCATTTTTCACCACGGTTCACGCGACCCTGTAATCACAGCGACTAACCTCACGGCCAAAATCGTGTCACCTCAAAAACCCCGCATTTAGCAGCACAGCTCCTCCGTGCAAGATCGAATTTGTCACCGAAAATGAGGCAGAAAACCAGACCGAAGGGGGCTGGGGAAAGGGGACAGTCGCTTCTCGGTGCACTCTGGACAAACGCAGCAGCACTCTGCCCCAGGACCAGCACACACACACACACACACACACACACACTCCCACACACACACACCCAAGCCCGGTAACCGCGTGCTCACCGTGTGCGAGGCGTTGGTGGCCCTGAGCGGCGGCAATGCGAGCGGCGACGGGGGCCCGGTCCCAGCTCCTGCCCGGGACGCCCCGGCTCCGGTGCCCGGCGAGGGCTGCAGCGGGCGGCCGCCTTCCCCGGCCCTGCCTGCGGAGAGCGGAGGGGTGAGCTCGGAGGGCAGCGCCTTCGGCCGCAAGCCACCGAAAGCCGATCCCCGCCGCGGCCCCGAGCCGGCTAATAGCGCGCTCGCCCCGCTAAACCCTTCAGCCCGGATTAACCCGGCGCAACGAGCCGCCTCGGCCCCGCGCCGACCCTCGCCGGGGCGGTTCGCCCGCATCCCTCCTCCATCGGGGTCCTCGCACCGCCCCGAGGTGACCCCGCACCGCCCGCAGCCCAGCGCGCTCAGCATTGTTCCGACACACACGGCCCCGAGGCGCCGGGGCAACCGCGGGGCAACCGGCCCTCCCGCCCGGTCCCCTCGCCTCCCGCACGGACCGGCCCAGCCCTGCGCGGGCAGGGCAGCGGAGCCATCGCGGGGACACGCAGCTCGGCCAGGACCCGCAGCCTGGCCCTGATGGGGGGATCGCGGGGACCCGTAGCTCCGGGCCCGGGAGGGATCGGAGGACCCGCAGCTCGGTCCCTGGATGGGGGTCGCGGGGACCCGCAGCCTGACCCGGGGGAGGATCGCGGGGACCCGCAGCTCGGTCCCTGGGGGGGGTCGCGGGAACCCGCAGCTCGGCCCTCGGGGAGGGATCGGGGGACCCGGCAGGAACCCTAAGCCTGACCCAGGGGGGGGATCTCGGGGACCCGCAGCTCGGTCCTCGGGGAGGGATCGAGGGGACCCGCAGCCTGGCCCTGGGGGGGGGGATCGCGGGGACCCGCAGCTCGGTCCCCGGGAGGGATCGGGGGACCCGCAGCTCGGTCCCCGGGGTGGATCGCCGGGGACCCGCAGCCCGGCCCCCGGGGGGTATCGCGGAGACCCGTAGCCCGGCCCCGAGCGATGGTGTCGGATCCGTCCTTACCGGCTGGGAAGGCGGCGGCGGCGGTGGCCGAGGGCTTTCTGGTTAACATGGCCGCTGGAGAGGAGGGAGAGGCAAAGGCATGTCAGGCTGGCTCCCCTCCGGCGCTCGTCGGCCTCCCCGGTCGGCGGCCGATTCTCTTCTCCGATCAGCTACACCCGGAGCTCGACCCCTCCTCCGCCGCATCCCCCCGGGCCGGCCGGTCGGTCCCTCGGCAGCTCCGCCACCGCCTCCCGCCGCAGCAGCCGCGCCGCCGCCGCAGCCCCCGGCCCAAGCTCATCACCTCCCCCGCCCCCGCCCCGGTCGCTCCGGTCCCCCTCGCACGGACGGAGGAGTAGGAGGAGGACGGGGAAGGGGGGGGGCGGCGGCAGCAGGCGGACAGACCGGGCCCTCCCCTCCGCGCGGCGGAACGAGGACGCGCAGTCCCCGCCCCGCCCGCCGCCTCCCTCCCTCTCTCCCTCCCTCCCGCCGCGGCTCCCCCCGCGCGCCCCCACGGCCCATCGAGGGAGGGGGGACACACGCGCCCCGCCCAACCCATACCGCCCGCCCAACGGCCGCCGGGCGCGAACCCCCCCCCCGCCCTCAGAGCCATCTTGGTACGCGCCGCACCCCCTGACCCCCTGCAGGCAGCGCGGGCCGTCCCCCCCCAACCCGGCGGGAATGGGGAGGGGAGTCCCCTGGGCTCCTGATGGAGCGGGGGAGGTGGGGGATCGGTGGCTCCGAGCAGGGGATGGGACGAAAACTTTAAGAAATGGGAGTGAGGGAATAGAGCCCTCGGGGTTCGTCCTGAAGCCGTGAGCGCCTCGGGTCACGGCGAGGCGAAGGAGGGCACGGGGGGCGTTGTTTTGCCTCTCTTTCCAAACTGTACAAACGTGCTTTGTGGAGTACAATGCTTTGAATTCCTGGTTCGTCGGTTTGAACGTCATGACAGCCAAAAATAGCTGCCTGAGCGTTTGCTCAGCTTGGGACAGCGTTGAAATGCTCGCCTCTACCTACACTCAGCCCTTTTCGAAGTCTGTGCAGACCACAGATAGGCAGGAGGATCACCCTTCATCTCCTTCCACAGAAAAAGGCAGAGAAATTTATCTCCCCTTTTCCTATGCCTAAGCAATAATAATAAGAAGAAGAAATCCATCGCTGGTGCCAGAAAGACTTTTCTTCTTCTAGTGCCACAGATACACGCATAAACAAAGACGGTTCCCGAAGTGACACAAAGAAATAAACAATTTCCCTATCCTCTTCTGTCATGCAGAGAAAACGATCATACCTTCTCCCGCCCACACCCACCTAATCTTTTCCTTTCACTGTAGCAGAAAAGAAAGCTTTGTCTTCTGCAATATCCCCCCCAGATGTCCACAGGCACTCCCGGTGTCCCCCACCCCCCCACCCAGTTACCAGGTGTGTAAGTGCTGTTTTCTGATCACTCTCAGCGTTTTCCCGTCGCTGGGTGTATATCAAAAGCCTCAGAATAACAATGTGATAATATTACTGTTCTTTGTGAGAAATTGTATGCGTTTAAGGAGCGGTCAAGAAGATGATGCTAGTTTAAGGAAGGGGGGAGGAAGAGGCTTATTCACATTCAAGCTAGCTAAGAAAACCTGAATTTTATCTAAATTAGACTTTTGTAGGGCTTGCAGGATTTCATCTGGCTTCGTGGACGTTCTGGGGTTTTACACCTAAACATCAAGGCAATAGAAAACCCCTTTAGTCCTGTATTTCATAGAATCATAGAATCACAGAACAACCAGATTGGAAGAGACCCATCGGATCATCGAGTCCAACCATTCCTATCAAACGCTAAACCATGTCCCTCAGGACCTCATCTACCCGTGCCTTAAACACCTCCAGGGAAGGTGAATCAAACACCTCCCTGGGCAGCCTATTCCAATGCCCAATGACCCTTTCCGTGACAAACCTCCTCCTAATCTCTAGCCTAAATCTCCCCTGGCAGAGCTTGAGGCCATTCCCTCTTGTCCTGTCCCCTGTCACCTGGTAGAAGAGGCCAGCTCCCTCTTCTCTACAACCTCCTTTCAGGTAGTTGTAGAGAGTAATGAGGTCTCCTCTCAGCCTCCTCTCCTCCAGGCTAAACACCCCCAGCTCTCTCAGCCGCTCCTCATAGGATCTGTTCTCCAGCCCCTTCACCAGCTTCGTCGCTCTTCTCTGGACTCGCTCCAGAGCCTCAACACCCTTCTTGTGGTGAGGGACCCAGAACTGAACACAAGATTCAAGGAGTGGTCTCACCAGTGCTGAGTACAGAGGCAGAATCACCTCCCTGAACAACTTTGCAGTCAGGTAGACCATTCCCAATATGTCTTCCGCTGTTCAAAAAATATGGGACTGCGGAGTGTAGTCTATCACATAGTAAAGAATCTTTTCATTGAGTCAGTATGAACACATTACCTTGGTACCTGTCCAGCTATTCCCTTTCTAAAACTGTGTGTGTTGCAAGGCATTAGTCCTTAAGCCTCAGAGTGGGCTTGGCCTGCCTAGGTGCCTTTCTTTCTCTCTGTGTCTCTTCCTCCATCTGCAATCCATCCTGGCAGCTG
Organism: Coccyzus lansbergi; assembly: GCA_033558105.1. Classification (NCBI taxonomy): domain Eukaryota; kingdom Metazoa; phylum Chordata; class Aves; order Cuculiformes; family Coccyzidae; genus Coccyzus; species Coccyzus lansbergi. Next base: position 348,956 of record JAUMJK010000712.1, read on the forward strand.
CTGTCAAGGTTAGTACCTGATGGAGTCTGAAGTGGAACTCGAGATGAGGGCAAGCCCATTTTGATTCCTTCTGAAGGCAACACAAGAAACTTCAGTTTAAAGGCCTCTTTCAGGCAGGATTTAGGTTGACAAAAAGGAGGAACATGCTAATATAATTGTAAAGTTGCTAGGCTGATAATAGCAATGCCTTTAACAGCCTTCTTCAGAGTCATGTATCTGCAATTATCACAGATCTACAAAGAAAAGGAGAAAGCAGAGCCTGAATACTCAAAGACAAAGCAAAGATTAATTCTTTCATGCTAAGTGTTACCCTCAGGAATCTGAACTATGTCCCATTGAGTGATCACAAAACTTTCTTCTTTCTGATACTAACCAGCTGAACCTATCGGCACTTTCCAGAGCAGTACTACACAAGACCAGATCAACAGACTTCAGTTCCTGGGACAGAAATATATATTGGGCACCTGACAGGAGAAAGCATATGGTGCTCAGAAAACTAGAAAAGAAAGTGAATCAGCGTTTTCTTGATCCCTCAGCTTCTATTACCCAAAAGTGTGAGCTAACCTGTAACGACAGGAGATTAGTCTGTCTTTTCTTGCAAACAAATCTCCTGAGTGGAGTGTCAGACTGCTTGCAAGGACCTTGTAAGGTTGTATTATCAAAGCACTTGTTTTTAAGAGAAATACTGGAAAGCTTTCTTTCCAGAACTGTACTCAAACAGGCCTACAGTGTTCAATGGAAAACAGGCACCACAGTGGCAGCCTAAGGAAGGAGGTGAAGAGATCAGCAGTTAGAGGTGCAGGTGGCATCAGAAGGCTGCTTTCTGCAGCTTTCTGGAAGAGGTTTAGATTGCATTGTTACAGGTAAACTGCACAACATGTTCTAGAACAAAAATTAACAGCTGTTTAGTAAAAATGAAGTGGTTAAATCACAACTATTGAATGAAAAAAAAAAATAAAATTCATTTAGGAAAAAAAAATAGAACCAGAATAGTCTAGAACAAAACATGTTATCTATAAAACCCTGTATAAAAGTATTCCTGCCCACATAGTACATTAAAATGCATGACTGAAGATAATATACTAGTACAGTGAGGAGAGATACAGAGCATACTGTGTTTCTTGAGCCATTCAGTCAGGCTCCTTGTGATGAAGACAGATGCTAATTCCAAGCAAAAAGTGAAGTATTGCTGACATCTGTTTTGCCAGCCTGCCTTGGGACCCAGTCCTTATCTAGTTGTCCTGTTAGACCACTGTGCCTCCTTAGCATCACTGGAAAATCTTGTAAGGAACTCCCCTTACCTCTCAAAAGTGGATACTGGTTAGGGTTTAATTATATGATGTTGGCCAGTCAGTCACATGGCATCTCTGTTATTGTGGTAATAGCAAACACTTCCATGATCAGACACCAGGGAATTCCTGAGAAGCCATGCACATCCAAAGCTGTGGTGATAACTTTGGGGGCTCCCACAGTGCTGGGTGCAGTAGGTGCTCAGCACCTTGCTATGCTCTGACTGTTCTCACCAGACACAGCAAAGTATTTTGGCTGTAGACAGATGACTGCTAGGGAGAGCAAATACAAGACTACTCAAGAGTATGATGTGGATAGAGGAAGTGGTGCTTGGGGACATGGTTTAGCAATGGTCTTGGTAGAGTTAGGTTAATGGTTGGGTTTGATGATCATAAGGGTCTTTTCCAACCTCAATGATTCTGTGATTCTATGAAAAGGAGAGAAGCCTGGAGGAAAGAAATTAAAAACTTGGTTTTCCTCCACCTTTTTATCATCCTCTCATACTAAACAGAGCTTACATGAGAAGGAGAATCTATACTCACTCTCAATGTCTTTTAAAATGTTCTAGAACCTAAGTCATTTAAAAATATGTGATTTTTTTCCCCGTTGTTCTTTTGAAGCGGGCCTTATATGCTGAGCTGGAGACGTTAAAACACTTAGGACGCATCACACCATCAATTAAACATAGGTCCAAGGCTGTTGTCTCAGCTGGTAATCTGCGTTTTAAAAGTAAACCCTTAAGCCCAGTAGATGGTTGCCTCAGGAGGGCCTGAGCATATTCAGCACCAGGTTCTCATTAATGTATTGTGGATAACTTAGGCATGAGCAGGATTGCGTACACTACAATGTGGTCTTTCAGCAGATCATGCTGAGAACAGTGTAGGTACTTCAAAGTTCAGCAACCTGCAAGTGCTAACATTGAAGATGGAAGGCACACAGGTCAGGGCTCCGCTGGCTCTCAAATATGCGCTCCACTGTGTGGTACATATCTAAGGTTTTCAACTCCACCCTCTCTACCCTCCCCAGGAAAATAATTCCCAGGAAAAAAAGTGAGGTTATGTATTCAGAGCAAGAGTGCAGAGAATCACTGACGCAGATCAGTTTGCTAGTAAGCATTCATATTGACATGAGAGTACTTGAAACTTAACTGGCTGGCCAGATTCAGATGTTTGTTGACCTTTTTTCCAGTGTGTTCATGAGTTTGCTTTTTCTGTGACCTATGTCACCACTTCTATTATGGTATTAAGACACAACAAAGGATATTTTAGTGGTCAGTGAGTATACCCTGAAGAGACACTTTAAGACTCTGTGACTCTACCAGCATATGAGTAATTTTTTAATCTCGCACTATTACAGCTGTTTTGTGGAAGATTATCTCACAATATATTTGTACTTTAGTGCTGGCAAATTGCACACTGAGGAAAATGCTTTCCCTTTTCATCAGACCATGTCAATGTTTTTAAGATTTTATATTATATGTTTCCCATATAATTTCTGGATTCTTATAGCATTAACATTCATTATAACATTACACTTGCTCTTTGTGTAAACTCCCAGCATGCATAACGGGAGGAGAATTGTTCCTGTTTTCCTGTCTCATACAGCAGAAGCAATCCTGATAGAGTGAGTGGAGTAGGATTAATAGAAAACTAATCTCAGGAAAAAAGCCTCGTGGTGGGTGATCCTTTTCAGTTGCTGGTAGACCCTTCTTTATGTTCTCAGAGAAAAGTAAACCTCTGGAACAAGAAAAGAAGAAATGATGTATGTGTCATTTACCCTTCTTTTGTGGACCCTTGCCACCTCATCTGTGAAGCTCTCCCATTCCCCCAGCTGCACAAATAAGGAAGATGTGATAATTGCAAAGATACAATTTAAAACTACTGTCATATCTCTTGAATGTTATTCTTCCCTAAAAAAAAGTCCTATGAAATAACTGTTACAGCAAGTTTGGCATGCAGATGATTGCTAGGACTTCTACCAAACTGTTTCAAAGAGAAACCACAATCTTGTTAAACTTTGTGTCATTCTCTGAATTCAGTTTCCACTTCTAACCACTTTGAAAATCAATCTAGAAAGTTGGTGTAATCTTTCTCTCACTGCTTGTGTGGGCTACTCTGTTTCAAAACCAGCTGTTCACACACAGAGTTAGTCCCAGCTGTTGAAGCCCTGGTGACCTTTGCTTGTCCAATTTCACATGTGAAACTGAAAGAGACTTAACTTTAAAGGCTTTATGAGAGTCAGTGGCTCTCCACAGCAGCATTTCATAGAAGCTGGAATTTAATTCTGCCAGATACCGAGAGGTTTTAGCTCCCCTGATTCAAGGAGTCCAGTATCTCATAGGGTGCAGTGAAACAGAGCAATTACATATCTTACTTACTTGCGATAAGGCTCATTAAAATAGTTAAAAACACTACTCAACAAAAGAACAGAAGTACAAAAATGAGACATCATTAAAAGATAATGTATCAGAGGAACTCAGAATCCAGAAAGAATTCCAATCAAGTTCTTTTCCCCACCGAGGCCTTCTCTGGGCAGGATTTATTAATAATAAAAGGAAAATGAATCATTAAGTCCCAGGGCCTCAGAGTTATGTTATTAACTCGTATAATCTACTGGTGGGATTTACCTGGTGACTTCTTGGTTGAACCATGGGCCATTGGCTGAAAATTTAAGGCTACATGCCATAAAACAACTTCTCATTAAAATATAATCAAGGTTTGTTAGGGCAACAAAAGAACCAACTTGATGTATTGAATTAAACTGAGCTCAACTCAGAGTGAGAATTGAAGGTTTCAGACAGCTGTGGGGAGTTCTTCAACTCTGTATTTCACAGGGTGTAAGCCCTACATGGACTTGCCTTGGGGAACACAAACTACATCCATTGAATGCACATGATAAGAGAGGCCCTGGCCATACTTTCTAAGGATGGTATGCACAACATACAGAGTTTATACACAGTAATAAGCCTCCCTACCCTTCTCCATTTATCTCAGGAGTATAAAAAGCATTTTAAGTAGTCATGGTCAGACTGATACTTGTGTAACTAGGAGGGATGGGGGAGGGAAAGTTGAGTGGTAGGAAGTGATCTCCCAAATTTTCCCTTAAGTATCTTGCTACTGGTTCTCTGGCGTAGAGGCACCCTAAGCTGCCCAGCCTCTCATTTAGATTGCTGTGTGAATGCTTGGTGGATGTGTGTGTTCAGATGCGAAGACGGGGAGAAGAAAAATAGCAAATACATAGTGTGAAAATGAACCAGAGGCTTTAGTTCACTGTCATCATTTCTAATCTCCTTCCAAAGGAATAAGTGTACATATTAAAATACAAACAGGTCACAATCAATTTAGAAAATTGGAACATAAAATCACTGTATAATTTGGAAATTAAGTAAACAAAAGAGAATTCCTGCAGATATTCTACAAATAGAGAAACAGATAAAGGACACCCAAGGGAACACTTTAGTATACGCGCTACTTTAATAGTAAAATTAATCTCAGTGGTTTCAAAAGGACTGCTCACACATAGTTTCACCTGTGATGAGGATCTGCATTTTAAGGCATAGAACAGATTATTTGCTTAGCTGTGTTTTAAAGTTTAGTTTGCAGAAAGGCAGAGATTGCTAGTTATAGGTAACACTCTTTAAACAGAATTAGCAGTGTGTGAAACAGGTAACATTACACATTTGGGTCTAAATGAAGTAAGTGATTAGCTCATATAAAGAAATCACACATGGCAAAAAAAGATGGCTTCCAATGTTCATTCCAGTGCTTGGAAAACTGTGCTGCAAAGTGATGTGAAAGGATCCAGACAGAAACTTCAGGTGCCAGGAATATCCTGGAGATTTCCTCCTGCACAAATGGGTCAGCTTGAGAACAACTTCTGCAGGTATCCACTGGGTTAGAGAAGAAGAGTCATTAGAGAAATTAGAGAAAAAGAGTCATTGTTACAACAAAGTCCCCTTCGGTACAATAAACTAATAGCAGAAGTTACTCAGTTAGGTGCCTTCAACCTTTAGCCGCTGATGTGGAGCAAACTACAAGCTGCTGGATCTGGAAACAAGAATTCTTGACTCACAGGACCAGAAAGACAATGAGTTACAGAACAGAAATTAAAGCATAGAAGAAAAAAACCAAAACCCAACAATGCTGTGAAGTCAGATTTTAAAAGTGGTTTTTTGAATGTTGTATATGGCACAGTCATATTCTATCTCCCTAGTCATGCAGTATGCAAAGTTTTTGTCAGTATTTGGAATCATAATGAGTATTCTCAAATAGAGTTTAACGCCTGCTTGTGAAGGTTAATGATCTATTTCTGTAAATGAAAAACACACCGATAAACAGACAGTAAATACCTGAGATGCAAGAAAGGGGTGCATAATGGGGTAGGAAATATCATGAAAAATACTCTAGAAGCCGCATAGAAAGAGTAAAGAGGATGAAGCTAAAAATCAAAACATAATCATGCTTTATTTTCTAGTAGCAGCTTCCTGGTAGTGTGACCTTCGTCTTTTTCTGTCTCTCCATTCACTGCTGCTGCCACTTGTACTCTCCCATTTTAATTCAACTTTTTGTTTCTTACTTCTTCTTGGTTTTGTCTGCAATCCTAGCATTGTCTTTCAGTCAATGGGATGGCCTGCACTGCTATGCTGTCCATCCCCATCAAATTGTGCCATCACAGGGCTGCTCCCTTCCAGGAAGCAGGGTGGCTGAGGACTGGGGCCCATCTGCAGAGCATCAGCTAGGAAAAAGGAGAGGTGGAATTGTGAGAGGATGACTGGGCAGGATCAGTGGGTTCAAGAGGGCTGAGCACTGTTTCAGGGACTTTCCTGAATGGAAAAACTCACCATTTTCACAGTTTGGGTTGTTTTTTGGTTTTTGGGTTTTTTTTCTCTGAGAGCTCTATACTAGTCCTACTCCTACAGCTGCAGAATTTGTGTCTGGAGCACATAGCCATAGGAGTAATTGCAGCACATGGAAGCACAGGGGAATGGTCATCCAGGTATTGATGAGAGAAATGGAGCCTTTGAGAGGTAAAGAAACAAAAATTATGTTTTCTAAGGAATTGACTTCTAGAAAGCTTGTTAGTTTCAGGTAAATTTTGCTAAATCCATATTTTATTTCACCCCGTTTTCCTTTTAATTCCATGTCCTTCTCTCCCTTTGTCACTGCTTTTTGTTTTGTTTTTAAATTTTAGAGATAAACGTCTCTATTGGCAAAATGCCAGAGCCGCAGGAAGCAAACCAGAGGACCTGAGGCACAAGAGCTGATAAGAACAGAGCACACTTCTTCCAAGGATAGCTTTCTTTTTTTAAAAAAAAAAAAAAAAAAGTCATTTTCCTCTTTTGGCTGTTAGCCAGAGTTGTGGTTGCTGCTTCCAAGACTTAAAGTAAAAATTCCACAGTACTTCACAGCTTTTCCCGAATCCTGTAAGAATACAAAATCTTTTCGTCCATTTCCTAGCATTTTTCCATGCCATTCAGTTCAAAATACCTGTCTCTTTTCAGGCTGTAAATTGGAGCGCAAGGAATTTTGCACAAAGGAAAGTCATTGTTTTGTATATCTTTGGTTTGGGTTGGTTTTTTTTTTCCATGGAAAAACAAATGATCAAAACATTGATCCCTTGAGTAGATAAGGCTTCTGAGTAAATATTCAACTATCATAGCATTAGATGTGCTGTAGCATCAGTGGAATATAACAGATTCCACATGCTCATTTCTAGGGAGCTAAGAGCAGTGGAGAGGAACTTGTTTAGTAAGTAGGCCATTTATAGTGACCATCAACGTCAGGCATGACATCTGACTGCTTCATGCTCTTTATGAGAAAGTCATAAATATTTAAAAGTTTGCTAGGCAGAAAAGCATGGAGAGAGAAAGAAAATTCCTCAGATTGTTTGACCTACTCTTACGAAAATTTGAACACTTTCTTCACTACTATGGAGCAAAGCCTTCCAAAATCTGCATGAAAGGATAACTGGGGAATCAACGGAATATCTCAGCTATGAAACACAACAATCTGTGAACACACCCCCAGTTGTGAAGAAACAATTGCTTGGGAAACTAACCCAAAAGTTAACCTCAAGCAATCATATTTCCCACAAGGAGGCCTTTTTCATTTCCCTTCTTCCCCAAGCACTATGATGTGAGATCTTTGAATTTATAGTAGCTGTAAAAGACAAGTCAGGCAGAGAACATGCCCATGGGACCTACTGTGGTTCCAGCAGCTGCGAGGAAGTCACTGACTTACAAAACAGTGCCCAGTGCAACACCTCAGCCATGAGCATCACATGGAAGAAGACAAAGATAATTCCCAAAAAGCCAGACTTCTGCACTCAATCCACTTGCCAGCAGCTTGTGAAAGCGTGTCTATCAGTTACATAAACAACCTTCATACAACTGACTGATTGATACAAAATTGCTTTGACCGTTCATCTGTAAGCATAAAGCATCCTGAAATCAGTTGCCTCACTAAACTCTAGACATCACATTTGTTCTCAAATGTTGCCCTTTCTTCTGAATATTTTAACCAGAAAATAACAGAGGTCCAGTTTTCTTTCAAAACAGATTTAGAATATGACAACTTCTACTTTTGAAAGTAGATTGTTTTAGACACCTCTGGGTCTTTCTCTAAATATAAATCACCCATGCAGCATGCTTGTCAACTTAGCCCAGACATGTCATACAGGAATTGGTTGGTTTTTCATTGGTTTGTTGGGACTTTTTCACTTAGATATCAGCAAATCTTAATGTAGAAACTTGAAAAACAACCAGACTACTGTCATCTTCAGTTGAGAAAAAGAAACAGAAGCGCCATACTTAAACCTTTCTTTCCCATATGGCTCGTAAAATGTCAAGACTGCCATTTTCTTCTCCTGACATGATTTTTAAGGTAATTTCCCTTTTGATACAGAACCCAGGGAAGCAGACAGAACATTCTGACGTTGCTTTTTTCGTAGCAGAAGAAGGAGCTGGTATGAGACTGACTAATAATTACCAGGCATTATGACAAACAAGGAATTCTCTGTGCTTGAAAAGGAATGCTCAGTATCAGCACAGTCCTGGTAGAACTTTAAACAAATGTGCTCTTTATCCAGCTCTAATTCAGAAAAACGGCTCTGCTGTTGTTGCCATTGACATCACACAAGATCAACAAAATTATCTTTCTAAACTCTGCATCTGTAAAATCTATTTCAAATCAGTGATTTGATATCCACTTCTTAACCATTAGTTCATAGCACGTATAGTCTGTGCATGCAAAAAAATTAGCTTTGTATCTTTAAGAGTTGCATATTTCCTTTGAGACTGGCACTAATTTCAGCAGGGCCCTGGGCAAGAATAACAGGAGCACTGCAAGCCTCCATGAAACTCCCTCCTCAACAGTGCTGTGGAGAGAGCATCTCTGCTCATCCATGACAAGCCCTAACCTTTCCTCTCAGCCTCAACTGTCCATGACTTTAACTCTCAGACTGTGATTGCCCCATTTTAGAGTCTTTACAAGCACTGATGCTGTTATAGGCAGTGCTGGAAGCCAGGAACAGGGAAAGATGTGGTAAGGAGAAGGATGTGATGAGACTGAGAGGGAAACTAGGGAATTCAGTATGTGCCATGGCCTGCCAGCATCAAGTCATCCCTGTCTGTGGGTAAATAGTCTTTGTACTACCTTTAAAGTTTCTTATTCCATTTAGTAATACCAAAGAATCTTTGTCGGTTCTTGCAGAATTTTTCACAACATATGGGGTAGCATTTTCATATGTAGTATGAAAGAATGTGGCAGGCTCAAACAACTTCAGAAAGAAATTATGACCTTGACGACAGAAGAATGGATTGATGTCCTAAACACTCCAAGCTGTGAGAATGGGCTGGTGACACTCATTCTCACTTTTGATGTGAAGGAAATGAACTATTTGGATATCCAGGGATCTCCAGGCGCACACAAGTGACACACAAAGTTGACAGTTCTGTTTGGTAATTCAGATTTTCCTGTAGGTTTTGTCTTTCTGGTTCATCTGTCAAAAAAATACAAAACTCACACATCTAACAAGATGGTGAAGGAGGAGCAGTTATAGCTGTAGGTAAGAATTAGTCAAGATTTTGTTATGTGGTGACTCTGATGTCCTCTCTTGTTACCATTTCTTTTACCTTGCAAGCTTTGCTAATCAATGCTCTTTATCAGAGTCTTGTCCTTGTTCTGTATTTGAAGATCAGCAGACATATCCTTAGTGCAACCAATCTATCAGCCAAATCTAGATTAACTGTTCTATTTTCAGACCAGCAGCATTTTTCTTGTTGGACAGCTGAGGAGCAGCTTCTGAATCTAGACTACCTTTTCAAAGTTCACCTTGCACAACAGCATCTCAATTGCCAACAAGACAGAAGGATATGAGAAAATGTAGAAAATGTCAGATATGAAGACAATTGCAAAAGTGGGTCATGAGAGTATTCTACAGTAGAAGTCCTAAATCTAGGAAATGGGTCAAAATGTAAATTACCCCAGAATTATCAGCATCTACCTGGGACAAACACCCAACTGCATGCTGATTTCAAAGCTGTTTCAACATGCACATTCGTAGATTTCAAGTTCCAATGACTCTACAGTTATCACCTGGCCTGAAGCCCTGTGTAATATAGACCTTAGAACTCAGTGAAGAAAAACCCTGCTTTAAACTCCATGTCAGTATTTGAAATAGAGCATTTTTATATTTTATTTTCATAGAATCATAGAATCACCAGGTTGGAAGAGACCTAAAAGATCATCAAGTCCAACCATTCCTATCAAACACTAAACTATGTCCCTCAAGACCTCATCCACCCGTGCCTTAAACATCTCCAGGGAAGGTGAATCAACCACCTCCCTGGGCAGCCTGTTCCAATGCCCAATGACCCTTTCTGTGAAAAACTTCCTCCTAATCTCTAGCCCAAATCTCCCCTGGCAGAGCTTGAGGCCATTCCCTCTTGTCCTGTTCCCTGTCACTTGGGAGAAGAGGCCACCTCCCTCCTCTCTACAACTTCCTTTCAGGTCTCCTCTCAGCCTCCTCTTCTCCAGAATTTTTTTTAATTTTATTTTATTAAAAGAAAGCAATCATATTTCCACTGGTGGATGATTCAACGTAAGCCCTATATGTTGAACTTTAGTGACTGCCTCTGTTGTTACAACACTTTGATTTTACTTTACTTGAATTTGTCTAACTTCAACTTCCAGCAACTGATTCTTGTCTGAAGTGTTTTGTGTCTGATTTGAATGCCCTCGATTACCAAATTTCTGGTGCCCAGCTAGACTATCGAAGGCTCAGGCTCCTCCCATATACATGTTGCATATCATTTGTGTGGGATGAGTAGATAGAAAGTAAGATCTATGATGCATACATTCAATAAAAATAATAAATATTTCAGGATAAATTAATAAAATGTTGCAGGATATATGTATCTTTTCAGAATCGACTTTAACAGTCCTCATTCCTAGACCATGTGGGCCAGATTTTGCTAGCTGTCTGCATCCAACTTGCAGCAAGGGAGTGTTAGACTGGATATTAGGAAAAAATTGTTTCTCTAAAAGGGTCATCAAGCACTAGAAGAGGCTACCCAGGGAAGTGGTTGAGCCACCATTCCTGGAGGCATTTAAAAGACATGCAGACACGGTGCTTAGGGATATGCTTTAGAGATGGACTTGGCAGTGTTATGTTTACAGTTGGACTTGATGATCTTAAAGGCCTTTTCTAACCTAAACAATTCTGTAATTCTATGATTCTATAATTTGTATTGTGATTGCTGTTGTGTAGAACAATCTGACATTCTTGCCCTTAATTACAAAAATCAGGTTGATTTAATTCTTGAGAAAAATGACACATGCCAAAAAAAGTGCAAAAAACAGTAACCAAAAAAACCCCTCATTAAATTAATCTGTCTGCTAGATAATATTTCACCATCCATACCATAAAATAAATATATCTCAGAAAATAACAATAGAGACACAAATCTTGCCTTCTAAAGCTCTTAGTCATTTATATCTGAGCATAACCTCATTTATTTTTGTAACCCTTATCTTGATTTCAAAAGGAATGTATTATATTGTAGCTAATTTCATCTTGATACCAAAGCTAACTTACCTTGTCTTTACATGCAGCATCATGTAGCTAGAGAATATTTTGTTTGGATAGAGCTGTGGCAAAAATGCTCATAAGATTCTGTATGCATACAAGGTCTTTTCCCTGCTTCTTAGGGCCAACTGCTTCCATCCTGTGCTACACATTTTTCAGGTCTAATCCTATTCCTTTTTACACTATCAGGGATACTACACTACTCTCTCTAAAGAAAGCGATGTTGGGTCTTGGGGCACTGCATTGAAATATTTCCAGGTGAGAGGAGAAGCATTTTGTGGCCTCTATCAGAGACAAAAACAGTTACAGAAAATATAAGGCAGAGCAAAACCAAGCCCAGCTGGATTATTCGTGTAGCTATGTTTATAGAACTGGATCTACTGAAGTGCCTTTGTACTCTTTTGGATTGAGTTATGCTCAGGAAAATATAAGTGACTCGTATGGATTATTATGGGGTTTTTTCTGAATGATTCCCAAATATTTTTGACAGTGCAATGGTAAATTATAACATGTTTGATGCTCAGGGCAAGTAGTGAGAAATGCATAAATTCTGTATTTCCCACATTAAGATATTAGATGCATTTTTGCATTTGTACCTCACCAGTGAAATAAAATACTTGTTTGTACAAAATAAAGCATCTGTTTAATGACTATTTCATGTGTAGTTTAACATACCACAGTCACACTACGATGCTGTTGAGTGTAAAGATGTAAAATATGCAATGTACATGACATAACTATGTAACTGGATTATGTACATTCAAAAAATTCCAGCCAGTGAGTGAAAAGCAATCTTTCCAAACAGCACAGGGCCCACCAGAACATAAATCAAAATGCATTTCAGTACATACTGTGTCTTTTGGAGAGTTTTCCATTGCTTTTGGGAAAATCTGTATGCAACCCTCAGGTATTTTTAGGTGAATAGAAGTACCAGGATATGTGAAAAACATTTTAGGCAGGTTTATGCAAAGTAGGAACAATCGAAAGGGGTAGCAGCAATAAAAATAGTGAATATTCACACTCCATGCTTCCAGAAGCGTATTTTATAATGCAGAATAAAGGAAGGGTGAAATTCAAAGCCAAATGTTTCACAAGTGAAAAGTAGATGAACTCACCAACATTGCTTGGCAGTGCTTGTGGACATGAATGGAACCAGACAGGGTACACTAAGGCCACCCCACATGACTTCACAGTCCCATGACAGTGAGAAAGAACTGCACAGAGGCTATAAGCATTATTTATGACCTCATTGAGGCTTCTTTTTACAGATGAGAGAGAGGTTAATACCATTGGAAGTTAGGCTTGTAACTATCCACAGATATACTAGGAAAACATGAACTGAAATAAGATATGTGAAGGAGTGAAACAAATGTGTGTATTGCAATAATTACAAATGCATTTCAGAGCAGGTAGTTGCAAATTAATAATGCGGTATTGGTGATTCAGACATTTTAGTGGGAAATAAAAACAACTCAACATCCTGATTGCTCCGACTTTTTCTCATCCTGGCAATGGGCAAAGCATCAACAGACCCCTAGGTCCAAAAATACATAGAAGTTATCTCTTTGGCTCCCCACTAGAGCTTGTCACACCTTGGAGTATGACTGAGAGCTGGAACAGAACATGATGCACAATAACATACCAAGGGTGTCCTTCTCACATAAGAAGAAGATCCAGAGGTCTTCTGAGGGAGTCTCACACTTAGAGGCTCCAAGTGTTTCTGTTTGAAGCTGGCCAGGTTTAACCAGGCTTGGCAGGGGAGTAGGGCAAGGGTGTCCAGCTCTCAGCAGGCCTTGGCAGCATTCTGGCTGACTTGAAGTCCAAAATATAGCTGGGAAATTCAGTCTTGAGGTGCACAACTTGAAAGGCCTTGTTTTATGACAGTGAATGTGTCAGACTGTGATATAAGATGTCTCTGGATAGGAACCTTAAGCCAGGGGCACGCATAGGCAGCCATCCCTGTTATCCGAAGGTGTAAAGAAGTTGCTTGACTGCTGCTGCTGTCTTCAATGGCACATCATACGTTCCTCTTTGATGTACCTGGTGATGGGCACTATGGTGGGTGTCCAGGTAAAAAAATGTTCTGCACTTCTGTTGGGGTAGGGCAGGAAGACCAGAAGTTCTGCTTAGCATTGAGTTAGTCCTGGGGCCTTTGACCTGGCACATTTGTAAGTCATACATGGAAGAAGTGGGTACAATGCGGCCCGAAAATTACATTAGACATCAGAATGTTGCACTTTAAAATTGAGAGGTTCTTGAGGGCACACTAATGATAGCAGTAACTACAAAGTTAATCATGTCCACCTTATGCATTATTAAATTTGTTCGATAACTAGGAACTAGCTATATAAAAAAAAAATCTGCCTGGTTAAGCTATCATGGATAATTATACTGAAATGATGTTTCAGCTTCAGGCTATGGCGATTAAACCTCAAGGCAGACTTTCTCCTTAAAAGTGTTGACTATGGGATTTCTTCCTCTTTGCATCTTCTGGTGCCAAATTCTGTCAAGTTTAACGCAGTTGAGGGAGGCAGAGTTTTAGTCCTCAGGAGCAGCAGTCCTCTCTGCCAACATTAGCCATCTTAATGTTTTGCTTTTAGTAGAAGTTAATCTTTCTTCCCTTATCAGAGAAGAAACACAGGCACCTCTGGAGTACTTCATCAGTAACTTTTTTATTCTCTTTTAAGACAGTTTTTTGTGGTTTTAACTCCAAAAATCCAATAGGCTAAAACCAGCCAGCTTCCCTTGTAGTGTACAGACCATACTATGTCCAGTCTGGTTTTGCAAGTGTAATGAATCAGTTAATTTCAAATAGCAGTTTGAAGGAAAACGTTGATTTATTTCTGTTTGGGACTAGGTTATCTTCCTTCCTGTGCTTCATGAGTGACATAAAATAGAGCCTGCAAATCAAAAACTTTTCCAAATATAGCTCTTCTGTTGTGTTGGAGTTTGCTTGTGACAGTAGAAAAGGCATTGCTTCCAGCACTATATAGATGACATAATGATATGTCTTTGAGTTGAAAAGGTAACAGTTCCTCACAGAATGAAACCTGCAAGATTAGAGCAAATTTATCAATCCTTTTTGTAGGATAAAACGGTTCTTAACATACAGCCTTAACAAAATGGTACATTTTTTTTAAACTAATGAGAGGTTTTCAGTAGGCTAACCTGGGAGTTTGATAAGACAGTACATATTTATCTGAATATATTTTCTTCAGTAAAGCTGCCAGTTTGTTCATTAGCCTTGTGTTCACGAACCAGCAGTCGTTTGTTAAAACTTTAGCTTTCTATTTTTGTGCATTAAGTTTCTGCCAAAGTGAAGACTATTTTATCTTTCATCCATGTTTCTCAGGCTAGGAATATTGCTTCCAGAGTCTGAAGCAGATTTTCTGAGACAAGTTTTCTGGGACATTTCATTTCATTGAAACCTACTCGTCCAGTCTTACTGTCTTTGTATAATACCATGTAAATAATAACAGTTCTACATGTATCAGCAAGACACTGTAAGCTCTTTCCCTGTTATAATACCAATTTTGTAAAAGACTTAAGATTCACCAGGCTGTTTAACCTGTTCTCAATATTTAAATGTGCTCCAATTGTGGACTTCTATATTCATTCTTCACTTCTATGCACTCTCTCCGCGCATAGAGTTGTTCCTGCTTCAAAGCAGCTGGTCATGCATGATTATAAGCAGATATAGCTCCACTTTCATCCTGCCTACAATCTTGATGTATCTGTCCTCTGCTGAAAATGAGTAACGCAGCTTCATGACAATCCAAGTGTCATCACACTGTGTTAACAAGGCCTTCATATCAGCATCAGGAGGAAACGTGCTGACACCTTGTTTACAATCATCCTCTTTGGACGTCAGAGAACTGACTCTCCTTTCACTCACATTTATTTTACACTGGAGAAATTCCACTAAGTTTACAGGTGCTTTTCCTTGATAGCCATCTGAGAATAGAATCAGATTTGGAATTCGCCATTTACGCTCATTCTGGAGTTGAATATTAGTTTAAGATCTCAGACTTGCAGAATATTTTGAATGGCTTTGTGCAGACTTGTTTTAAATATAATTCTGTAAATGTGATAGTGTGGTTTTAAATGTAAAAAAAAAACCCAAACATTTTAAATGCATAGTTATAAGCATAATAAAGCATAAACTTGATATTCATGTAAACACATCTTTTTTCATCCCTGAGTGCTTACAGTTCTGGCCTTCAAATATGGGCTAGTGATTTCAATTTAACTCCATGATACATCATTTGTAGGTTGAGACTTCAGGGAAATTGCATTTTTTTCCCCTCAATGTTTCAAATCTGTTTTATTTTTAAGGTATTATTACATTGGTGGGGTGCATGTAGAAATAAGCAGCAAACATGTAGATTCCTCTGTACCTCTAGTGGAACTACTATCATAGTCTCTGGCTTCAGAAGCTTCACTACCCATCAAGATGTCCCCACTATGTGGTAATCACCTGCTTATTGTTTTTTACTCCTCACCTTATCCCAGACAGACTGGTGGTACTCACTTAACTGCCTTAAACACCACTCCTACTCCAGGTTTTGGGGTTTCTGTCTTTCCTCTTTCAGACATTGTGTTTGTCAGGCAGAAATCTATGACTTCACTGCTGCAAGGTCCTCTTCTCTCTCATATGCTGACTTTCCACATTCCTTCTGCTCTTCTCACACCTTCTTCACTATTATCCTTTCATCAGGTCTGTTCCTCTGTGCATTTTTGTCCCCTCTTCCTTTTTTATCACAGCCATCCATGTCCTTGCTGCAGCATGGTTCCAAAGAAAAGCTGTAACACTCCCATTGCCTTGCTCCTCCCCACAGGATTCTCATGATTCTTCTAATGAAAAGAAATCAGGGAGGAGGGAAAGAAAGAGAGCTGAACTGTAATCTCCTCTAGCATGACTTCATTGTCCTCATCTTTTCTGTGCTGTAATACCTCTATTATTTTTGCCTGACTCATACAAACCATACCTGGTAGTATCATCTTCCTTCTGCATCTTGCCAACTCTATCCTCCACTCAGTATGATCCCTGATGTGGGTTTCCCTGTCTTTCATTCCACCACAGAAAAACTCTTTGATTCTGTTGTCATCTCATTCTTGCCTGTCTTTCAATTTGTCCCTTCTGTTGCTTTCCTGTAGTGCAATAGTCAAGAGGAAATCAAGTCCACCAGCTCCTTCTTTGGGCACGAACATGTTTTTCCATTTATCCCTGCCCAACCAGGAATGGCAAGTGAGAAATTTGCAGAGCTCTTGCTGCAGCCTCCTACTCCTGTCCCCAGCAGTTGCCACACCAGGCTTACCCCTTTGCCAGCTCCTCCTCCAGCAGTCGGCTGTGCCACGTAGGATACCTCCTCCTGCCTCTCAAGCTCCCCGCTGCCCTTGGATGTTGCAACCAGCAATTCACTCGTGGTTTATGGGACTGAAAATGTCTGCTTAGACATAAATTTGTACAGACACACAGTCACATATATAAACATGTGTGTGTACGCATATTTTTTCCATTAATTGATATGCATATATATATATATATATATATATATATGTATATACACACACATATATATACACACACTCTCACATGGAAACAACTGACACCCTGGTTCTCTCATTTCCCTCCATGGGGCATGTTAGCATATTTGTTTGAAGTGCAGGCGTGGCACACCGGTTTTATCTTTCTGTTTCAAATCTTTATTAGAGGAAAATTCCACTTTTTTATGTGAATATGTATGTTTGCATTGTGCAGGCTTGTCTGTAGCCCACTTTTCCAAACCCTTTCCGTGTCACATGTCTCTCTGTCTTTACATTCTCTGAGGTAGGGCTTGGCTTTTCATACCTGTGGGCAGCCTACAGAGGCTCCAAACCCTAGCAGTGTTGCCAAAATATGTTTTAAAAATAGAATAGTGCTATAAATATACTCTTCAAGAATAATCAATCCAGTTAACTTCTGGGACCCCAGGCTTTTCAGAAGACTCTCTACTAGATTGAAAAGAAAGCCCAGCTGAATATATTACAAGCATGTTAAATGCAGCTTTAAAATTGTTGTGCCATGGCCAACATGCTGTAATTTTTCACAGGCATTGCTATGCTATGGGAAAGGCGGAGGAACACAGATGAGCATTTCTTTGTACAGGAGGCTGGGTGTTTCTCAGCAGCTCTATCCTCTAGGCTGCTTGCTTACAAGCTTGATTCCTTGCCTGAGGCTGGCAAGAGACAAATCTCCTCCTCTTAAGTTTCTCACTTTCCCTCCCCCCAACATCTCTACAAATCCACCGAGAAGCTCCACCCTTGTGTTCTCACGCTTTTTACTGGGACTATAAACAGCAGCTTATTCTCTGTCAAATCAAGTCATCTGCATAGGTCATTTCAATCTAACTTTTGTGTTAATTCCATTTTTATTCAGCCAGTATACTGGCAACAACCTTTTCCCTTTCCTTGGATTGCAGGAATGCTGCCCCAAAAGTATCTATTATTTCAGAAACAAGATATGACTCAATGTTAGAATCCTGATCTCTGAAGGGATGACTACACCTGGGAAATTTCTTGTGTTTTCCCTTTGGCTGCACAATGTTGAGAATTGTCGCTGCTGGATCTTAATCCACAAGTGTCAAGGTTTCCATAAGAAATGCCTTGTGTAGAAACAGTTGATACCATGATCAACATCTTTTTTTCATTGACTAAAATCCCAAGAAAGACTAGAACTTACCCAACACAGTTTATTAGAAACCTATTACAAGGGTCTTTAGCCACCAAAGCCAGAAGAAGCAAGCATTTATTTTTAAGAGACCAGTTCAATTCTCCTGGGTGTAATGTAGAGCTTGCAGATATGACTCCATCATAACTGATGGTTTGATGCATCTTCAAGAAAACCCCAATGAATAAAATGACTCATTCCTGTAACCTCCAAAGCAGCCCTGTCATCAGAAGAGACAGTCCGTTTCGGCAATAAGAGCCGATATAGTTGCAGTTTAGTAACTGGGACATAGTTCTGCCCTCTTGAGACAGAAGAAGGGAGGCCCAAGGTAACAGGGGCCTGTATATTTGACTTCCAAAATAGCCCATGCAGTAGGCAGGAAATTGTGTGTTTGAACACTTGCAGTTCAGGCTTATTCTGAACAGTGCACCTTGACCACTCCATTGAGATGCTGCCCAGTTCTGCTCCTCTCTCCTTACCTGCTCTTGTTCATTAGCATGTTTTCCTTTTGCATCTACCATTTCTGTTTTAAATGAGCTGCCAGCCATGTGTGTCCTTTTGTCTGATTTTCCTGTGACTTTGTTACTGCTGTCACACCAAGACCCTAAACCAGATGGCTGCTAGCCTCTCTCTTCTTTTATCCTATCCACTTCGTTAATAATTAAAGGCAGCCTGTGAATGAGAATCAGGGATAGTTCTATGAATCAAGGGCATTCTATGAATCTATGATAGTTCAGGTAGCTTTCCACAAATGCTTTTAAGGTTTTCAAAACCTTTGTCACAGGCTCCTCTTCTACAAGCTTATTTAAAAGCTCCAAGGGAGGTAGAAAATGATAGCTTCTCATAGGTGTTTTTAGTACCCAGTCAGGAGAGGGGGATGCTGGTTATGAATGAGGCTTGTGTTCTTATAATGCAAGTAAGCCAGATAAAGTGGTGCTGTTGATAACAAAGAACACTGCATCAGCAAGAGAGAGTGGTGATATCTGAGTAATATTGTGGATGTTTCTGTTTTCCAGTAGGAGAAATATGAAGGTGCTCAGCAATTACAAAGTCATAACATAAAGTCATGAAAGTAAATTGTGGTAATAACTCTAATAAAACAATATTTCTGGGAATCTTTATAGCCTGGAGAACTCAAGGGTCAAACGTAACCCATAACCAGGAGAAGCAGGAGAGACAGGTTTACCTTGTACTGTGGACAGGAAAACACTGTGTGTCCTCTGCAGGAAACCCTTGCCTTGGGGAAGGTCAGCAGAGACAATGCACATAGAGAGCCAGTGAAAAAGAAAAAGGATTAGTCATGATAGCTGTACATTTGGATTTTTTTCAGGGCTCTTATTTGGAAGCCTTAGATGGGCTTAATTGTTACTGCTGACAGGCTGCTTCAGACAGAAGCTGCCAGTATGACCTCCTCTGAACTTGCTGTCTAGCCATATTGCACTCCGAGAACTCTTTAAGAGTTTTATAGGCATGCAATAAGTCAAGGAACCTCAGGTGTTAAGTTTAGCTTCAGGACAGCTATCTGAGGCTTATAGTTCAAATAACAGATGCATGGTTATATTTCAGGTCTCAGTAACAACCAACCAAAAACTTGGCCACTGTTCAGATGAAAGGCCTGGGTGTTAGACTGTTGGCTTACACTGCTGATATTTTGGCAGCACGCTGAAGAAGGCAAAATTTAAGTGACACTAAAAGAGATTGCTTATTCAACTGACTGATACAATTAAGACCAGCAGGAAAATAAAAGAACAGCAGCTCTAATAGAAACAGGAAAATGACAGGTTAGAAAGTAATTGGATAAATTAAATGTGTTCAGATTGCCTGTGCCTGGTGAAATCAGCCCCAGAATACTGAAGGAGTTGGCTGAGACAGACTTAAAGTTACTTTCAATTGTTCCAAAAGAATTGTGGTAGAGCAGTGTGCATTCACAAGACTGAAAAGTGACACAGCTAACATCTACTCCAAGGGGCAAGAGAGCCACTGAATTGTCAAGCAGGAAAAAATGAACAATCAGACTCTTTGTGACCATTTCAAAGAACACAAAGTGGTGAGTAACGACCAAGATGGATTGAAGCAAATCTGATGTAATCCCGTCCAAACAACCTAATTTCATATAATGAACAGTGGTCAGATTACTGCTGCTTCTCAAGCTGCTGTCAGCTGAAGCTGGCAACATATATTCCACCCATCCCATTTGTGATGCAAGCCTGTGTCTATAGATAATTATATTAATTTGTATATTTTTCTTCATAATTTATGGGAGGTAAAAAGCCATACAGAGAAGATCTGTTCAGAATATTTTTAATTTTTTATTTAGAGAACAGAAGATTTTCCATCAGTTGCAGCGAGGAGAAAAGGAATAACCTGATCTCCACATGTGCCATTAAAAAGAGAAAATCAGACAAGGAAATAGTCTTAATCTTCAACAACAACAAAAAAAAAAATCCCATAGTACAGAACAAAACTGTCAAATATTAAGAGTAATCTAGTGTTGGACTAGATTGTGCAATTGTGGTCATCTGAACTCATTAAGAACCAATGTGACAAGCACTTGCTAGAAATCACATGGTTATTCTAAATACTTCCAGTTTTATTTTCTGTGGTTTTCTTTGATTTAGAAAGATGTGTGGCCTCTTCTTGGACTAGTGAAATAAACACAACTTCCTCCGTCTATGGAGTAAGGTGCCAGGCAGTTTGGGGGAACCTTTAAGTACCGACACAGATACCCCATGCAGTTTTTCCCTCTTTCCTAGGTTCAGTTCCAGACAACTCAACGTCTTAGGCTTTTTAACTTTCAGCTCTGCAATGTCTAAACTTGTGGTAGCTGGGAACCTCATGCCATACAGAACACTGTGGTTAAGGCCGCTCTCTGGTGTTCATCTTGTGATGAAGAAGGTAGAAGGAAGAGGGATCCAATGTACTATAACACCCGAGGGACATGGCACAGGTGGCACACATAAGCACAGCCTCTCTGGGTATACCACTATCCTCCAAGCACATTCAGCAAACATTGCTTTATAAAGCTCTCCCTGCCTGCTGTTTGAGTGCTGCTGGCTGAACAGGGCAGCTCATATCAGGTGCTGGGTGGATGCAAGCTTGGTGTTCTCAACGTGCATCTTCGGCATCAGCCTCTGTAGGTGTTTTGTTGGGCCAAGACAACTAATGGACAGCTAGTCTTGTAAAGAATGTAGCCAAGACAGTTGTAAAATCTGAGTCAGGAATTTGCTTCGTCTGATACCAAATCCCCTCCCCAATTACCAAACCACTTTCCCCCCAAGGTTAATATATATATTTTTTTTTTTTTTTATGGAGCAACATGCTTAGCTGGAGGCAGAAGCTTATGGGATGATACAAGCCTCTGAGGACAAGCATAAGAGAGAAATGTGTGTGGCAAAAAACTTGACCTTTTGCCTTTATCCTCTATTTTGCTGGTCAAATCTTTGTAAAATCAAATCCACTCTACAGGATTAGCTAGAAACAGTCTCTAGAGCTGAAGTGGTTGAGTGTCCCACAGGAAATTCCAACTGAGAGATATGCAATTTCTTTCCTACTAATTTCAGCTGAAAATCAGATTGTAAGGCAAGTAATCCATTTAAAATTAATCTTTGCAGATTGGTCTTTCAGCAGAAAATAATTGAAGCAAGAGTAAGCCATGGAGACCAGCAAAGATTCCTGCAGAGCCCAGTGGAATTTCCATTACAGAGACAACAACTGTCCTGAATTAGCCATCGCTGTCTTTGGCAGGGAGAAGCTCATTTTACTGGTACAGCCCTATCAATTACCAAACAGATCGTTCAAAAAGAGGGTTAGTGACAGGTGTTTAGGTGAGAAGCAGTGCTAGGGAATCTGTATAGAAGTACTTTACAGAAGAGAAATTGGATATGTAGAACAAGCTGTGCCAAGAGGAAAACCTGAAACAGGCTATTCTGATCAGCACTGGGCACAAAAAATTACTTGCGGAGTGGTGGGAGATGCCAAGGAACACATTAATTTTCCACTACTTGAAGTGTACCTGCTAAAGGACAGCCTCAGTAGCCCCTTTTGGCCCTTACATGTTCCCAGGCAACAGTAAACTTTCCCATCTGAACTTGTTCCCTGTCTTAGAGATCATCCTCTCCTCTTTTCCTTATGTCTTTTAAATTGCTTTGGAAAGATTTCCCCTAGGGGTGCTCAATCTACCAGTGTCATTTGTATTATCTACAGCAAAATCCAGAGTGCAAACAGATGCTAGTGATACATTCCTCTCTTCAGGCCTTCTGCTGATGACCTCTACAATACATGTGTTGAAATCTAAAATATTTATACATTGAGGTGACACTGTTCTAATTAGTGCAAATGATGTTCCATGTCTTTCACAGTGCCTCCTCCGAGACAGCATATGTGATCAGCTGTAGTAATGAAGTTGTTCTCTTTCCTCTTCATTCTCTCTCCTTTTGCCATACTTAAAACTGGTTTTATTATTGACTGAAAACCCTTCCATTCACCACTGTTGCATTCACTGAGCATCTAGGAGTAAAACTTGGTCACGTTCTTCCCAGGGAACCAAGTAAATGTTTTACAATAAGAGTATGATTAAAGCATAAGTACTCTTACACTACCTGCAACTCTGTTAAGATTGAAACCATGATCTTGAATTTATATGGGATGCAACATTTGTTCCAACAAATGATCTGTATGACAGTGAGAAGGACAGGTTGGAAGTAAAAACAATTCCATTAGGGCTCATACTCTGGAAGGAGCTCAAAACCTTGCACTGATTTGGCATTTCATGAGCTGGAGCTTGATCTTTCTCTCTGGATGTGACTTGGCTGAATTTGGTCGCTCCTGGTAGCCCAGCGGTCTGCTTTATCTTGGGCTCCTGCAGACTCTGTGATCAACCCTGAACAAAAGAATTGGCTTAACACTGTCAGGTTTCAAAGGTATTAAATTGTCATACAATTCTCCAGAAGACTAAGAGAGAAAATAGGTAGATCTGAAATGGATGCTATTCCAGCTGCTCATTGAAAAGCATTTTGTAACAATTTCTTCAGAACTGTGTAAATATTAAATCCTTCTGCCAGTAACCCTTAGAAGGAGCTGAATATTCTTATGCCCAGTTGAGTAAATTGAGGCACAGAGAACTGAGATGTCTGGAGGGGGACAGTGCTGAAACACAGCTTATCAGCCTTATTCCGACTACCTGCTCTGAGCACCCCATGTATGTGGTCTGCCCCTGGGGGCCCTATTGCATCTTGGTGTGAGGGATGTGAGTGCCAGGCGGGATTTAGAGCAGTGTGATCACCTGGTTTCTGAGGCTGATTGAGAGCAGCAGCAGCTTCCCACTGGTGCGCATGGGCAGTGCTGGTAACCAGACTCTGTGGTGATGGGCTGGTGCTGTACGGCTGTGAGGCAGCTGGGTTTTGCTGCTCTGGTTCAGCATTATAACAGCACAGAAGGTGCTGCATTCTGCTTCTAGACTTTTTGTTCTGCTATGGCAGAAGAATATCAGCAAAGTCCAATTTAAAGGCTGTAGTTGAATTGACTTATTTTAAGTCAGTCAGAATTTTGCCTATCATCTCATTCCTATATGGTTTGCCTCAGATGAAGATTTATGAGCAAATTCAGTCATCCTTTTGATCTTGCACTGGTATATACTAATTGTGCCTTCTTGAATTAGGACATATGCTGCTTTACCAAGGTGTCAGGGTTGCAATGTCCCATTTCAAGACTTAATGCTTGGGCAATAAAAGTTTGTCTGGTAGACAGTAATAAGGTATTCTTATGATCCTCTGTCTCCCTTTGCTGTGGAAAGTTCTTCTACTGTTCCTTCATTCCATTTTTTCCATACCACTTCACCTTTGTACTTTCAAGATCTGGATTTGGCCAGGCTGAGATCTGGGATGGAGACACAGGGTGCAGTGCCACGGAACCCCCACTCTGCCCATGTGTGCCAAGATGCTTCAGAGGGCACTGGCCACGGCAAGACATCAGATGTCAGGGTCTAGCCAGGTGGGTGGTGCCACAGGGCTACTCCAGGAGCCCATCTGGCTGGCTTATCATCTAGACAGACAGACACAGCTCATCCCCCTTGCCTGCACCAGGGGCAGCTGTCAGACAGCAGCTGATTTTTGGTTACTGCCAGCCATGGGTAGATTTAAACTGGTATCCTGTGGACAGCCTTGAATCTTATCATCACTCCTGTGAATGACTTTCCCTTTGTTTATTAAAAAGGAGTTTATTCTGCTAGGTAGTTGGTGCTGGTTACAGTGAGCTCACGTGAGCCCTGAAAAGGCTGAGCTAGCCAGCCCTGCAGGTTTTAATCTGGGAATCCAGGGTCTGCACCACTGCCTGTAAAATACAAACAGGAGAGGAAGTTCAGCAGTTGCTCTAAGACACGTCCTTGCTTATTATAGTCCTGACTGTAAAGGTCACAAAGCACATAGACGAAGGCTACTGCTAATTATTATCACAATTACAAAAAGTGCCCCACGTGCAGCTATCCTCGTGGAAGTAAAGGAAGGAAAATATGTCTTATATAAAGCAGCAGTTCAGAGGATTCACTTGACTTTGTATGTGTAACATTTGGTGAAAAATGCTCTTTCTCTTGGAACCGGTAATATTCCAGTTTAGATAATTGCTCTTGACTCACAAAAAGGAAGGGCAATTTTTAATAAGTCCAAATATCTTCCTTAGGCATCTTCAAAATGAAGAATTTCAAAGTCTCATTTTAGAAAAAAGATTTGCAAGATTATCAATCTGTCTTACTTTAAAAAAAAAAAAAAGTAAAAAAACAAAAATAGGGGGAGGGATAAAAAAATAAAGAAAAAAGGAAATAGTTGACCTAAAATTACATTTGTCAGATATTCTGAATTTACCTATCTGACTGAATGAATCTGTTTTTCTCACAGCCCCTTCTTGGAGGAGGTGGAGTGTGATCTAGCTGTTCAGGGTTAGTCTTTCACTCAAAACCTGCCTGGTGGAGAGGTCTCTGCATATCAGAGACATGTAGGACAATCTTTGTCCGAAGCACCTGAAGCTGTTTCATTGAGGATTAAAATTTTCTGGGACTCTTTTCTCCTAGATAGACAGATGGCAACTCCGCATAACAATAAAAGTATCCTTGCAAGATAAATTACAGTTAGTCACCTCCTACATATTGGGAGATTCTAATCCAGGCAGCAAAGGTTTGATGGGGATTTGAGAGTGATCAAACAAGCTGCTCTTAAACTATACTTTTTCTACAGCATATGGAGAGTAGAATTTAGGACTGTGCAAACAACAGGTTTCTTCTTTCTTTTTGGTTTTGCCATTGAATGGCAAAATCAGAAATAATAAATTACAATTTCAATTGAATTCTAGGTTTTCTCTTCTTTTTCCCTCACTGAAACAAGACTAGCATAGTTAATTATGCATATACAACAGATTCCATGTGTTTCATTTCACCTTAAACCATTTAGAGAGCCACAGCAACACATTAAGGAAACACTGTTAATACCCCTCTCTTATTGAAATGTTAGCGATTGCAGAGGTGGCTCAGGATGTGGGATGCCAACACTGAAATCACTACTCTGCCAAAGGGTCTTTCAGTGCACATTCTCTGGATGATGCCCTTACCCCATGGATGTCATGGAGTTTGATCTGCTGACATTGGTCTATTATTTATTTGTGCTTCTAAGCAGATGCTGGACTGTAGACTGCAGCCAGCAGCCTTTCCAGGAGGGCAGTACTGGGGCATCAAAGGTGGGCACAGGTTCCTCCCAGTGGCAGTGGATAAGTCAGGGATGCCAAAGGCAGTGCCAAAGCTTGCAGGGCAGGATGGAGCCCACAGCTGAGCACCTTTCAGCTCTGCCTGAGCTTTGAACAGAAGCCTTTCTAGGAGGTAAGGAAATGCTGTGAGAAGAGCAGAGATTTCTCCACCAGTGAGTGTGCTTGCTTTTCTTCTGGTTTTCAAAGCTGACATTGTCGTAGCTGGTACCTCACTCGACCAAGGGCCACTGTTTTATTCTTTTGCAATTTCCTCCCTTTGCCTTTCTCCAGCCTAACACAAAATGCTGCTCCCAAAACTGGTTCTGTTTCAAGTTGCTCTGGCCACATCATACTTACTAATCCCTTCAGCCTCCTAGAGACGTCTGCATCAGGTTCTTCAAGTCCTATCACTGCAGTTTGCACCCCACTGCTTTGCCTGGTCATCATAGCTTCAGTTCAGCCCCCCAAACCCTTATTCACTCTGCCCTTTTTGTTTTCTTTCATGCTGCTTGCCAGGCTTTGTGCCTGCCACAGCTCCTGCTCACATCAGTCTTGTTCCCTTCCACAGTATGTGGTCACTTTGACTGTAGTGCCGTCTCTTGGCCCAGGTAAAGAGACTTCTCCCACCACTCTTGCCCCAGGAAGCCTTAAGAAATTCTCTTCCCAGAGGCCAGATTCTTCCTGGGACCTGCCACTTGTAGGGCCAGGGTGACAGAAAAATTTTAATATATGTTTCTTTCACACCTTTATCCCATCTTACTACATTTGTCAGTGCAATGTTGCACTGACTTCTCCCACAAAATTAACAACTGAACTACTTCTCTCTGTTTCTTCCTTTCCAAGCTCCTGACTGTTCAGCCTACAAACTGGCTGGGACTGGTGCTGTCTCCCGTCATTTCTTAGTACAGAGTCTGGTACAAAGGAACTCTGATCTCCATAGATCTAAGCCCTGCCCTATCAATAGCTAATTAAAGCTTCTTCCATATTTAGGACCCTAGTTATATTTTTTACTGACAGTACTGTGAAATTGCAGTGACTGGAAATCATACTCAGTGATACTAAAAAATAACCGACCAGACTGAACACATCAAACGTTTTCTGACCTGTTTCACTTTGTCTCCCTTATCTGAACCACATGGGTGGAATTTAGCTCTTCTATTTTTAAACCTTTAAGTCAGGCATTGACCTCTTTACTGCAGTCACCCTAGGTTCCCTTTGCAGTCAAAGAAGAGAGAGGCACTTCTGGGGTGCAATTTTCTTGGCCTACTTTTGGGGTCTACTGTAGGGCAAGAAGAAAAGAACCCTAGAAATGCCTTTTTCTCTTCACTGACTGTAAAGAAAGGCTTGGTAGTCATGCCACATGCCTACAGTATCAATCAAAACCAAACCTAAGTGTTCTGAGATACCTCTTGTACACTATGGTTCACGCTATTAGCTCTGAATAAGTGGATCATTCGCTGCATATATAGAATGTTGTTATATATGTTCTGTATTTATATATGTGAAGGGCTGTATTTATATCTGTGAAGGGGCTGGAGAACAGACCCTATGAGGAGCGACTGAGAGAGCTGGGGTTGTTTAGCCTGGAGAAGAGGAGGCTGAGAGGAGACCTCATTACTCTCTACAAGTACCTGAAAGGTGGTTGTGGAGAGGAGGGAGCTGGCCTCTTCTCCCAAGTGACAGGGGACAGGACGAGAGGGAATGGCCTCAAGCTCCTCCAGGGTAGGTTTAGGCTGGAGATTAGGAGGAGGTTTTTCACACAGAGGGTCATTGGGCATTGGAATAGGCTGCCCAGGGATGTGGTTGATTCACCTTCCCTGGAGGTGTTTAAGGCACGGGTGGATGAGGTATTGAGGGACATGGTTTAGTGTTAGATAGGAATGGTTGGACTAGAAGATCCGATGGGTCCCTTCCAACCTGGTTGTTCTGTGATTCTGTGATTCTGTGATTCTGTGATATATGTAATAGCAAGTCCATGCATTCATGTATTACTAGGAATCTAATCAAGCAACAGTAGTTATCATTGGAACATTTTTGTTACAGTTTCTTGCATGACAACTCCACCTTCAAACCATTAAAACCGGTATTTGTACCAGATTAGCCTGTACAAGCTATAGATTTGCTAGGACCTTGTCCATGGTGATTCTGTATGTTTCTGACAGTGTCTCTCCAGCTCCAGCCATAAAATCAGAGCTGCACTCCAGGGAATCTGTTTAGGATATTTCTTTAAGTTTTGTCAGGATTGCACTGCATCTTGCCAGGGAGAACAGTTAGAAGTGGAGCTGCTGAGTACTTGTAACATCCACTATTGATTCCTCACCTGGGCACATCTCCTATTGAAACTCTTGGGAGCAAGGACTTCATGTGTCATGTGAGAAGCTAGGCTGTCCCCACTCTTCTTTTGTCTCAGAGGACCAAAATAACATCTGGAAAGTTGAATATACATTTGAATATTTCTGTGAGTCACTAATTAAAAGACCCATAATATATGAAATTAATAACCCTGCAGTGTCACTGGATCTGCCTGGGTGGGTGCTGTTAAATGTGCACAGCCATCCAAAACTGGAATTGGCACTTACAGGAAAAGGCATTTTTAAAAAAGAACTAAAAATTGTACAGCCTCTGAACTAACCTTGCTGGTACGTGTATTATGGATATGAGAGGTTTGGGGGGGCTGCAGGCCACACATGCCTCCTTGGACATGCTTTATCAGTAACTCTGAAGAAAGTTTTCATTTTCCCATTCAAATCACTCTGGGAAGAAGAAATTATTTGACTCCTTTTTTCACTTGAGTATGTACTTGAGAAGAACAGGATATCATTAACAGCAAAGGACACAGGATTGGCAGCACAGATAAGGAGAGACATACAGCCATACACATTAACTAAATATATGTCCTAGGAGCACACTCTGACATCATTAATTTGTTTAACTTACCTATATGTTAATGTAAAAGAATCTAAGGGAATAAGCTACCGTCATCACTTTTCAGCAACAGTACACGATTTGGTTTAAAGCACAAATATTGCAGTAAAGCCTCTTGATACAAATACCATTTTGTGATAGACAATTCCATTTATTTCCTTGAATTGGAATGCTAATTAAATCTGTCAGTGGCTTTCCTGCCAAAGATCTGCTGCTACATCTGTGGGCAAAGCTGTATTTAAATACTCTTCAGAGCCAGCAGCATTTCATTGATCAGATTTGAGAAGGGAATGTAACCAAGAAAAATATCTAATGTTATCTTCTCACCTAGCAAACCGATCTGATAGGCAGATTCTTAAGTGGAATCATCTTTTGGTAGTGGGTCTTACTTTCTGTATGGCAAAGTATTAGGAATAATAACTTAATCTTTCCATGTATCTTTTCCTAATGATGAATTGCATTAAAATGCACGGCAAAATATTTTCTCTTTCTTCCTAAGAGGCATTGTAGCTCTTTCATTTTATGCTTGATGAAACCTGCAGAAGCTGTCCTGTTATCCTTTACATGCTGCAATGCTGGCACTCTCATGTGTCTTTAAAACATTGCCCTCACTGTACTGCATTTCTTACGGAAAACCCCAGAGATCAGTATACTCTTTCATTCTGGAAATGAACCCAAACCACTGATCAACATCACACTGCATTTGGGAAGTGGGTTTTTCTGCAGGAGCAGAACTTTGTGGGCTTATTAGCATTACCTCTTCCTATACATCTGGCTTTATGCGTGGTCTGTGACAGATAAATAGTTGGTACTTCTACCTGAATCAGGCTGAAATACTGAACTATAGCAATGCCTGTGCTGAGGTGGTTCCCAGTCAGACCTGAGGTTTGCTGAGTATTGCTCATAACTGCACTGTTAGGCACAAGGTGACCCTGTGCACAGAGCTAGTAACAAGAAGATATGGCACTTTGATGTCAAATAGATCATTGACCAAACACATGAATTTTAGATCACAAAAGCCTTGGTGAACAATGGCATGATAAATCTTAGTGGTGGCAAGGGCTATGTGCTGAGCATTACAGCTAAAAACAAGCAGGACTCAGAATAAACTGATTCACATCCATGGAAGTTAACAGAAGCTAACTAACCATGGGGTCCAGGACCGTGGAATAGGACCCATCTTCTACCTGTGACGTGAAGCATCTTGCAGGGTAGCAAGGGAGTCAGTAGCTCCTCCTGACCTCCCTGGATGAGCAAAGCGACACAAGGCACCCACACAATGGTTCCTGATCTGTGAACCAAACAGCTGCTGAGGCTTACAGCAAGGCTTTCTGGAGTGTGGACACTGGGCATCGCAGGTGGTCTGACCTCTTCCGGTATTGTAAAGACTCCAATATGGTCAAGAGCATTCTCCCTCTGTAGTTGCTATGCTAAGAAAGCATTTATGTGACTTAACTTGCATATTCTTATAGAGCTATTGGTTGCTCCTATCTCAGACCTGGTTTAGTGGCATTACAGGGGCTTTCTGTCTTGCCCATTGACTTCAGGGCTTACAACTGTGCAAGAAAAATACGTGCAACTGGAGATCAAGGCTGGCCACGGCTCTGCAGTCAGCTCCTGTATATAAGGTCCCTGGGAAAATCAATAAGCCTTGGCAGTCCCCAGCACATCCCAAGCACCAGGCACACTCCGATTGCTCCTCAGACCTGTCCTCCTCACCTAGGCACCCCTCTCCCTATGAGAGGACACCAGAGACTGCAGGGACACCACAGGTTCCCCTATAGCCTCCAGTGTGGCACAGTTGGGGGGGGTGGGTCATACAGACTGAGTTGGTGCTGGGGCCACCTCAGCTAAAGCAGCACACCCAGCAATCCTGCACAGTGCTTTGCACTTGGAAACAATTAGTCCCTATTATAGTGGGTTGTGTGTTTGTATACAAGCCCAGACAAGTGCTTTGCAGAATACCTGGGAAGAGTGAGGCAAGGGTGAGAACTAGCTAATGCCAGCAGCCTATCCTGAGAGACAGCTGATGCAGAGACAAGCCCCCCCCAACAAGTTAAAAGGCTGTTGATAAACAAGTGGAAAGTTCTTGTCTTTTAGGAGAATAAAAGCCAAATGTCAGCTCAAGCTGTCTGGGACTCGCAAGGAGGCAAAGCATCTCTACAGTGACTCTGATGTTCAGCTTCGTCATCACTGGCTACAGAAGCATGGGGTTGCCCAGCTGTGTTAGGTAAAATCCTTATGCTGAAAACCTATAGCAGGTGCTCCGAGGACAACTCTAGGGATTTCACACTGTTCAGAGATCCTGACATCTTTCAGCATTAAGTCAGAATTGTGGACCCTTAACAACATCCAAAGAAACATGGTGTTATCAGAGCAAAGGTTAGCCTTGGTGGTTGTTATTTTCCCAGCCCAGCAAGTGTGATTATTGTTCTTAGCTGGCCATCAGCAATGCAGACACGGGATCTGTGTGTCTGGCTAACAGCTGTCATCACGTATGGGATCAATATATGCCTGCTCAGTATTCTAAGAAGAACAAAACAGAGGTGCAGAGGCTTATACATAACGTCTCTCCTCTATATACTGTTCTTGGTCATAGGTTACTAGGTTATTCTAACATCTGACATATCCAGGGTAATCCACTGGAAATCAATCAGATCAGCTGCGAACGGACAGCCAGTGATGACAGATCGAGTTAATGGTCTTTATCACTGGTTCAGTAACAAGGGTCTAATCCTGGTGTTTCTGCACTGGCGTGCGGAATGGAGCACACATGGAGAAGCAGAGAGACAGGCAAGGTAAGTGAAACGTGCTTTTCACTTCTCAGAGATCTATACATATGAATGGGCTAGTGCTCAAATAAGTAACTTGTCCTTTATTTTCAGAAGGTCAGGACCAAGTGGCTAATGTTTGCATCTTCCCTCACAAATCATTGATAACATTACTGACTTACATGTACCTATTTCCTCATCAAGATAAATACATTTTAATTATAGATATGTTCCAACTTCAGACTTGACTCCAAATATATCAAGGCTTTTAATGTCATCACTGTTACATTAATAAATGCCGGTTACACCAGAGCTCAGTGCTGTCCTGCTTTGTTTTTTGTATTATTTATTGTTAAGCGTTAATTTAAATATAATTAAACTAGGTGGCTTTTTTTTTTGTTGTCATCTTCTCCAGCATTGCCACCTTTCGGATAGTGATGTGTTAGAGATCCATAGTCCACATTTTTCCTTGTACACTTCAAGGTCTGCTCTCCAAAGATCAAAAGGTAATTTTTTGAGTCATAATTGGGGATATCTTGAATTTTGACTCTTTAAGGAAAGTTAGGAAAAAGCATCCAAAACCAGACATTCAAAGTCACAAGTCATCTTTGGAAGACTTTGTAATTTCCATGCTAAGGATCATATCTGGAACACCAACAGTCACAATCACAGCTATGAACATAACATTAATAAGAATAATTCCTATACTTAGCGAAGGATGTTGAGGGCAAATGCCCAGGACACTTGGCCAGTGAGGACCTTCAATATGTGAAGGAAGGCCCAGGAGTACCATGGCTGGCAGGCAGGCTGGCCCTGAGCCATGCCTTAGGCATGGGGAGCACACTGTGCACACTTCCAGGGATGCAAATATAGAAGCACAGGAGGTAAATTGCTGTTTAGTCCATCCTCTACTGACTGGCTTCAGCTGACGTGATTTCCTAGCAGCAAAGCTGTAGAGGTGGGAAAGATTTTCTCAGTTGCTCAGTCCCTGTCCTGTCATGAATACTGAGTTGCTTCTTAAGGCTCTGGGTGAAGACAGGAGGGAACTGGCCTCTTCTCCCAAGTGACGGGGGACAGGACAAGAGGGAATGACCTCAAGCTCCACCAGGGGAGATTTAGGCTAGAGATTAGGAGGAAGTTTTTCACACAGAGGGTCATTGGGCATTGGAATAGGCTGCCCAGGGAGGTGGTTGATTCACCTTCCCTGGAGGTGTTTAAGGCACGGGTAGATGAGGTCCTGAGGGACATGCTTTAGTGTTTGATAGGAATGGTTGGACTTGATGATCCAATGGGTCTCTTCCAACCTGGTTGTTCTATGATTCTATGAAGCCCCATAAGTGGCCACGTTTGGCGTGTGCAGAGCAACGCTGCCTGCTCAGCTGCTGCCTGCCAGCCCCGGCTCCAGCAATGTGATGAAGCAGCTGTAGGGCTGAAGTGCAGCTGCTAAGTGTGGCTTTCTAGCGGATGCTTTATTGCATTTCACAGAGTGCTGAGCCTCGGGGATTTCCTAAGGCAGCCACACCGGCTGTGTGGGAGTGAGGAGCTCAGCACCCTCTGCTACTTAATAAGGGGTCCAAATCTCTAACTCAGCCACGGAGACCCAAAGATTCCTGGAGAAGTCCCGCTCTCCTGCCATTAAAAAGTTTCATGCATTTCTCAGTGCTTCTCTTAAAGTCTCAGCTGCAGAACACTGAGTTAGGGCAGAACCCCAGCTGAAACTGGGCAAGTCCATGGCTTTGGGTGCTGCAACAAAAATCCCCCAGGCCACCCAAGGCAAGGAAAAGAAGTACAAAGATGTTTTTCTTTTAAAATCTCATGCTTTTTATGCAAGGCTCATGTTTTTCAGGGGGAATATTGCGTACATTTCAGTGCACTGAAGTAGACCTGTCATTATAATATTACCTTTGACATTACCCTGAGACTCTTTAAAGCTTTACATACCTGCACACGGAAAGTTAAGTTTGACAGAATAACGAGAATGATAAATCGGGTGAATTTGCAAGTTTTTTCCTTAACAACCATTCCATTATCACCACTTTCTCCCTGTGCAGAGTTGCCTGCTTGAACTCTCACCTTAATATGCAAGTGCAATTTGAAAGACAACTGATTTCTGCATTGATTCTGTGAAGAGCCTGTTGTGGCCTTGCTAAAGGGAAGGATGAATTTTCAAGTTTGACTTATTTAGGATTTCAAGGTTCATTAAAAAATTATTGAAGTGTTCTAATATCACCTTGTTTAGCTCATGACAAGGGAATTTGGAAAAAATTAAAATTGCACCGAGGGGTTTTATTGTTTCATGCAAAGGACAGGCAAATTAAATTAAATCGTATCACAAAGCAATTTTCTTTAAAAAAACCTCACACACCAAATCAGTCTAATCTTAAAATCTTATAAATTATACATGTGATATGGTAATAGGGCCCAGTGAGTATGTTAATTTTTCCTCCTCCTTCAGCTAAAATGTTGATGCACAAATGTTGCACAGAAAATCACATATTTTCAGTGGGATGTAACTGGAGTCTAATTCAACAGTATTTCTTAGCAATTATCCCTTTGCTTTCTTCTTCATGAGCTGCAACGAGCCCTTTCCCTTACATGCAGCTCTCCAAGGCAAGACAGAGATGCAGGTCAGGGACACATTTAGTGGCACCTTGTTGTTCTGCCAGCACCCAATGTACCTGCTGTCTGTGTGGGATCCTGTACAGGCTTACTGCCTGCTCCTATCCATCTTCTCCCTGTGGAGCTGGTGGGGATCAGCAGCTTTTCAGCATCACTGTGTGTCCGCCATGAGACTGCAAGGCTCTCACTTTCATGGACTTCCCTGGGGAGACTGCAACATCTAGAAGCTTTGCCTGCTCATATTTCTCAAGCTGATGAATGGTTCGAAAATTCAGCCCTGGAAATGTTTGTGTGTGCATACAGGGAAACACAGGAGAGGTACAAAAGGTGCCAGAAAGAGAGAAACAGCAACAGGTTGTACCATGGGGCAAGCAGCATCTCACTCTGTTGCTGGGAACTATTGAAAGGGGATGAAAACCAAGGACCAGCAGCCTTGATATTTCCAACAGCTTTCAGAAGACAATTTCTCATCACTTCCTTTGCTGCCATGCCCTCTGGTGATTGGGTGACATCACTAGATGAGCAGTGCCATGAGGTGTGGAGGCTGCAGGGTGGTCTGTCCTTTCACCTTTCCTAAAACTCAAACAAAGCTCTGAGAGATCTGCCCACCCTCAAACTCAATTTAAACTGGTGGGAAGGCTAAAGAAAGACTGTAGGGAGGGACTGAAGCATGCTGGTGAAACCCCATACCACAAGTGTCCTCACGGAAGCCTGCTTTCTGTAGAGAACTAGGCTAAAATTGTAATTAACAAGGCAATGCTGCCAAGAGAGACTGTGCTTGTGGGGTCCGGCCGGTCTGGCTGCTGGCTGGAAGCCCTGAGGCTTTTGTTATCAGAGAGCTGACCATCCCCTGCTCACACACACCCTCCAGTACACATACACACACACACGCACAGCTGTGTGTGCACACACAGAGCACAGAGCACAGCATGGGGCAAGAGCCACTGCGGCGCAGCTGTCACACGGCTGTCACAGTGCACAGACAGAGCCAGAGACTCACTCCCACCAGCTCAGGACTGGAGACATTGCTGGGCTTCACAAAGAACAGGTTTCTGATGTATGGAAGGAACAAATGGAAAAAAGCAATTATGTTTTCATCTCAAGTTGAGCCAAACAAACAACAACAAAAAAAAGTGTTTTGGTTTCTCTTGGATTGTTCCTGTGGTGGAACAAATGCATTTCACTTATCCAAAATAC
Source organism: Coccyzus lansbergi (assembly GCA_033558105.1). Lineage (NCBI taxonomy): Eukaryota > Metazoa > Chordata > Aves > Cuculiformes > Coccyzidae > Coccyzus > Coccyzus lansbergi. Next base: position 384,278 of record JAUMJK010000712.1, read on the forward strand.
AGTGGTTTATTTGTTGAAGTATCCAGATGCCAAATACCTTGAGGGTGTAAAATGGATGCGAGCCCTCCTGCCCAGACAGAAGACTCCATGAATTTTATTGCCTCTCAGAAAAAGATGTTGTTCCACTGAAAGAGCAACAGTTTCCTGGGTGCAGAAAAGTCTAAGGACACAAGTAACTATAAAATCTCAATATTCTCCCTCAAGTCCTTCCGCGGTGGCTGGTTTGCCCCTGCCCTAAGGCTGTAGGCAGCAGCACAGGCTGCAGGCACTGTCCGACTTGGCAGCACTCCCGTCCGGGTAATGCCCACTGTGCTCCAGCCCATGGAAAGTACAAACTTTCCTACTGCCTGCACCAGCCTGGTGAAACCCTCAGGCAGTATCTCCAGGTTGTTGTCATATTTTGCTTGACTTGCTCATACAACACAAATGGATGTTGCACTGTGAAAGCACAAGCTGTTCCTCTCTACTTTCCCCTCTCTTTTTCCCTTCATTTAAAGCAGTTTTGGTTTTGGAGCAATCATGTTGTTGGAGAAAGGCCACCGGCAGATGTCATCTCCCTAGTGCAAATGAGATGCAGGTATAAATAGCACCAGCCTCTGCCAGCTGCCATCCTCGAGCCTACCCCAGGGCTAGTACACTAGAAGGCTGTCAGAATTCAACTTGTTGGCTGATGGTCCTTCTCTACAGACCGTTTTGCTATCCTTTTCACAGCTTCCTGCTTCTGATCCCACCTTGGGTCTGCTCCAACCCACCCCGTGAACTGCAGTATGACTTGCAAGGACTGGGCAGGGCTGGCTGCAAGACCTGTGAGCAGGCCTCTTATCGAGCACCCAAACCATGAAAACCATCTTCAGTCTCAGCTGACCAGGATGGAAATGAAGTGATGATTATAGTGCTTGTCAAATGGCCAATGAGCAGAGCAGACCTCATGCAGGCAGTCTGGATATTTATGTTCCATGACCCCACTGCAGACAAGCACAACTTGCCTCTTTGGACTGATGGGCTAGATCTCTTTGTATCAAGAATTAATGAAAATATGTTGCATTAATTCGGGAAAAGGAGGATTGCAGACTTGCTAAGGCTTAATATTGGAAGGCTAAGATTTACATTTGTTTTGCTTCTTTGACTAATATTTTATGCAGCAAAGCAAGTTATGACCTTGATACATGTCGCTGCCACCTGAGAATCACAAAATCCTAAGGACAGTCACAGTGCAGGCATAAATATGTATATTGAAACAGCAGCAAGGGCAGATGCTCTGATAAGACTTACAGGCTAAGGACTTCAATATAAATTCCTCTAATCAAAATTTAGACACAGCAGACAAAGTCAGAGCCAGTAGCTCCAGTTTCCCTGCAAAATTAATGGAGAGAAGTGAGTACTTGCAGGGCACAATTCATCTGACCTGTATCATACCTGCCTTAGGATAACATGAGCCCCACGGGTATCTATGTGTCTGCTATGACCACAGGGGCACTTTGGACAAGTAGCCCAGGTACACAGCCCATGGTAAATGTCTGACTTCAGTTAGGTGAATCCCATACTAGCCACACAATAATTTGAGTTCTTACAGCACAAAACCAGGAGAGGAATGGAAGGTAGGAAGTAGGGTGAGATTTGTTAACACTCCTCTGACTTCTCTTGCTGTTAGTTCATGCAGCTGATCTTGGGTCAAGCACAAAAATGCTGCAGTGTCCTAGAACGCAGATGTTGTCTGGTAGAAGGGAGAAAGAACAAGACATGCCATAAAGTCCCTATCCCATTTTTTGTCAACTCAAAATCCAGCCAGCTCAGGCAGTTCTTCTGAGATTTTAAGCACAGGCGGGAAAGCTGTGTCATGAAGCTGGGGAGGGGATTGCAGACAACCTCATGTTTTACTTCAGTAGCTGCTGTTCATGGTCTTTCCACAGCTGGTTCCAGCATGACCAGTGTCCTTGGCTTTCTACTGCTCAGGCATATCTTTCGCAATGATTATTTTCACCCTTGGACCCAGAAACCTTTTTCTTAAAATGGGTTTTTATAAATAAACCCTTCACTTGGCATAAGTCCTCCAGCCCAGCAGCTGTGGGCAGGTTTCGACCCCTGATCTCACTGTCTAGGGACAGATTCCCTCCTGCAGAGTACCTGTAATTCAAGCATTTGATTTTTCCCAGCAGGGCATAATTTCTGCAAATGAAGCCTATTTGTGTAATGAAATATCAAGTAGCTCACACAGGGATGCAGAGCAGTCATATAGGGAGAGAGCTCTCAAATACAGTGCCATGTCAAGAAAGATTTAATTGTAGATACCGTACAATGGAAAATAAAAGAGGGGGAAAAAAACCTCAAAAAACCTACAGGAACAGGTTGTTTTCATTTCCCAGCAATTGCACGACATCAAGTCTACCTCAGTGCTCAATGAGCTCCAAAGGTTGGCCTTAATTGGCACCCTCGCTGGTGGGTCCGTGTGGAGGAGATGAGATCTGGATAGCTTGCAGGAGTAGACCCATTCCCGCAACACCACGCAGCCAGTCCAGATGCAGGCAGGAGAGACATGGGCAGGTGAGATGCAGGCAACAGCTCGCACCCCATGCTCAGCAGCAGAGAGCAACCACAGCCCCTGGCACCTTTCAGGACTTCTGCAAAAGAATTTCCTCTGATATGAAGAAAACAAGTGTGTGCGCAGCCATGCTGATATCAGATAGGGGAAGGAATTTGACTGTAGTTAGCAACTTTGTGGTGTGCAGGGACACCTACTCCTTGAGTATAGCAAGCGTGTTGATACCTGTCTAGCTTGGAGCATATACTTCAGTGCTTTCTTCCTTGGGGTCTTAAGGAGCCTGTGAGTTCCTCCCTACCTTACTTACTAATAGCATCCAAAGCACTAACAGGCTTTTCCCATTCTAACCTTTGCATTTGACATTTTCCATGTTTCTTGCTTCCAACGAACCTCTCCTCTCTTGCTGTTTGCCACTGCATTCACTCCTCTTGTCCCTGATGGGCTGTGGAGTTTTCCATGTGCAAGTAAAGTTTATTACTGACTCTCAAGTGACTCTTCAGCGAGGGTCACTAAGATTCTTCCCTTGGCCAGAGACCAAGCCAGCCCCTTCCCTAGGCCAGTTCTGTGCCAGGTGGCAGCCTGTACCTGGATGACGCTTCATGAAACAGCCAGCGTATTATAGGAAAAAAAGAGTAAACTTAAGAAATTCCTTATTTTATCTATTATTCTTATTTTTCAAATAACAGTTAACTGAGCCGATAGGACTTACACATGTTCCCCCATTACTTGCATTACACAGAAGTGTGTGTTTCAGCCAGATGACTCCCTGACTACGAGATTATGGGCTGAGTTTGTACCTCAGACAATGTTCCTATTCCCTTCAGTGGCAAACATCATTGATTCTTGGATATTTCTGGGGCGGTTTAAGATACTTCCAGTGGTATACTAGGCACTAAGAGTACAGTAGGTGTATTTCCATTTGGTGAGGCACTTTTAGCTGCAAATACTGCACTAACACATGGCCTTCCAAGCCCGTATCATAAAGGAGGCTTATCTAAAAATTTGACAAGCATTAAGATTTCTTTTTCTGTTGACTTCTGCAACAGAAGAGAGCTTGCCCAGCTACCCAATTAATAAAACAGCCTGAGCAGGATTTCAGCCCTACCATTAGCAGCCCAGAAGAAGGGGATGAGCAATGACATGGTTTTCCCTCTCCCTTTTTTTTATTTTTTTTTTTTTTGGAAAATCAACCATACTTCAGACTGTATTTCCCCTTTCTGAAAAGGTTTCTGAAACTGGGGAATAAGTCTAAGAGTGACAGAGAGCAAGGTGGGGTGTGTATAAAGGAGTCATTGTTAAAGCTGGTTGCAAACTTTCAGTTGCCTTCCAAAAGCAACCTGGGCTCTTGGAAGAAACAGCATTATGCTCACAGAAGCACTCCATCAAAAAATGTCTAGCTTTTGCCAGATATTTTTCAGCCAAATCTGCGTTTAGGTTTTGACAAGAAAAAAAAATGTTCCCATGGTTAAAACCTATCTCTGCAGTAGCTCTGTGCAGTTGCTGGAAATGCAGGCTCACATAAGAAGGATATCCTGCTACAGTACTGCGGGTAACTTTGTGAATGCTTCAGCAGTAAAAATCCCTGAATTGTAACAGAAAATTCTTGCAGCAAGACAGAGAGAAAAGAGTAAAATCTGACTTTCCATCAATAAGTGAGCATTTTAGTTTCGTATGGAAATAAGTGTCTGCATTTCTAACGACGGTGTAAGCAGAAGTGCTGATGACAGCTAGCTTGTTTATACACTGAGAGGTTTCTTGGAACTGGACAGTGGGTAGAATAGAGAAATCACTGTTCATTAATTAGTATTTGTCTGCATGCTTAATATTTTAGGTGGCTAGAAGGGAAAAGCCCTTAGAAAGATGACCTCAATATCATAGCAGTGAACCCCTGCTTAAGAGATAGTCAACGGGATCTGATTTATTTTCTCTGTAACTTAGTTTTAGCAACTCATAGCGAGTCTCAGCTCTGCTGGTGAGATGGTGTATAGTCCTGGTGAGCCACTTACCTCCCAGGACTCAAGGAAGACAGCCTCAAACCTGCTCAGCCACTCTTATGCAGGAGCTGTTGTATTCCAGATGTTTTCAGTGGCCTTAGAGGAAAAAAAAGGAGTGGGCACAGGCCACCTCAACCCTCCCATTCCGGGAGGAGGCTCAGGTCATCAGCAGTGGCAATGGTGATTTCATTTCATAGAATCACTAGGTTGGAAAAGACCTCCAGGATCATTGAGTCTGTTTTCTCTGGGCAAGGTCTGTGCTTGCCCTGGGGTGCAGGATGGGATGCACCAGGCTTGGATATCCCTGCCTGAGCCTGAATGGTTCAATGTTGGGGCTTACTCCTGCATTTCTCCACAACTCTGCTCCCCCATCCAGGTCCTCCTCTCCTGGTCCCACTGTGCAGTGGGAAGGTCTCTGCCATGTCCCTTCTTGAGCCTCAGAAATTGCGAGCAGACTTCCATAGGTACCCCTACCCCCACAGCAGACACTCAGTCCTAGGGAGATGGAGACTCTATAGTGCTACTGCCAAGTCCAGATATTGAGATACCTGTGCTTTAGTTCAGGCATGGTATGCGGGAAAGATATTAAATAAGCAATAATCACTTCATATGTTTAATAACCATACTGGAAAATCATATTTTGACTTTAAAATTGATCATAAACACATGCAATAAATAAAGGTAATCATGCATTACTTGTCCGTGGCAGTGATGATACCAAGGCTATTAAAACAGTATCAATCAAGCACTGAAAATGGTTTATATTTAGCACATCTCATTTTAGATTAAACAGACTCTGCTCTCAATTATCCAGTAATTACCTAGAGGCATCAAGGCATGTACGCAAAGCTACAGCAAAGTGACTGTGTGAGCACTGGCTTACTTTGCTGCTGATATACTTCATTTTGTCAGGATTAATTGGCGAGAAGGTTGGTGATGAACACATGACAAGCGCAACACTCGATAATGCTTTAATAAAGTGAGGGAAGCAAATGTTTTCCATTCCTCTTCAACACAGCAAACATGATTAATTAAGCACATTCATCTAATTAGTGTATGATTCTCAGGAGGTAAACGTGTACTTCGAGGCAGATACCCTGGATGTGATTGCAGAGGCTAGATTCAATATGTTTTTATGTGGAGCTTTTATGTAAACATTAAATTAGTTAGTTTTTAAGGAGAGACTTAAACCATTATTGGTTTCTAGCACTGGATCAAAGCTGGTGCTAATCACCAGTATTCATCAAAGATAACAGCACCTTTTCCTTCTGAATAACTCTCTGGCTCCTTAATCCAGGCATAGGTACATCAGCAGCTGTATCCTCCATCGCATTGTGTGGCAGGGTAAGGGAAGCCCTGGCCACCACCAGCAGGCTGGATCTGCCCTGTGGCTGCCTCCCAGTGCTGCCTCTTCCAACCAACACTGGGTAAAATTTTTTCCACAAACTTGCTTCCACGATGGAAATCTTCATTTTGCTTGAAAGAAGGGAAGTGGCAACTGCAGAAACAGTTCAGCCAAGTGACCCATGGGGCAGTAACCCCCGCCAAGTTCTCCTCTTGTCCCAGCACAGCTGAGGGCACATACCCAGGGACAAATTCCCTTCCCAGACTTTGGGTGCTCCCACTCGTGATGTCACATTGCAGAGGTCTGAAGGGACTGAGATGCATGGCTCAAACAGATACACAATCATAGCAGTACCTTGCTGTGCCTTTATGCAGAAACACCAAATATTTGGGGGAGTAAAGCTGAGGAGAGGAAGACCAAAGTTAGCAGTGAGAGGGGAAAAGAAGTCTCAAACTTCTTCCACCTGCTTCCCTTTCATCCCCCTCTCCTTTCCCCATGGGAAAACCCATACCTCCTGCCTGTAGCTTTAAAAAGATCATTGCCAGGCAATAAACATCCAACCATAGATTAACTGCGCAGATATCCACAGTCCAGAGAGCTCTCCTTCTGTGCCACTAAACTAACTAACATCAGCATTGGTCACCAGCACAGGTCCTGTCTTATTGTATCATTAAACCAAGTCCAACTGTGCCTTGGTCTTTGTCAACATATTTGTTTTAGGGGTCTACAGCAGCTGAGTCCATGGTGCATTTGAAGTCAACAGAGACACTCTGCCTGACTTCTGTGGGCTTGGATCCCTTCCAAGGGAAATATTTTCCTACTTAAGTAACTCTGAAACAAGGCGATTACCCCAACAAGAAACCAAAAAAAAAGTGGATTGTTTCTTTTAAAAATATGTTGTTGACAACAGAGAACAAACAATTCCTAGCATTGGGTATGTATTTTTAATGTTGCCTCAATAAAATGCTTCAGAATAATGAAATGCTCGCAAAATAAACCTATTTGCATTCATGACCTTCTCAGCTATAGCTGGGCAGGGAGGACTGGGCACTGCTGAGAAATTCTGGTCCAAAGGAAACAAATAAGGAAAGCAAGATGTTTCTCAGTCACCGTGGCCGCTTGCTAACTTCCCCTAGAGGGGCAAGGAGACCAGAGGGTGTGGAAAGCCCCAAGATGTGATACAGCTGGTACTTCCCCTTACAGCCCCCAACGCTGCATGAAGCATCTGCCGTGTTGGTGTGACCTAACTCGTTGGAATAGCAGCTCACATCAAAGGGCTGGAAACCTTCCAGTGTGTTTCAGTAAGGACATTGTCCTTAGATGAATACAACTGAGGAGGCATCCCCATGGGAGTAGGCAGGGCTCTGCTTGGCCTTTACTTGCTGACAGTAGCCTAGAAAGCTCCCACACACCCTAAATAGCTCATCATGGCATTTCTATCGCACCATAGGTAGATACAGCAGCAGCAGGTGAATATACGTCTGGGTAGGTAGTTATCTGAGAGGACTCCTGTAATCATCCTTTCAATGCAATCAGTGCTCTGCCCTCTACTTAGTGCATAATATCTCTACGCGTAATGCTGGTAGAATAATTAGTGCCACTTCAGCAAGGGTGAACCAAGACACACAGAACTGGAGCACCCAGGTGACTCACCTGGGATGTCCACTGGTTCCTGCCAGTGATAACCAGCCGGTGCAGTGGAGGAAACCCTTGCCATGCTCACTAGGGGAGCAGGCTTTTCATCTCCCAACTCACAGACCAAGCTTCCAGAAACATCAGTGAAACCCAAGACTACATAAGTACCACACGGTATTTAACTGCTAGGATTATTGTTTGAGAAGACTGTATAAGAGGTGCCTCATGGGCATTGGAGAACCTGCACTCATCTCTTGATTCTCAGGAAAAGGAGAAGTCTACTGTAACCTTGCCCACCCTGTTCCATAAGTCAAACCCATTTTGGTATCACTCCAGCATGGTTGACCTGGTGCCTTCCATCATTGTGTGGATGTGTTTGGTTTATCTGTGACTTAGGATGCCAGATTTCAGCATGTCCTGCTGGGATATGCAAACCCTCTGACAACTTTGCTCTAAAAATAAATCAGAATTGCCACTTTCCTCAGTGTGATATTTGCTGATTTTGGTTTCTACATTCTGTCCAGAGGAGGTGGCATCTCATGCATAGCCAAGGCTTGTAAAGTGCTCCAGGTGGACCTGTGCAATGTGACGACTCAGATACAAATCTGAACTACCTGGGATATAACCATGGGGGAGACAACAGTAAGACTCACTCCAAAGTGTAGTGAAGAGATAAGTGAAACTGCAGGACATGGCCTGCAAACCCAATTTTTTTCCCTCAGTTTTGGCAATCCCAAAGTTCACCTTACAGACATAAGCTAATACACAAAGGGCTCACTCCTCCCAGTGTGCACTTAAGGTGTGGATATCAAGGTAACAGGTCTGCTATTTTGAAAACCAGCACAGGAAATAGCAATTTGTGATAGATCTTAGGCAGGGACTATCTGCCTTGGACACATTCCATGTTCTTCCTCTCCTTTGCAAGCCCTTCATGTTCCCCAGGTAAGCACCATGCTTACAAGAGTTGCCATTGAATTAGATACTCATCATGGAAACCAAAGGAAAGGCAGCATCACAATACAAGAAACTGGAACTGGATCCTATTGAACACATAGTAGTATGGTGGAGAAATAATAGAACAAGTGCTGGAGAACTTGAAAACACCAGAAATACCTCTGCCAGTGTCACCACAGAGGCAGGAAGGGCCTGTCTGAAGAGATGTAGCCTTGGGTGCAGTCCTGGCACTATTTCTAAGGCAGGAGGTGACCTGAAAGCTCAACCAACCGAGACCAAAAAGTCTCATGCAGCTGAGACGCAGGAAAGAAGTCTTTGGGGACAAAAGGAAAAGCTATCAGTGAGGACCTGTATGAAAAGTCAAAATATAACAGAAGATACCCAGCCAGGTCCTGTGCCACTCTCCTTGCTCCTCCCTCTTATCCATAGCTGAAAAACAATGTGGTGCTGGTAAGAGTGTAGGGCTGGCAGGACGTGGGCCAGACACGGGAGTATCAGGCTCCTGCCCCAGATTTCAGCTAAGCTCAAGTATCAGCAGGAAATGGTCCGGAGAGAAGATGCCTGACACTCAAAACCCACATTCACATTTCTCCAGTGTGCCTCAGCTTTGAAGTCATCCCACAACTGGTGGGACAGGTCAGCCCTGTACATGGAAGAACCCCCACCACGTGTCCTTGTCAAAGCATCCTCTCTCACTTGTCTGTATCCAGCTGTCACTGCTTCTGAAATATACACCAGCGTATGGGCAAAATTCCATTTTGATGAAAGAGAGTAATACACAGGAGAGCTGCGAACAGAAATCAAGTGTGGGGTTTTGGAATAGATGGAATATCAGGACAAGGAAGGATTAGTAGGTGCTGGTTATTCCATTTCTGAGGTAACTAAAGCGGTGAGCTGTTTCCACTACATTGCTAAAGCATATTGCTTATCAAACACATCCTATAATTTATATGCAGCTAGAACTGTGCGTCTGAATGAAAAAGAAACAGTTTTTCATTAAAAACAAGGCAGAGGTGCCTCTCAATGTCTGGAATCAGATATATCCTGGAATGAAGTGTGGGCTACCTTGGCCAGACACCTACTTTTTGTTCAATTTTTGAATGCTGCCAAGCACAGCCTTTGAACAGAAGATTTGAGATACTGCTAGAGTACTGGCATGGTATGGACATCATTTGGCTAGGATTTTGAGAAAGTGACCAAGATCCAATGCCCAGATCCAATGGCACTTTTGAGATCACTATTCTGTAACATTGATTGCCAAAGCATAAAAGTTACAGGAAGGTGTTCATGTCTACTATAGAGCAAAGCCCACCTTACTGATGGAGTCCTTTCCCAGCATAAAACTGAGTAAACCTACATTTTTCTGTTGCAGTCAACTGTCCTGTTCTGGATCAGGGAATCAGAGATTTCTTCTGGAAATGCTGACTACTGCTGACCCCAGGTTTTTGTCTGGGATATCAACATACTACAAACCCCTTTCTTGTATTCATAATGCCAATACAGAAAAAGAGTGATCTGTGTGGCATTCCACTCAGAAAAAATTAAAAACGGATACTAAATCAGAGATGTTCAGGGTGGGTCAGGCATTTCAGGAACATTTGGTAAATACTGAACTCAGGGTAACTGGGAAAGATGCACATAGATTGAACTACTCTAAAGTTCTGGGGATCAAAAAGGAGACAATAATACATCAGGCTTCCTATACCCACAAATTCAGAAGAGCAGTGATTCATCTCCAGTCCTGCAGTTCAAAGCTGAAGGTGTGCTAAGCTGGCTTCTTGACATTTGAGAACAGAAGCTGTCTTCGACCCAGCAGGAGAAACAAGATTAGCCTTTCCAGATTAGAAGGAAAATATTAGTGAAGCACCAGAGGGTTCAGTATGGGATCTTTTAACAGCAACAGATTTGGACAGTGATGTTGAAAGCACAAGCTGCCAAGTCTAGAAGGCAGAATAGATGAAGTTTTAATACTGCTTAAGTGCCTCAGCTGATGGTGAAATACTGCTCTGGATAGACTGCTATAAAACAAGGTTTCTTGGAACAAGGTGGAAATACACAGCAAGATTATTTAAAAGAATATAGTGAGGATTTTAAATTGCCATATGAATATTCCAAAGCCTCCAGATGAGTACATCCACAAGAAGGGTACAAGACATGAAACTAGGTGACCTGGCCTGAAGGAAAAAAAGAGGACATATTGCTAATATCAACAGCAATGAGTGTTATCATTTGCAGACCTGCGAGTAATCAGAAGACAGATTTTTCTCACAGTCAGTGAGTTTTCTACACACATCCAATATTTTCCTTTTTACCTACTGCCAAATTTGAGTCTAACGGAAGGGATATTTCCTATGAGACCACAGAATTATGTGTGTGTATTAGTCACTAGCTCTGGAATTGCATTGATCTCTTTCTTTATTTTTTTCCTTGAGTTGTTTCGTAAACAAAATCACCCAGCAGCAGAAAGCTTGATATCCTCCATGGTTTAATTTTAGGATACATGCATTGCCCAAGCATAGTATCTCTATGCTTTCATCTGCTAATTTTTATTCGTTTGTTCAGCAGAGGTTATCAGAAGCTATATGATAGAGACTTAATCCAGTAAATGCTAATCCAACAGATCAAGGCCAGAGTGCTCTGCGCTATTGTGGCCTGAGCCCTAAGGAGGGTTCAGTTCAAAAATCTGGATTCCCAGTACCAGGTGCTACAGGAGGATATCACCACCCACACTCTGTGGCATGAGCCTCCTCATGGTGAACCAGATCTCTGGGTGGTGCAGTGCACTGCTTTAACATGAAATAAGAACATAGGCTTGCATATGACAATTCCAACTGTTAAAGTTGAATTAGTAAACAAGAAAAAAAAAGAAATACCTAAATATTTTTCATTTATTTGACTGTGAACATAAATAGCAAGGCACAAACTTCCTGCAAAGTCATCTGTCTTCCTCCCAGAAGATGAATCACACTGACATAATGCTGTGCATTTGTGGTGTCTTCTCTTCTCTGCTCAACAAAATATCATATGGAAGAAGCAATGCTGGATTTGGAATAACCTACAAGTAAACTAGATTCAAATGCTAACTAATCGCACACTGGCTACAAGCATTGAATGATTTTTTTTTTTTTTTGATTGCTTGATCTCCCAAGTGACAGGGGACAAGACAAGAGGGAATGGCCTCAAACTCTACCAGAGGAGGTTTAGGCTGAACATTAGGAAAGAATTTTTCACACAAAGGGTCATTGGGCACTGGAACAGGCTGCCCAGAGAGGGATTGATTCACCTTCCCTGTTGGTGTTTAAGGCACGGGTGCACGAGACGCTGAGGAGCATGGTTTAGTGTTTGATAGGAATGGTTGGACTTGATGATCTGATGAGCCTTTTCCAACCCGGTGATTCTATGATTCTATGATTTCTGACACATAAGAAGCCACAGACCATGGTGTGTACTTCTAGCAGGCTCACGGGCTAATGAAAGGGGTGCTAAACACTGTCTATGCTTTGCACGCCTTGTGCAGTCACTAGCAGCAGGCATGGGGTTCACTATTTGACATGTAGTACTGAAAGACAAAAATAAGATTAAAAAAAAACCTTCCTTTGAGTGTTGTGATGAGAATCTGCTGTCCATTGGAAGCTAAAATAAGCTATAGTATGCAGGTACATGCTGCATGCTTGAGCCCCTGAGCTGCGTCAACGTGTGCCTGCACAGAGCAGGCAGTGTGGCCGGTTCAGCTAGAGCTGGCATCACCACTTCTCTCAGAAACAAGCTGTCCTTCTGCAACTATCTCCCTCTGTGTCCTCCTGACCTGGAATACAGGCTGCAAGAGGCAGCCAGTGTTTCTCGCCTGGCTGGGGCATGCAGATTGCATGCGCTCAGGGACAAAGGGCATCAGCACTGGGCAGGGCAGGGACTGAGCAGTCAGCTTGTCACCGCGCTTGTTCAGCCCCAGGGTGTGCAGGAGGACATACTACACTGACCTATGTGCAAGCAGGTGTCCAGCTAGCAGAGCATTGGCAGATCACAACATGGCAGTCTCTGGTTATGTCCAGGTACATGCGAGTTGTCCTCATTTCTATCAGCTCTGGGAGATCAGGCCACAGGGCTCTGGCTTCATCACGTCTGTTCATATGTAGTTCACATGAAACAAAAATTTAGTTGCTTTTGGTGAAATTTCTCCAATATCAAAGTAATTTTTACAATCAGAGGCTCCTTTCCCAGAGTGCTTTCCAGCAATCAGTGTACAACATCACCATTTATTGTCATCATTTAATGAAATTTTAGCAATATTTCTGCCCTGACAGAAGTCTGTTCCAGCCCTCTCCTCCCTCTGGGTAGCTGCCAGACCCCATGCTGTCTTTGCAGCTCTCCAGTTTCACTCCACTTGCTGCTGAGAGCTGCTTCAGGTACTCAAGCTAAGCCTCACCTGCTGTGCTCACTTCTTAGGCTTTATACTTGCTATGCTAGAGTGACCAGCCATTAAAATGGACCTGACAGGGCTTCTCCCCACCCCTGGAAAGTGATTTCAGCACAATTTCACTTTTTGCCTCACAAACACCGTTATTTTACACAGCCTGAAAACTTAATCCTTCTGTTTGCGTTTTTGGCTAATATAAGCAATAAAAGCAAACATGTAAGGAGGATAGGCAGTGTTGTTTTGGTTTTAATTTAGATATCAAAATCAATTCTGCTTTTTCTCTTTTAAAGGCAAATTTGCCTCCTTATTCCAAATAAGTAAGTTACATCCTGCTATAGGTGAGCTACACTAAATTTCTCTCTTCTTCCTTAGCATGGCTTTTTCCTCACTGGAAAATAACACAGTTCACTCATGGCCTCTGATAAGAAAGCAAGCTCTAAATCAACAGGTAGCAGTTAAGAGAGGTGGTTCACTGATACCGTGACTTTCATGTTGTTTTTAATGTCACTGACAGCCTTGACTCTTTGTGCTCTCCCCCTCTCCATGCCACAAACCAGCTGAGAGCCTGGAAAACCACAAGTGATAAGACGCCAGTACAAACAAGTCACCTGCCTGCTAGTTTTGAGAGTGTCAGCTCTTGCAGTCATAGCTGTATTACTCAAAGAATTTGGAAAAAGCTGGGCAAAAACTTTCTGACAATGTTTTCATGTCTGGAAATGTCCCATGCTCACAACCACAATGTCTTAATATGCCCATTCTGAATAAATTTCTTCTGAAAAGCAGATGAAAATAAAGTGTTAGCTTCACTGTGGAAACATAGGATGGAACATTTCAGTCTGACATTTTCAAATACTTTGAAATCATGACAGCAACATCAGGAAAAGAAAGGTTATAATTGAAAAAGCTGCATTTCAGGTGATTTTGTCCAATCCAGAACAACAAATACTTCCAAATTTTACATTACCAGAAAGCCCAAAACTACTCTTTCATTGTTGTTTTGAATTTTTTTAAATTTTAGAGTCTTGGGGAATAGCTCTAAAGCTGGTAATCAGTACCCTCTTTGAAAAAAAATAGGAATACATTTATCTGTTATTGCTTTTGAATAGTTTGCTTTCCCTTGCATGCAGAATGTTCTTATTTTTCATACTTGAACTGCACATTTAAATTGTAGGTTTTACAAGAAAAGTTAAGGGTAATTTTAGACGGAGACATAATGTAAGAGCACAGTTTTTTTTCTCATTGTATTTACTTAGATTACTGAGCTAGTAAAGAAGACACTCAAGGTAAAAGTGCAGCATGACAATATATTTGAAGTATAGCACTTCCAAGCCATCTCTAAATTGCCTCCTCCTCATGGAATTTGCCTTTGTTTTCTGCTGCCTGGAGAAAAAACAAGATTCAACAAAATGGATAAGTGGTAAAACGAGATGAAATGAACTCTGGAAAAAAATGAACTACAATAACACAACTTGTATGCTAATAAACTTGGCCTGCGAGTCCAAGGGTTTCATCGCAAAGCACCCTCTACATAAACTACCTTAGCCAGGGAGGGATGGATGCACCTGCCTTTACCCCCAGGATGTCAGCAAGGCATCTGCATCAACCTCAGCTGCAAGGATATAGCTGGGGAATAAAAGCAACAGAGAAAACCGGTGCATTGTTATATGATGAGTGCTGCAATTTGATGAATGCTGCTGAATATGACCAGGTCACAGAAGGGATCCTCTTAGGCAGGAAGGGAATTGTACTACCTGCAAGTTCTGGTACAGAAGAGAAGAAAAAAAAGCTATCATTTCATAGAATCATAGAATCACCAGGTTGGAAGAGACCCACCAGATCATCGAGTCCAACCATTCCTATCAAACACTAAACCACGTCCCTCATCACCTCATCCACCTGTGCCTTAAACACCTCCAGGGAAAGTCTATGTCATTTTTCATCCCACCTCCACACCACCACTACTCTGAGTTGCCACTGTTGTGTGTTACCACTCAATAAGGAAAAGAAGATGCAAGACAAAATGCTGCACCTCCAGACACAGAGGAGGTCTAGCCGGCTGGGGAACTGTGCACCCAGGGATGTCCCAAGCCATATTTTCCCCCTTTTTACCAGCTTATTGTAAACACAGAAAACAAGCTCCCTCTGGTTCCTACACACTGGCAGCATTTCCCTCCGAGACCCTCATGCAAGTGTTTTTCACTTGTGGGAAGCAGGGAAGGAGGGAAACCGGCCTCTCTGGGAAGAAGGATGAGCCCAATGAAAACCCCAAATTACTGGCAACTTGTGAGGCACGGGTGCATCTCCCTTATAAATGGCCTGATTTTAAGCCTCCTACTTACCCCTTGTAGTACTATGCTGCAATTTTCCTTGTTCCATGGCAGTGATGACAGCTGCCCATCCTTGCTTCACAGGCAAGGAAAGCTCATCAGCAATCAGAACACAAGGCAATAAGGTGGGTTCTAGTTTTTGATGCCTTCTGAAAGTTGCCATCTTCCTAGCGCATCCCTCCTCATCCCGTTGGGTCACAGCTACTTGAATTCTATCCTATACTTTGCCTCTGATTCACATCAGTAGCGACAGAGAATGGTTCCTGTCGGACAGCAGTTTGGTGTGTTGCAAGAAACCTCAGCAGTTCCACAGTCCAATGACCTCCAAAGGCTGCTGCTTCTGGCACCTCTAATGCCTACAGTAGCTCAATCCCTGGGCATTTCACTGCCAAGTTTAAAAGTTCATTCATTACTTATCTCTAAAATAGTACATTTACAAATACCCAAAATACTTCTGCTCCAAACCCCACCTCCACAACTAAAATGCAATTAAAGAGATTTTATTCAAGCTTTAAAGAGAATTTAAATGCTTACTTCTAGGCACAAAGCAAACCCAGGAAAACTCAGGTAACAGACCAAAAAAAACCCCAAGCAAACTTATGGTGGCAAAATACAGAATCTCCAGTTTATCAGCCTGTTACAAAGTGACTGCAGACAGTAAAAATTAGCTGCTTGCTGACGTTTCAGCAAGTAGGTGAGTGCTCAGATCAAGTCTTTACTTTGAAATGATCATTTGAAAAACCTGCTGTCTTATCTATTTCTACATCATATGTGGTAAAAAAAAGTGTTGGAAAAGGATAGAAAACGGTGATTACTCCATATAGTTGGAAGGACAGTTACCAAATACATGAGGGATTTGTCACATCCACATCTTTGATCTGATCCCTCTATCTGTGCTGTACATTCACTGTGACAGTTTGATCCACAATTGATCAGTTTTGCCTTATTGCTTAAGCATAGTTCTCTTGTTGCACGCTAACCTCTTATTTTCCCAGTAATTTCCTCTGTGTCCCTCAATCACACTGAACCACGCTAAAAGCACACATTTACTGCCACCATAGAGCACAAATAGCATTTATGGCCTCACAGAGGTCTCAATGAAGCGGCTGTTTAAACGTGAGAACTGAATAAGAGTTTCTAGGGGCAAAGTCTTACACAAAATCCTGCTGTTGTCCTCTTGAAGTTCTACCTCGTGAAGCTGTGGTTGCCCACACTGGGTGACCACAGCACCTGCTGTGGGGTCTTCTCCTCTCCGCTCCCTGTGACACCTGTATGCATGCTCCCAACCTGATAGTCTTGGTGACTGAACTTCAGCTTTGGGGTGAACTACATCAACAAGCACTGGAGGCACTTGGAAAGTTGACCACCTAAAAACAAACAGACTGAAATTTCATGCTCCTTCTAGACAATTAGACAGCAACGAAGCTGGTGAGGGGGCTGGAAAACAAGTATTATGAGGAACGGCTGAGAGAGCTGGGGTTGTTTAGCCTGGAGAAGAGGAGGTCGAGGGGAGACCTCATTGCTTTCTACAACTACATGAAAAGGAGGTTGTAGAGAGGAGGGAGCTGGTCTCTTCTCCCAAGTGACAGGGGACAGGACAAGAGGGAATGGCCTCAAGCTCCACCAGGGAAGGTTTAGACTGGACATTAGGAAAAAAATTTTCCTGAAAAGTGTCATTGGGCACTGGAACAGGCTGCCCAGGGAGGTGGTTGAGTCACCTTGCCTGGAGGTGTTTAAAGGTGAGTGGATGAGGTGCTAAAGGACATGGTTTAGTGTTTGATAGGAATGGTTGGACTCGATGATCCAGTGGGTCTTTTCCAACCAGGGAGGTGATTCTCCCTCTGTATTCAGCACTGGTGAGGCCACTCCTTGAATATTGTGTCCAGTTCTGGGCCCCTCAGCACAAGAAGGATGTTGAGGCTCTGGAGCAAGTCCAGAGAAGAGCAACGAGGCTGGTGAAGGGGCTGGAGAACAGAACCTATGAGGAGCGGCTGAGAGAGCTGGGGTTGTTTAGCCTGGAGAAGAGGAGGCTGAGAGGAGACCTCATTACTCTCTACAACTACCTGAAAGGTGGTTGTGGAGAGGAGGGAACTGGCCTCTTCTCCCAAGTGACAGGGGACAGGACGAGAGGGAATGGCCTCAAGCTCCGCCAGGGTAGATTTAGGCTGGAGATTAGGAGGAGGTTTTTCACGCAGAGGGTCATTGGGCATTGGAATAGGCTGCCCAGGGAGGTGGTTGATTCCCCTTCCCTGGAGGTGTTTAAGACATGGGTGGATGAGGTATTGAGGGACTTGGTTTAGTGTTAGATAGGAATGGTTGGACTAGAAGATACAATGGGTCCCTTCCAACCTGGTTGTTCTGTGATTCTGTGATTCTGTGATATTGTATGATTAACACTGTTAAGGATCTTCAGTTATGAGCCCTCTCTTGGACTGAAGTTCCAGAGCTGGAAATAAGGACACAACAATGGACTTCACATCTAGAGTACACAATGGCAATGTGGACAGAAGTAATGGGTGGCTCAGGGTCAAGTCCTAAAATCTTCCTGATTTGAAGCAGGGATCTGAACTCAAATTTCTTTTGAAAGTACTCCAATCACTAGGCTGTTGGATAGCTTTTTATTAAGGATAAAATGTCCATGGTAGTTGTTCCATAGCACATAAAAGAAATAATTAAATATTAAGCTGTAAGCAGAGTTGAAAGGCTTAACGGTTAGACATTTAATCCCCCCAGCTAGGATAGATCAGTGAAAGTCTTTGTCATCCTGACTAGACGTGTGCACCACTAAATTGTCTGCCTATTTTGGGATGCGTGTAATCTCCATCACCTCTCCCCAGCCACGTACTAATTTTTATGGCAACTTTTCAGTTCTACCACCATAATCAGCTTTATGCCTGCCAGAGCACAAAATTTAGATACAAAAACAAGTCGCTTCCATAATAAATAAATAGTTATATGGAGCAATGTGATATGATACGTTTCCACTGTAAATTCAACATGAAAATGCTCTGCTGCTGTCAATGACCAGCTAGAGTCATTGATTTGAGCATCATTTCAGCAACCACTGCTGAAACAACCAGCAGCTCTGGTGAAACCACAAAAGGACCATTCTGAGGATCCTAATGTTGGTTAGTGTTATTTCTTTTCTACAGTATGATTTAGTAAATACGATGGAGAGTGAAGCTTAGAAAGTTCAGAAAAATTGAGGTCTTGTGTTTATTTGAATTATTCCCATAGATTATGTCCATGCTTGTAGGACTGGCTCTTTTATGGTCTCAGCTATCAGTCAGAGGTGCCCAGGGACATCATTGTGCATTCCTTCTTAGAACAGCCTCTCTTAGGCTTAGGTCTCTCATAGACTTAGGGCAAAAGTATCAGAAACTGTGTGACCAGCAGGTCCAGGGAGGTTATTCCCCCTCTGTACTCAGCACTGGTGAGAGTGCACCTCAAATCCTGTGTTCAGTTCTGGGCCCCTCACCACGAGAAGGATGTTGAGGCTCTGGAGCGAGTCCAGAGAAGAGAAACTAAGCTGGTGAAGGGTCTGGAGAACAGGCCTTATGAGGAACGGCTGAGAGAGCTGTAGTTGTTTAACCTGGAGAAGAGGAGGCCAAGGAGAGACCTCATTGCTTTCTGCAACTACATGAAAAGGAGGTTGTGGAGAGTAGGGTGCTGGCCTCTTCTCCATAGTGACAGGGGACAGGACAAGAGGGAATGGCCTCAAGCTCTGCCAGGGGAGGTTCAGACTGAACATTAGGAAAAAAAATTTCCTGGAAAGATTCATTGGGCACTGAAACAAGCTGCCCAGGGTTGTGGTTGATTCACCTTCCCTGGAAGTGTTTAAGGGACAGGTGGACGAGGCGCTGAGGGGCATGGTTTAGGTATTGATAGGAATGGTTGGACTTAGTCCAGTGGGTCTTTTCCAACCTGGTGATTCTATGATTCTATGAAAACCACTGCCTTTGGCTTCTACTGCTAACAAGAGATCCCTACCTGTCCCAGATTAGATTCAGATTGTGCCACTATTTACACAGATTGGAAAGACTACTGCATGGTGCCTTCAGAAATATGAAAAACCACCCTAACAGCCGCTTAAGTCAGACTAGCTGATCAACGAAGACCAACAAACTGGAGAACCCAACTCTCCCACCCAGCAAATGCAGGGTGGAGGACAGCACAGAGCTGGAACACGAAGCAACAGTGATTGCTTGATGCTTACTGGCTGATATTGCCTTACTGACTGCCTGCGCCACCAAGGCAAGGTTCATTTTGAGTTCCCTAGAATCACTCCTCCTGCTCTTAGACCAACCATAATCATAATTCTCCTTGCAAAAAATAAACTTTAATGAGCAGTTCTAAAGGCACAGCAACCCCAGTTAAAAGATGCCCAATTTGGATGTTGCTATTCGTGGCCAGGCAGACAATCATCCTACAGGCAGCCAGGCAGAGCTGGGCTCATGCCACTCAGCATATCTTCTGGGCAGAGATGCCTCTATCCTCTCCTCCTGAGTCGTGATATTACATATCCAGGCATGCTACTTGTTGTTTTGGTGTCAGCCACTTTGGCATTTCTTTGTAGCAATACCAAGGAGGGGTGGAGGAAATATGCCTGTTTAACTTCAGAGGTGTCAGTCACTACACACAAGCTGGAGTTTGCCAGAATGAATGATATTCTCATGTTCCTGGCAATATTGATCTCCACCAGGGGAGATTTAGGCTAGAGATTAGGAGGAAGATTTTCACACAGAGGGTCATTGGGCATTGGAATAGGCTGCCCAGGGAGGTGGTTGATTCACCTTCCCTGGAGGTGTTTAAGGCACGGGTGGATGAGGTCCTGAGGGTCATGGTTTAGTGTTTGATAGGAATGGTTGGACTCGATGATCCGATGGGTCTCTTCCAACCTGGTTGTTCTATGATTCTATGATTCTATGAAATAAATATCCCAAAAGTGGAGCTTGAAAACATGAGCAGTGTTCAAAGTGACTGAATTTCAGGTTTGCTTGCTTTTTTCTCCCTTTTCTTTATTTTTATTTTGAAAAACAAACTAAGAAAAACACTAAGCCTTTAAAACTGATGTTCCCTAAAGGCCCAAGACACAGATAACTGTATCAGAATGATTCTGTCAGGCCTCCCCATCCATGAGCTGGCATTTGGGGAGCCCTTGCAATTATTTTACTTGCTTATGTCCCCAGTGACTGAAGATGGGAGGTGGTAAAACCCCCACTAGAAATTTAGAAAGGCAACACAGCAAACGTTTTCATTTAACTGCATTTCTAACATCTCCATGGAAAAGTTATTTCCTTAGGTAAGACTTAACATTCTTACCACACAAAAAATGAACAATAAGACTGTTCAGACAATATGCAGTTCTTCACAAAATACATTTGCCACTCCATATCCTTGGTCAGCTTTTCCACAATGGTAAGCGGAGCAGGTTGATAAGTTTGATCAAATCCTTTGTTCTTTATAGAAGTTGATATGTTCTATGCAAAACTGCAGGCTCCCAATGAAAGGCTCTTTTTTTGGCAGTCTGAAGCAGAAGGTTGTGCCAAAGGAAAACCTCTATATATTTGGAGACTGAGAAAATAGTATGAAAAAACATAGCTAGGTATTTTTCTCACTGTACATAAAGACGTAACCCAGTATCACTGTTCCCTGTACTTGAGAATCACAGGTGGAATTGTCCTTGCCAGCCCAGCTGACATCTCACTACATCAGAGAAAACCTTCTCAGCATCTGTCAAATCAGGCCCCATGGAAAACATCGTCTATGTTTTAATACACACTTATGTGTACTTATGTTTTTTTGGTAGCAAACTTCCTTGTTCGAGGCAACAGAAGAAATTGTAGAAAACTCCCCAAGGTGAGGTCTGGTACCAGACTCTGTGCTCCTAATTCTGTTTGAAGTCCCTTAAATATCTTTCATGATGTGAACACTAAGGTTTCTGCTGCCAATTTATAAATAACGTATTTTGAACTCCTGGGTGCAAGGTCTAACTCTGAAAACAGAGGAGCCCAGCCCCCTTCTCTACGTGGTTACTCATCACTCACTGTTTTGGACAAGTTACTCTCAGAAATGGCCTTTTCCCATGTTAACGTGTGAATAATGACTCTTACCTACCCCACAAGCATGGCAACAGCATCAAGAAAGGATTATTCAGTTGTCAAAACCCTTGGAGAACAGGAATTACAGATCTGCATGCAGATATAGTATCAGGCAGAACAATTTTTTTCAGGATAACAAAACAAGTTTCTCAGTCTTATGGTAACATTAAGAACTCGGTTGAGATACTCAAAGCATGAAATCCAGTACATTTCTCTCCTAACAGAAGTTCCTTCATCAAAGGACTATAAAAGGATGAATCACTTTAACCAGTTCATGTGATAAGACAACTGTAATAGGTTATGAGCTTAACTTAGAATTTACTCTGCTTTATGGGTTTAGGTTGGAATTGGAAATGCTTTGTTTGTCCGGAAACTTGAACACACTTGAGAGAAAATTAAGCCGGAGTTGCCAGTATCTGGATGACAACCCAACACACAGGGTATGTTGGAACTGATTCACAGTCTTGGGCAAGAAGTTTATTTTGGGTTAGAAGTGGGCAGGAGAGATAAACTCCACAGAGACAGTATTATGTGAGTCTATGTGCAAGGGCTTGACTTCTGATGTACATATATTTGGCAGTCAGTGCTGCAGATTTGTTTACAGGGTTTCATTTGAGATTTACACTGATCTAGTTCACAGCATACCCACCAGGGTTATTTTGCTTGGGGCTTACTCTTTCCAGCTGCCTTCAGCTTTCTTCAGCTGCTCAAAAGAGATTTCCTAAAAGCAGCTTATTCCTACATTACACTGGGTTTGAATATTTCTGGTGTTTGTCTCTCCACTGCTCTCTCTTAAACCTTGCCTGACTAAGCAAGTGAACAGCAGGCTTAAATATGTTTCTATGTATGCACGTGCCAAAGAAAATACACATTAATTCACCCAAGGCCACGCTGCTCTGCTTTTATAGGAGCTGTAGTCTCTCCTGAGGGACTGTGAGCTTGCCTGTGCTGAAGGTCTCTTGATTGCTGCAGTGTGTTCACCCTTGAGGAGAGGTTACAGGTATTGTGTGCTGCTCTAGACATGCGTCAGATGATGTTAGGCAGAAAGGTTTAATGTATGTCAGTTAGGAATCTAACTCCAGAATCTAACAATGGAGACAGATCTCAGATCCGATTTCACTTCTTTATCTGAATTGTTTAATCCTTTGTCTTACTGTGAATTATTTTATTATTTGCTTCTGCAGCTTGTTATTAAATCAGTGAGTTTAAAATTTGCTTGTATTACACACTGGATGGATGTTTCGCATAAAGTTACATTTGCAGTTGTGTAGCATGTAAGAAATCAGTTGTTCTAACTTAGAGTGAAATTCCAGTAAAAGCAAGTCAGGCACACAACAACCATTAAAAATGCCTTTGATCTCCACTGGCTTGAATCAGTGATATCAGTCTTAAGAGATGAGAATGATCATCTACCAACAGAGAGACTCTCAGAGCCACAAACCCTTTCTAAAGAAAAACTAAGCACTGTCTGGTGATGACTGGGTCTATCCCTGCTCTAGCCCCATTTCTGTGTATTGCACAGAAATGCCATTTATGCACATCAGTCATTCTGCGGTTTTCCTACTGGAAACAGCACAGCCAGGGCTGGCTTTACCACATCAGATGCTACAAATTCCCTCGAGTTAAAAGGACCACATCTCATAAGCTGATATGACCATGTGCTGCACAAAGTCTTCCCTGTTACTTGCAACAAGAGGTCACTAGTCATGGAGTGAGGGAGAAGTGAAGGTAAAACTTGGACTATGAAACACCGAGTTGTTAGGGGTCTGCCCAGGTAGGAAACATCTCCCTGGGAGGTTAGTACATTGTGGTTGTCTCCTGGGGAAGCACCTGGACAACTTGGAGCATAGAAGAGATGTAGCAGGTAGTAGGGAGGTTGGCAATGGGAAGGAGGGAGGATCAGTTCACTGCCAGAGCACGCAAGAACTAGCTCAAGCATGTAGCATAACCAGCAGATGCATGTAGCATAAAGCACAGACAGTTCAAGTGCTCCTGTGAGCTAACCTCAGTTCTTGCATTCCCAGGTCTTAAGTATCACCCTTCTGGTAACAGAGCTGATGAATGTTAAAGAGCATGTGTACTAAGTAATTTTATTTTAACCAGCCTCTTTTGAATCTTCCATTCAAGTGTGCAAGTAATTATTGCTGGTCAACTCTTATGACCATTTTAAAAACAATGATTCATTTTGCACAACCCTTTTCACTTGGGCATGTCACGACTTGGTCCATGAGTGAAGGTGAAGACTACTCCTTCTTTCGAGGTCATGATACTCAGCAGAAAAAATGTGCCTGAGCTAATCTCAGATAGACAGAGACAGATCTAAAATTTGAGCAGATCTTATCTCTGCAAAGCTTCCATATTCTCCTCAGTTACTGACTAAGAGAGTATATATCCAAAGGAAAAAGGGACTCATTTATATTGACTGGCCTTTCCCTCCTCCCATACATATTGGGTAACATCAGGGTACACTTATTCCACATCAGAAACTCTCAGCCCTGCTGCAGCCTAAGTGCTCTCTCATTTAATTATTCAGGATGTCAGGATGGGAAAACACCTTAAAAAGAAAACTCAGAATGATCTAAAAAGAAATTAATAGTTCCATCTTATTAAAAAAAAATCCTGAAACCTTGATGCTATTTTTATTTAGAAAGGTCTAATTCTGGCAATACAAGCTCAGTCATTTCACTAGACAGAAGCCTATAAAAGAAACCAGTGTCACCAACATACAGGGTAATGCTAATGTTTTCTTTAGAAATCAGTCCAACTTGCTGTAACTGAGGCTATACACAGAAGTGTGAGCTACACGTTATTTTAATGTGTGAGAACGGAAGCAAAGGATGGGCTGGAACAATAAATTAGTTGCTTGCTTAAAAAAATAACAAGGGAGGGAGATCACTGTCTTCATCTCCCGGTCACATAATCTGGTGATTGTTTTAAACAAATTAGAGCCAACTGCTTTCTTTCTGTGCATTCAAGTAAAACAGAGTTTTCAGCCAGCAGATATTCGATTTTCCTGGCTAGTTTTTGGATGCTGGCCATGTGTGATTAGTGACCTATTTTCACTGCAATGAGATCAGCTATGTTTGTAGGACCCTGAATCAGCAGTTTTGTCCTTACTCCTGGCTCTGCCTGCCTGAGTGCCAAGCCAGGCTCATTCTCTGAGCAAGCTGCCCCATCGTCCCTGCATAGATCTGTAGGAAATGTCACTCAGTCAAAAAGCAGCTGTATTGGTACCTACAAAGCCAGGACTGTCAGGATCCATGGTGTACAAGCTGCTGATGCTGCTGAACTTGAAATTCTTTTAGGTTTAGACTGGACATTAGGAAAAAAATTTTCACAGAAAGGGTCATTGGCACCGGAACAGTCTACCCAGGGAGGCGGTTGAGTCACCTTCCCTGGAGATGTTTAAGGCACGGGTGGACGAGTTGCTGAGGGGCATGGTTTAGTGTTTGATAGGAATGGTTGGACTCGATGATCCAGTGGGTCTCTTCCAACCTGGTTGTTCTATGATTCTATGATTCTTTGTCTAATTCAAAGAGCCTAAGAACAGAAGAAACCTTTGCTGTTTGTGGGAATTATAATCCTTACTGGATAATGAGGTCAGAAAAAAAACAGAAAGGGCAAAAGGAGTAGTCAGAGAAGGATTCTGGGACTTTAGATTTAGACCTGAAGCAATCTTGATCACAATAACCTGTGGCGGACTCTTGTCTTTGGAAAATGTGCATCATATGCCACCGTTTGTCAGTACTGCACTAATCATCATCTCCTAGTGCAATTTTGAGGTCACCTACAAAGTCTTACGCTGCTGTTTGCCACCAAAGCTCGTCTGTGCAGTGTCTGTACAGGTTTGCTGGTGTTACTTAGACTGACTCATACAGGGATGACTGAAGCCTCAGCAGAAAATTTATGCTGGAAGTGACCCCACAGAGGTCATCAGCTCAGAGCTGAGACTGGGTTGTTCAGGGACCTCAGTCGAGTTTTGGTGACTCAGAATTAAGTACACCACATCTAGGATCTGTTCTTCCAGGACAAAGTCTTGTTGGATGAATATATTTCAAGATGGATTATATATAAAGGGCTGCAATGGAGACCAGAAATCTGACTGCAGTTCCTTGTCACTTAGCCCTGCAGCTACCTGTGCCAGCAGCACAGGGCATTGCACCATCAGGGAGGAGAAGAGCTGGTGGCAATCAGGCAGTGGTCAATCCCTGTCCCCGGTGAGCAAGCAAGATCAAGGGAAGAGAAGGAAATAAAGACAGACAGATTTCCCTCCTAGCAGCCAGGAAAAGGAAAGAGATCAGCAATGGCTCACATCCTGCTGCTGGGACAAAATGATGCTTCATCAGGATTAGGGTTCTGCTTCTCCTCTTCATTTAAATCTGGTGTACTGCCTCTGGGAGGAAGGCATGTGAGAAGGGCTGAATTTGGTCTCGTGGTCTCCAGTGGAATGTGTTGCTGCGTGTCACCTGAAATGCCCTCGCTGTGCGTCACCTGAAATATCGTCACAGTGCTCATAGAGACAGCATGATCACCAGCAACACTGGGATTTCACCGCACATGTCTGTGTGATGAGGTTCTCCACAGTGACGGAGCTTCCATCCAGACCTTTGAGGGGAAAATAATTGACTCTGTTGACAGAGGTCAAAACTAGCTGTGGTGAGTGTTGCATACTGGACTGCCTTTTACTGGAATCCCATGATGTGTAAAACCTACAACTTCTTTGATTTTCACCCAAAAGTACATACAATTTTGCAACAATAATCTGTCTGACGTTATCTCCCTTCATTTTCCTCTGCAGTTCAGACTACCTTACTCGGCTAGTGACCTTTCTTCTCCACAGCCACCCCTGTGTGATCCTGAGAGGCCATTAAAATGCTAAAGATGTGAATTTGAAATAAAGAGGACTGACATCTCTTCCAGCAGACTTCATGGATGCCCATAGCCCAGAGGATTGCCTCCGTTAGGGAAACATCTAAGATTTTGAATTCCAGCTGTGTCCCCTTAGTGCCACAGCCATACTCTTTTTGCTTTCATAATGAGTTGAAATGCGTGCTCTCAGCCATACGACAACAGCATGGGACACTATGAAAAGCCAAGCTCCTTCTGAAACAAGGAGAATTATTTCATTAAGTTAAAATCTCCAAAGACTCGTTTAGGCAGACATAGTAGCAAGAATGACAGAAGCCGCTACACAGGCTGCAGACAATAAACACAGAATTAGGCAGATGGTAAGTACAGGGTTAAACCAATTGCGGTCTCCTGTGTCGGTCACCTTCCTGCTGCCACAGACCTTGAGTAATGTCCTTGAGCCTCTACATGAGTTTTACAAATAGCTCTGCAGTGACTGATGTGTTCGGGCTCTCCTTCTGCATATAAAGCAGCATCATTTCTTTGTTGTTTGCTGCCTCCAACAGGATTATTAGGAAATTTTCCTCCATCAGTGACGAAAGACTCGCAACAATCAAGAGAGCTGCCTTTGATACTCACAGAGGAGGGCAGAATGATCCTGAAAAACGGAGTTGCAGAGAATTCAAAAGAAGTCAGCTAGAAGTCAACACATCTTCAGATTAAGAAAAATACCTCCCCATGGTTGTTTAATTATTAAGCAAACCACTGTTTAAAGGTTTCTGAATAATAACAGCCCTGTTGAAAAAAAAATAATCAATAGCTATGTTTGAAAACAAGATGCTATTTCATTCCTCCAAGGTCATTCTTGGAGGTTTTATCTCTGTGAAAGGCAGAGGAAATAGGAGATTGCTGTGAGCCACCTCTCAAGCCAAACCTTCGGGCGCCATCTAAGCTGTCTCCATATTCTTACACACCTGCCAGCACAGGATCTTTGAACCCCAACTGTGATTTCTTGGTCATAAGGACTAATGAAATCTGAGCTTCAGACTAAAGTTTCAAGAAAGGTCAACCAGATTGCTGGCTGCTAGAAAAATAAGAGAGTACTGCTTGACTTGGAGGAGGGCACCTGCTAAACATAAACTCAAGTGTAAATGGGCTAATAAATGTGTGCGTGCACACACAAACACACACACCCGCACGAAAGGGCAGGATAGAGGCAAAGACTCGAGGCAGGAACATGAGTTATTCATCATTTTCATTGCAAGAGACAACGCAAAGGGATGAAATTAAAGGGGATTTCTGAGAAGTGGAATATGAGCTCCAGTACGGAGTGGTCCCTGGATGGATGAGACCAGCTGCAGGCCTCAACCTGAACTGCAGCTTCCCAGCAGTCCAGCTGCCTGGCCCATGAGACCCATCAGTTACAGCAATGATTTCCTTTCCAAAATGGTGTTATGTGAAGAAAAGCAAAATCAGCAGGGGAAACTTAAATGACTTCTTCATTTCTGCATTTAACTCTGAATTTTCCATTGTGTAAGCAAGCTTGAACCTGGGGAGACATAGTGATCTCAATTTTAAGGTGCCTGAGAACTGTGTGTTTATACAAAGCTGTATTTAGATTAAAATTTTATGACCTCTTAACATGCACTAGTCTAAAAATAACATTAAGCACATGTTTTTTATCACAGTTAAAGCTATTGCAACCAACCCTTTTCCATCCAACATCACACTCAGCTGCTCACTGTTAGGTTGCATAGTAACAATATTCAGCAAAAACAAAAAACACTTCTGGTCATATGAGATGGAGGATGAAGATCTGATAGTGGCTCCAAAAGCTCAATGAAGTCCTTGAAGAAGGATACACAGCTGAACCTGTGGCATTTATCCTGCTGAGTGAGACATAGGAAGGAGGCAGGTCTAAACTGGAGCACCCTGGTACTCAGTCAGAAAATGGGATTGAGTGGGAACCCGCTGTCCTCAGAATCAGCAAAAATTTTTGGTTCCTGGTGCAAAGACACCACAAGTTTGCGCCCTGGTCCAGTCAGCTCCACTCAGCTGATGGAAGTGAGGTAAACACAAGTGTAGTGAGTGCCCTCCAACCTGTCTGTGCTCTGGTCCATCTTGCTGGGAGCTGGGAACCAGGGGAAGTGTCCTTATTTCAGGCTACTGTGTGCCTGGGATATTTGGAAGAAGGACATTAGTGAAGAGCACAAGGAAGAGAAGCAGGTTCTGTGTATGCAAGCACATCTTCATGCAAGTGAAGCAGCATGAAATTACATTAGTGCAATAAAGAATCAGTCCCCAGACACAAAACCATCACATCCTTGGAAATAGTATGTCCATAACGAGCCCTGATGTCTGGCCTGTGTTTTCATCGTGGTCCAGCTCATGCCACTGAGTCTGGTCACCTTCAAGCTTTCAAACCCAGTCTTTCCAGTATGGAAAAAGAGATTGACTCAAGGGTCAGACTCTTCAGAAACACCTTAAGTGACACGAACTTCAGCATTTGACCTACTTACATGAAACAAAACCAACATTTCTCTTCAGTTAATAGGAACAGAAAAACACTGTTCCTCACAACTTTCAGTTCATTTTAGAGGTGACAGCACATGTATTTGGCACTTTGTCAGTCAAGAGATAAAAATAAGATTATAAGGAAAATGCTGACACAAATGTTGGCAGTGCTGCTGGGTATCCCTGTAACACGAGAGACACTCATGATGTATTACTGCAATCAAACCCACCCTGATGAAGGCAACACTGCTTATGGCTACATGTGAGGCACATTAGTGCTATCTTTGTGCTGCTATCAGCTTTGGAAAGGCCGCTGACAATGTGCTTGATCTTAGTCCATCCTAGGTTAGGAGCTCAATTGAAGCAAGTAGCTAAGAGCTTCTGAGCATGGAGGTGTAATTGCACTTCATTGCTGTCAAGGCAAAATTCCCAACGCGAAGTCAGAGGTGGCTTTATACCTTTGTTGCATTTATGAACACCACTGGTGCCGCTCACAGTCCTCAACCATTTAGAAACCAGCAAGTGGAAGTTCGCTAGCATCCTCCTATCTGCTGATGAATTCACTCTGCTCTCTATCAACATTGAGCTAAAACGCATTCATCAGGACGTGCTTCCCAGCATCAGCCCTCAGTGCTCCTGGGACATGCCCTGATCTTCCCCATCTTCCTGCTGCAGAAGGGTAGGCACCAGCATTACAACACATAAGTTTCAAAGGCAACAAATATTCCTCAGTCAGATACAGATGCAGCTGCTGTTCTACTCATTTGGGCACTGGGCAGCTTTGTGTCCTTCCCTGTGCCAGCACATCCAACTAACACCATGTTTGCTACAGGAAAAATAAACTTCTACCCACCTCTGCCTCAACATGACATAGAGGAGGGCTACTGGATGAAGAAAGAGCCAAGGCAGGTGCACCCAGAGGATTTGCTTCAGTCCTCACTGGATTTAGGATGTGCTATATTAGCTGGCTATTTGCTCCCTTCTTTCCTCAGCATCTCTTCATCTCAGCTCCACTTTGATCCTGGCCCTCCAATTTGCCTCTATTTGTCTCCCTCAGTTTTCTTTGCATATTGCACATCTCTCCGCCTGCCTCCACCTTCCCAGAAAAAGTCAAGGAAATTTCATAGGAGTGGTTGGACTCGATGAACCGATGGGTCCCTTCCAACCTGGTTGTTCTATGATTCTATGATTCCATGAAATAACACAGCCTTTGCCACTGTGCTGTGATCCACCTCAGTGGGTTGCGTCTCCCTGCCCCAGTGCATGGCTTGTTATTGCGAGGGCTACAGGACATGAACCATTTGCTGCTTTTACAGTGGGGTGTGTGCCCAGCTGCTCCTATTGTCCTATACAGAATAGGCTTATTACCAGTACTGGCACTGGATTAGTGGCTTTGAAAACGTCATTCAGGACAGTCAGCTCTTTTTGTTATTTTTTTTCTTGCAGTTGTAGGAATTCCATCCCACTCATCAAAGATTCAGTTTGTTACTCAGCTTCCTACACCGACCAAAGGCAGTCACTGATTTCTGGGCTGTGTGGGTGGAAGATGTGCTAGAAATTACACGGGTTTTTTTTGCAAGTGATTTTTTTTTTCCCCCAGCAGATTTTGGTCATTTCTTTACACATGCAGAGAGGGCAGCACAATTCAATGAAAGGCTTCAAAACCACCCAGAAACTGGGTGCAGCTGTTGCCTGTTTCAGTGCTATTTACACTTCTGTCTGTAGGGTTTTTATGCTTTGGTCCTGTGCACCATCAACAGGTAACACTGAATTATCCAAGATTTGTATAAAACACTGTGTAATACTTTGTGAAAGCAGCTGCAAAGAGCAACACTGGCTTGTCCTCTGCCAAAGAGCTGGGCTGACAGGGAGGATGGACCCTTGGTTAGCCCACTGGAGCAAGCTTCCCTCTTCCAAGATTCATTTCCAGCCTTCCCGAAAACATCCCATGGAGGGAGTTTGGGTGCTCTGTGCCAAAGGGGTGTGAACCCAAGCCAGGGGATGTCACAGGGCAAGGACTCTGCCATGACACCAGGGGTCTGCAGGCACAGAGAGAGCAGGGAGGCAGAAAGAATCTCACAGCAGAGAAGAATTTCCCCTTCCCTGGGCTGCAAGAATCACTCCAGGATTTAAAGAGCAAGAGGTGTGTGAAGAACAGATGAAAGCTTGCTTCCCAAGGACTATTGGAATTAAGTCTCCTGCTCCTTATGTTGGTTTAGCTTCTTTATCTCCTATCAAACCCTAACTCTCCTATCACAGAATCACAGAACAACCAGGTTGGAAGGGACCCATCGGATCTTCTAGTCCAACCATTCCTATCCAACCCTATTGGCCCCATCCCAGTACTCCTCCAGCGTTGTTGGCCACAGCTCAGTGAGCACGAGGGGTAATCCAGCCCAGCAGAGGCTGGTGGCATGGCCCAGGGGCTTTGCTTACTGCTGGGATGTCAGTGGAGTGAGGTCACTCCATGCCTTCAGCACTGCAGGGCTGCACAGATGTGCTCCCAGGTTTATGGGGGCTCCAATGCAAATGGTTCTAGCAAAAACTACAGGGGACCATGGACCCCCATGGTGTGCTGTGTTGTCGTTTCCCATGAGGGGATTCAGCTGCACGGTTGTGTGGTCCAGCCTGCAGTGTATGCCATTTGCTGGCCCCCAGACCCTCAATGAGATGCAGGTGGCTGCTTCTCATCCTGTCATACACTTTGCCACAGACAAATTAATCCCAAAGAAAACTAAGAGCACCCTGTGGGACATGTGAGGTGGCAACTTCATCTCCTACATCAAGCAGGATTCTGGCTAGTTCCCCTCACCCTAGCCAGGACACAGTTCCACCTTGTACCACTCACAGGACCCCACAACCTGCAGAAAAGGTGATCCTTCAACCCCTCCATGCTCTGCTGCAAAGCTGAGGAGGCAGCCTGGAGCTACATTTCAAAACTAGGATCTGTCTGTGTTGTTGGTTCCCTCCAGGCCTCTGTGAGCCCATAGCTTCCAGTCTGTGCCCAGCAAGACAATGAGTACCAGCCTTCGCAGCCTAAAGGATGATATGGAAGAAAAGAGGGGTCTTCAAACTTCCGTGGTCCCAGGGCTGCTGTCATGCCCTTGTCTTTCCTCTTTTTTGCTGCCCTTCAGACCCATCAAGTCTCATGCACAAAGCTCCTTTCTCACCCCACATCTGCTTGTAGCACGAACTGTCTGTCTTACATGTCTATAGGTCAGTACCACACTGTTCCCTTAGATCCACTATCCAATATCTCAGACATTACTGCCCAGTCCCAACTGCAATTCACCAGTTTGCTGAACCAGGAGCGTGGATGGAGTCTCAGTCTTGGAGAGGAGGTGTTAGACTTGAAAAGTCAGTGATTTTTTACCACTGAAAATGTTCTCACTCAGTGCTGCCCATAGGACCAGCTGTCCTGTGACCTGGGAGGTCTGTGGAATGTAAGTAGGTTCTCAGCCCATATTAACTTGCCATCTGTGGGACGGACACCTCCCTGCTGAGAGCCTGAGCTACACACATCAGCTCATTTCACACACACCCCCCATTTCACAAATAGCCCCCCAAGAGCATAGATTTGTCATCTCTTCATCTGATTTCCTATAGAAACAACACCAATTCAGCTTTATAAGACAGTACATGCCAATACAATACCTTACCTACCTCTTCTAATTAAGGGACTTATTCAGAGAGGAGGTGAAGCAAATGAGAACAGTAATTAACTGAGAAACAACTTGAGTTGTTCTCTCAATTCCCTCTGCACCAGGATGAAATTGTATTCTGGCTTCCTACAAAATTGCATGTACCACATCAAAAGTAAACACTTAATCTAATATTCTAATTGTGTTTTTAGATAAACATCATGCTTATAAATCATTTTAATGAGTATATAAAACCAGGAGCAAATGCAACATTAACTTTTCATTACCTTTATGACATCCCCTATGGATAAAGCAATTCATTTATGGGTATAACAGCCCCCTCTGCTATATGCTGTAGGTACACAGAGGCAAAAAATAGTGTAGCCGTGGGTGTTTTAGGATATGAAATGGCTATTACTTGCTGATGTGCTGCTTGTAAAAATAAAGGTTATGCATTTAAACAAAGAAGATGGGGACTGAAACATGGATAATTTGATCCATTCATTGAAAAGAAAAGTTTCTTAATTGCTGCCCCCATACAGAAAATGTTCTTAATCAAAGGAAAAGTGAATGGCAGAAATATCTAAGGGAAGTCAACTTCTTTTGACAAGCTGCTAATCTAAAGACTCTCCTGTTACAGTCATATAATCAAATACATTAAAAAAAACCACAGTTAAGGCAAACTAAGCATCCCAATGGGCGGCAACTTCTTAGGCAACAGTAATTCATCTGCTTTCAGAAATGTAGACATATGCTTCAGTATAGAACAGGAACATCTGGGGGAAAATCACAATGTTCTGCAACTCAGCAGAATTTCAACATTGACTTCAAATATATTCAGGCTTTAGGTGGTGTTTCCAGTCCTCTCTCATAGGTAAAAGTCCCTCTTTAGAGCATTTGGTCGACATAATTGGTTAAAAATATAAAATTTTGGTTATCTAAGCAAAAGCAGTATGAAGCTTCTGTTCTTTGAAATGACATACGCAAATGCCTCATAAAGCTTTACAGTACCTCTATTGATTCTGATCTGTCATAGTTTCTTTGCATCTTATTCTGAACTTTATGTTGCAATATTCATACAGCCAATAGGATTTCACACAGAGCTTTGTGGTAGCCCCGTCAAATAATGGCAATGGTGAAGAAAATAAACTCTTCCACTGTATCCTAATTTATTACACTTGACTGAAGGGTTTAGAGCCATCTCTGAGCTGCACAGCTAGTAATTCTCTGCTTCACGGACAGGATGTATTTTCCTAGACGTAAGCTAAATTATTTATATAATGCACAGAGCATATGAACCATCTATTACCTGATACCTCTGAAACAATAGGATGGAAAGCAGCCAGCATTAACCAATCACCCAACTGTCCAGTTACTCTGTGTGGGCAATTTATGTCAGATGCTATATCATCACACTTTGAAACATTTTCCAGAAATAAATCTTGCCCAGTAAGGGAGGGAGTTGTCTTTGGAAAAACTATTTATGTGCAGTGATTTGCCAGCTACAGCACTTTAGTAGGACTTGAGCCAAGCTCTCTCTTCCCCACAAAACAGCAGGGCTGGTGTTCATGTACAAACACACCTGATGGAAGGTCTGAGCCGACGGGATACTGTGTAATTTTAAGACAGGTTTCTGGGAGGTGTCAGAGGTGGTTTGGCCCAGCTTAGCAAAATCAGTTATTGAAATTACAGCTAATTTCCAAACCAACAGTTTGAAAACCACCTTTGACAGGCTTCGCAATGGCTGCTGCAGCTCCTGGCTCAGCAGGGTTTGCAGGTGGCTTGGTTTGCTAGTCTGTTCCCCAGACCTGGTAGCCACCAGCCAAGCAGGAGCTTGTGTGGCTCAACCAGACACCCTGGGAGATGAACA
Organism: Coccyzus lansbergi; assembly: GCA_033558105.1. NCBI lineage: Eukaryota > Metazoa > Chordata > Aves > Cuculiformes > Coccyzidae > Coccyzus > Coccyzus lansbergi. The sequence continues at coordinate 418,460 of JAUMJK010000712.1, forward strand.
ACTCCGCCTCTGGGGCAGAGACAGCTTGGTGCAAAGTCTACAACAAAGAAAATAGCAATGGCAGCTCACCCTTTGCATGAGGGCAGCCAGGTCCTCGGTGTTGTGCTGAGACACACCAGCTGGTCCATAGGGATGTCTCATGTGTGAATGTCACCCAGAGTTTCTGGGCAAAACCAGCAGCATCAAAGCATCAACTCCTTATCCTACACCAGTGTGGGCTTTTTCACCTCATGTGAACATAGTGATTAATCAATTAATCAAGTAACAAGATATTTTGACCAATGAAAATGTTGAAAACTACTTTTTCTTCCTCCCATTAGGCCATTGGTTCTGAGAAACTTCCTGCTCTGTCAGTTTTCTTATCTTGTTTCAAATATGTGCCCCATATGAATGTTTGGGAAATCTTTCATTCCTATGTGTCAACTTTCTACTCTACCAAAGCAAATATATTTACATCAAAGACAAGCTGCCTCGTAAGTTTTCAGCCTTCATCTCATTTTTATTTGAATCTCAAAAGAATTTTTCCTTTGGAAAAGTCAGGCTTGGAGCATTCTTCAAGCTACAAGGTGATGTTATGCTATGCATAAAGCAAACTGGGGCAACAGATCAGCATTGTATGTTTTAATGGACACTTGCACCACATTCACAGAAGGTTTCTGTTTTATCTGCCAGGATATTATACAAAATATATATATGAGGGTTTTTACTGCATATGGAAGAATGCATAAAAATCTGATTTGTTACAACCACAGTGTAAATCTTCAGGTGGCCTCAGCAGGAGTGCCCAAGGGGCATAAAGAAAGTCAGTAATACATGAAAACTAATTGCCTTTTTTCATCTTTTGCTTGCTGCTCTACAAGACCCTGATAACAGGTCACCTTGATAGGATGAACAATTCACAGCTAAGTGTTTGCAATGACAAATTGTCTTTCCACATGTGCCGCTAATCCCTGTTTTCCCAACAGAGCCACTCCGGGTGCCAAAGGTTCCCGAAGAGAACCTTTTGGGATGCTCCACTTCCATCTACAAAGGCAGAGCTGGTGTGCGCAGGCCCTGTTGCTCTGAGAGGGATTTCTTTCTTTACAGTTGCTCTGTCCTTTCTTTCCATTTTCAAATCAGCCATTCTTTTCCTTTCTTCCTGCCTCTCTCTTTCCCTTGGTTTCCCAAGTCTTTCTATGGCTCTATTCTTCATTTCTTTCCTCACCCAAACTTTCATTCTGTCCACATCTTCCTTTATTGTCCTAAAAAATCACTCCCCACCATGCACTACTGATCCAGAAGAGGAGCTGGTAGTAGCAGGACCATCTTGTTCCTCCAAGACCTCTCTTCTACTAATCCTTCTTCCCCATAAAGGTCATTTAAATCCTACAGGAAGTAATGATTATTGAGGTTATGAGTCAAACATGGCAGTATCCCTTTTCCCTGTATGTTAACTTAAACAAAGGCTTCAGCTTAGTAGGGGTTTTGCTAAAGCACAGGAGGATCTCTAACTTTTCTGGACTACACAAAATTACATTCCTACAGCTCCAATGATATGCAACACTTGAATACAATTATTAGTAAGAAGTGTTACTCAAATTAGTTCACGGACTCTGAAGAGGTTTGCCGTGAACATAAGATCAGATATCTCCCACACAGATATGTCTGAATACTTGAGGTCTCTCCCCTCCTTGGCATGATGTTCAGATCTCTGTATGAATTTACCAGGCACGGAGCTCACTCTGGTGGTGGGCACTGCAGTTAGTTCACTTCCCCTCTCTCTGCTATCTCTGTCAAGTCTTCTGTTGATATTCAAAACCAGAGGTGAGATACATGCAGCTGGTGACCCATTGTTTTTTAACAGAAGGGATCAGACTCTGGTCAGAATAAAAATGGTAGATCATCGATTCAGTTGGTATTTTCACTTGCTCTTAAGTTGAGGTTCACATAGCCAAGGAGACCAAGGAGAGTCACTAGCTGAATTCTCTCAGCGTGCAGGAACAAGGACTGTAGCTAGTTTCTGACTGAGCAAACATGACCGGCAGCAACCCTGGAATATGAGTCCTTAGCAAAAGGAAGGGAGAAAAGCAGGGAAGATGCCCATCTTTCCTTCCAGCCCCAGCAATCTGAGCCACATTCAGAGCATGCTCTCACCACCCCGATTCTGAGAGGGCAAAACTCAGAGCTGGTTAAACCACTCCTATGAGGGAAAAAAAATCTGTCCAGTTTCCAAAACAGCTATTGAATATGTGGTGCTTTGGATCTCTCTGTTCTGCAAACGCTGAGATGACACATAGGGTTCAGCTTAAAACAGATAATGTGTGTAATGTCCTTATAAGTAGATACTGCACTTGAATTGCTTTATAGGCATGATGAGACCCTTTGGTCTCAGTGAGGAGGTGGGATGTGAGGATTCCCTTGACATGCCTCTTACTCAATGGGAAATAGAGATCATGTACGTTCCCTCCACTTCCAGCACCAGCACTGTTCTTCCTCTCCCAGCAGGGTCACAGGCACAATTCAGAAGGCTCCCAGAGAAGAAACCAGAGTGCATGTTTAACATGGCACCAATAAGTAAGGGGAGGGAGGGTTCCATCTCCACATCTTTGCTCAGGCTTGGCTTTTGATGTCTCTTCTCATAGTCCCAGAGAACTCCAGAAAGTCACAGGAAGTGGGTGCCTTACTACATAACCTACATTTGATCCAAGATTCTTTCTAAATTTTGTTTTCTTCATGCTCCTTTCTACAGCAGAGGAATTTTCATACTGTAACAAGTTCTCCGCATCTTTTCAGGAGAACCAACCCACCTAACTAGGAAATTATAGGACCATTACGAAACAGGAGAATAACTGCTTGACTGCTTATCTCAATGATCATTTACTCTATAACTGAAGAGGCATATAGTTGTGAGACAGGAATGTATTTGCAGTTCATTGCTGACCTTTTTAACATCTGGTAAAATCACATTATGGAACTTTTGAAAATTTATTGTCCCCATTTAGCAACGTTGACATTTCGTGATTATTGTCTCTGGAAAATCTACTGGCACTGTCAGGCAGAAAAAGTTCAGAAATTGCTTCCAGGGAACAACAACCCCCTGATTTTTGGAGTGTTAAATACTAATAGACCTTTTTCATTGCATATTTTTAATACACACACCCTCCCCCCCCCAAAAAAAAAAAAAAGAAAAAAAAAAGACAAACAAATTGCAAAGCAAGGCTGAAAAAGGAAAGGAGAAAAATACCCTTGATTAAATGCAATTCATCACAGGGTTTCACTCACAGCTGGCTGAAGTCAATGGTAAAAAGCATCATTACTTCAATTCAAGGATGATTGAGTCCAGGGACACTCTGAGACCAATTCTGTGCCAGTTGGGGCTGGCGGCAGGTGGAAAATCGCTCAGAGTGGTCCAACTGGCAGCAGAGCAACCACGCGTAAGCTCATGAAAGAGCTGCAGGCAAGGAGCCCCAGCAATTAGTGCTTGTGGAACTTTTCAAGTGGTTGGACCACACAAGCAGGCTACGCATACAGGTAAAGGAGTAAGGATGGTCCCATGGAACTCTTTGAAATGCCAATGGCAGATAGTGCTTTTTGTACATGGCCTAAGGAGATGCTTCTCAGCAGGTATCTAGCACACAGCATTGATGAGGTTGAGCCACTGCATGAGGTAAAACCTCTAAAAAATTGTCAGGAGTAGCTTGACATGGTCCTCAGGATGATGTGGAGAAACCTTTGCTAAGATACTTCAATGTGTTCATGCACAGTAACAAAACATTACTGGAGAATAACCACCTGCATTCATAGAATCATAGAACAACCAGGTTGGAAGAGACCCATCGGATCATCGAGTCCAACCATTCCTATCAAACACTAAACCATGTCCCTCAGGACCTCATCCACCCGTGCCTTAAACACCTCCAGGGAAGGTGAATCAACCACCTCCCTGCACAGCCTGTTCCAAAGCCCAATGACCCTTTCCGTGAAAAATCTCCTCCTAATCTCCAGCCTAAATCTCCCCTGGTGGAGCTTGAGGCCATTCCCTCTCGTCCTGTCCCCTGTCACTTGGGAGAAGAGGCCAGCTCCCTCCTCTCCACAACCTCCTTTCAGGTAGTTGTAGAGAGTAATGAGGTATGATTCCTTGTTAGGTGTCATGTTTTTCCTGAACTCTCATTTCTCAACAACCTTCCTTTTCAAACACTGTCAGCCTCCCTTTGCAAAATTCTCCTTTCCTCCCTTAAATTTTTTCACTGAATGACAAAACAGTAGCATTATGCTTGTAGAAATCAGGGTTTGGGGTTTTTTTGTACAGCAGTGAAAACCTTGCTGCTGTGTTAAAGAGCTCTTAAGATTCAGAGTAATATTGATCCATTCCACTGACGAGATGAGGCAGCAGGTCTCAGCTCTCAGAATGCACGTGTTCATGATGCGTCAGCGTTTCTGAAGGAATTAGTTATTCAGGCTTGCAGCTGCTGCAGCCAAATGCATAGTTAGCTACCCAGTTTACCACTGGAGGACACGGGTTTTCCAATACACTTAGCTCGCTATAAAACCATTAATGAAAACCTAAAAAAATCTTTCTGAACTGCAGGTACAACAAGAATCAAGAAATAAAAATATTTACAGCCTTTCAAAGACCTCATTTTCAGACTCTATTTACTATTGCAGTTGCCAACAAAACCATGGAGTAGAGCAGAGATCATGGCAGCATGTGGCTCAAAATATGTACAATTCTTCAAGTGGAAATGCTGAAAATATTGCTTTACATTTCTATGACAGTTCTTAAATACTGTTATTTAGTACTAGCCAAGGACTGTGGTGATTTCATTGAAATATAACGGTCTTTACAACCATTCTTCTAAATGTGGTGACCAATCTAACAGAATGACTTTATGAAGTGTATCTAGTCATTACAAGACAATGGCCTTGACTCAACTGAGCGTAGTTTACAAGCTGCTGTGTTTCACATTGTATCTTTCTTTCTTCAGGTTTTGGGGAGTTCTGAAGGACTCTTCAGTTACTTTTTATTTGATATTGCTACCTGGGATAAAGGCTAGGAGTCTCCTTTCAGAGAAAGTTGCATTTGACTTCTGTGATTTTGGCTTTTTAATGACATTTTAATACTTCTCATTATCACTCCAAAGCGCATATGGATTAATAGAATAATTTCAGCATTTTAAACATTTAAGCATTCTTTGATAGTCAAAGATAATGCAGATAGAGCACACAAGCATCTCCTTACAATACTCTGTGTGCTGTAACTCATGCAGTCTCAGTTGATTCTGCATCTGGTCCAGGTCTGAGTCCAGCTAATGGAAATGAGATAATTGCAGTCATGAGGCTAGATGTTAGCACACTCCTGAGCACCCCAGTACTAGAATTGCAATGGAGATTTCTGCTTGTCCTGAGAGGCAGGTGACACATCAGAGTGATTCTTCTTGGAGGCATCACAGCACTTCAACAAGCAACCAAGAGTACGCCAAAGAGCCACTCTTAGGTTCAATATATAATAAATAACCCAAAGACAGAGTTGTCCCTTTACTGATGAATTAAAATATCTAGTTTAATGTGGCTGCAGCCAACTAGGACATTTCATTTCTTCATGTGTGGTTGGTCTTTTTTTTATTTATTTGGGTCCTTGTTACCAGTCACTAGAGAGATGTTTTGCAGAAGGTAGGTTTGGGAGGACAGGCTTGGCTGCACCAATCTTACTTCCACCCTCCGAGAGAGGTACAATCTCTTTTATTCATCTTCTAAGAGGGCTATGCTGCTACCTCATGCTAGCCTGATTATTTCAAAGACAAAAAGAGTTCAAAAGCAAATTTAAATTCATTAAAATTGTCCTCACTAGGATGTAACCACCTCAACAGAAAGTTAATTGGCAAAGGCTGTAGGGGTGGAAGCAAGTACAACCCCAAATTTGAAGTCAATGGCTCAAAGCAGTTGCCTATGACAAGGAAGGGGGTGCCGAGGGTGCCCAGAAGTTTCCCAGCTAGCACCACTGGCCTGGTAAAAGTGCCACAGTGTCAGCAGGAGGCCTGAGAAACAATGAGGTGGCCCAGGGTGCCTCTGGTGACAGTGACACTCTGATGACCTGAAAATCAGACTCTGCTGAAGAGCTCTGCAGGGATGTTTCCATATTGCAGAAGCATCTACACTCCTCAGCGTTGTCTCTGCTTTCCTTCCCCTGACCCAGTGAGGTACTGCAAGAGCTGTTACTTGAGACCACCAAGCAGATGTTATTTTCCTACAGAAAATAAAAAGGCAAAGGCTGCACTGTACTGCAACAGCCATGGCGTGATTGAACTAAAACGCAACAGCAGCTAAATAACTATCACTTTACTCCATTAGTCCACATTCATAAAGCAGAGTTATCAGCACTCAGTGACTTCCAACAATTATTTTAAATGTTTTTTTAAATGTGGTAATGGGGAAAATTTATGGAGTGTTTCTAAAGCAGCTTGTTTCTAAAGGATTTATTCATCAACTGCTCATTTATCCCTATATTAACATTTGCAAGTCAGCTTTTAAGGAAATTCTGCATATTCCCACTCGTAATAAATAGCATTTCAAAATATGAACTGCTAATGACTAAATATTGTTTAGAAAGGAGCAGTTTGGATAGTCATTTAAGAAAAATGTTTGTGTAAAAATGGAAAGTGTGCTCCCCTCTTCAGGGAAAATGGAAAAGAGGTTTGACTTTTTAATGGTAGGGATGGATTCAAACGCAAGCAGCCATGGGCAAGCAGTATTCTGTCTGCTTAATTATTCTCAAGACACCGAAACAATGGGTTTCTGATCTCTGTATCTGAGCTGTAACAACACTGTGTTACTTTTAAAAAGATCCCTTCCATTAGTCTGCTATATGTTAAGAGCATCGCAGTGATGTCCAGTCATAGGAAATAAATAAGTTCTCCAGCTTGAATATGGGAAAATAAGTAGAGGTCAATGGGACAGTAGGGTCCAAGGTGCCTGCAATGTATTGCTTACCATCACTGCTCCCAGACCAAGAAAATTTGGTGATGGCATTACAGCTGCTCTCTGCCAACTACTGTGTTACAAGTAGGTGCCAACTGTTCAGGGCACATTTTGGACTACGCTCAACACCTGAGCATTTGAAAGTGCATGGACTGCATTATTTGCTCGCTCTCTCTAATTAATATGCCTAATGAACCAGTGAACTGTTTGGAAATGCCCCTAACTGGGGCCCCTCAGCACAAGAAGGATGTTGAGGATCTGGAGCAAGTCCAGAGAAGAGCAACAAAGCTGGTGAAGGGGCTGGAGAACAGAACCTATGAGGAGCGGCTGAGAGAGCTGGGGTTGTTTAGCCTGGAGAAGAGGAGGCTGAGAGGAGACCTCATTACTCTCTACAACTACCTGAAAGGAGGTTGTAGAGAGGAGGGAGCTGGCCTCTTCTCCCAAGTGACAGGGGACAGGACGAGAGGGAATGGCCTCAAGCTCCGCCAGGGGAGATTTAGGCTGGAGATTAGGAGGAAGTTTTTCACAGAAAGGGTCATTGGGCATTGGAATAGGCTGCCCAGGGAGGTGGTTGATTCACCTTCCGTGGAGGTGTTTAAGGCACGGGTGGACGAGGTCTTGAGGGACATGGTTTAGTGTTTGACAGGAATGGTTGGACTAGAAGATCCGATGGGTCCCTTCCAACCTGGTTGTTCTATGATTCTAACTGAGAATGTGCTAGAATAGCAACAGTTTAGATGGTAGCACAGGAGTGTGTCAGACTCATTCCCAGGCACACAGGGTAGGTGAAAGAACAGACACTGAAGTCCTACATTTTAAGTCAATTCTACGAGATTGTCTTAGCCAGCTTTTTCTTTTAAAAAGCTAGAAGGGTGTGAAAACTATCCAATATGACCTGTAAGAGATCTCAAAACTAACGCACAGAATCTTTCACAGGTCCAAATAATAAGGTTGATGTTCTCCAGAGCAGCTGGAGGACACCTGCTGGTTTAGGCACACATAATCTCTTCACATTCCTTCAAAATTATCATAAGATAGAGTAATTACAAGATATTTTTGTTGCACTTTCTGTAAAGCTCCAAGTCAAAGAACTGGCTTAAAACTTTACTTTAAAGAAGAAATATCAGAGAAATTCACATACCACCCTGCACCAAAACACCCATGGGGACAGATGGTTAGACTGAAAACGTCCACTGGTGGCTTCTAGTCCCCTTATTAGCCCAACCTTGATCCTGGTCTTCTTTCTGGATGCAAGAAGTACGTAATGCTAGCCTGGACCCTAAATTCATGGCTGAAATATGCATTTTTGAAAAAACTTTCTTATAAAGCACACTGCAACTGTCTATAATTACAGTAACATACCCGTGTGAGTTTTCTTTTTCCGTCATCCATGGTAGAATCAGATCTATTCTGTCCCTACTTCTAATAAACCAAAGCTATTGATCAAAATCTCAAAATAAAGTGGCCAGGAAAAATTTTGACTCAGCAGCTCTGAAGGTCTCGATTCCAACATGAGCTATTGCTTATAGTAGCAAGTAGTAGTAGCGTTATTTATACCACAGTAGAAAACTTCAATTATATTTAGCCATGTCATTACATCTGCTGAGGTGCAGAATTCCCGGGGCTTTGTCTGCACTTGAATAAATATTACTAATAGACACTGACTTGATGCAAGAGCTCAAGAAGCTGCTAAATGGAGACCACGCTCAGCCTCTGTTCAGATACAGTAGTTTGGTCTGGGTCCCACTGAAAGTATTTTTGTCACCATTCTCCAGTAAAGACAAAAGCTGTGTTCTCTGGTGATATTTTCCATAATATCAGTGCTTCATTCTTTCCGCAAAATGCACATCTAAAAATTGATTGGTCCATTATGAAGGATTGGAGAAGTAATGCACAGTAATAAATCACTTATCCCATCCAAAGCATAGATGTAATCTTTAGAGGCTTAAACTGAGCTCGAGGAATATACCTGTCTTCTTCGCAACTGAGAATTCAGAGTTATGATGCTTAGAAGAGTGACTGTTGTAAGATCTTTTGCTATTGTATGGTGGAAAGAAATATGGATTTGGACCAGCATACACTTTTCTTTACCTGACTATTGCCAGCCCCATGTGCAAACAACATGGTGCGATGTCCATGTGGCCTCCGTGCCTGGATGTTAAGGGAAAAATTATGGGTGCTATTTCTTATCAAGTGTGATGGAGTTCCTGAAGTTAACCCAGTGTGGAAGGAACATACTTTTGGCCAAATAGACATAAATGACAGTGTTGAAAAAGATGCAATTTTGTTCCTTCAAAGAGCCAGTGACTACTGCAGTATTCACAGAGTATCCATGTTAGCCTCTGCACTAGCTGTTAGGAGTATCTGACGTGAGGGAAAAAGAGAAAGCTGGGGATGTTTAGCCTGAAGAAGAGAAGGCTCTGGAATGGGGAATCTCACCCATGTGTATAAGTACCTAATGGAGGGTGGATAAAGGCAGCAGGACCAGGCTCTTCTCAGCAATACTCAGGGCAATGCTCTAAAAGACTTCATACTCTACTGAGCTCACGCTTAGCTTCTGTAGCCCTTCTGGGAGGCTCCAGAGATTTATTCTTGACAACTTAGTCCCAAAGGATTTTTTTTATCACTGGTATGGGGTAGCTCCTTTGCTGGCGATGTGGTGCTAGCTTGTAATCTGGATGGATCAGAGAATGTCCCACCTTACACATCCCTCCAGCCACACACCTATATTTATTAAAGCCTTGAAAGCAGTTATCTGTGGCTCCTTAGCAGCCTCACACAATCTCACTGTTTCTCCTCCAGCTGCCTCGCTTTTGGCAGTAACTCATTCCCAGATTCAGGATGCTTCCTCCTCTTTAAAAGATAATCTTTATTGTCAAGTCAGTGCTGCACAATTGATAAAGCAGCCCAGATGGTAAGAGCTGAGACAGATAACCTCGGCAGGGATGGAAAGGGGAACAATAGTTTTGTCTTCAGCTACTGCTGTTCCTGTAACTATTCCGAGGCTAAAGCAAATGATTTATAAAGTAACTGACATCATGGGAAAATATGATTTTCAGAAGTAACTGACATGACAGAGTCACAGAGGATCCTTGGTCCTTTTGTTACTTGTTAATACACATCTTGTGCATCAATGGCTTCTGTAGCCACAGAAGATCAGAGCAGACTTATGCCCCCAGTTGTTCACTAGAATAAATATCAGCAAGGAACTGGATGTGGCAAGTTCACATCCAGGAAATCACAACACAGTGAGCAGAGTTGTAAAAATTGCAAATAAAGGTCCATTTTAGCCACAATGATGTAACACAACCTCTTTGCACTAGAGAATCATAGAATAACCAGGTTGGCAGAGACCCACTGGATCACCGGGTCCAACCATTCCTATCAGTCCCTAAACCATGCCCCTTAGTACCTCGTCCACCCTTGCCTTAAACACCTCCAGGGAAGGGTGAATCAACCACCTCCCTGGGCAGCCTATTCCAGTGCCAATAACCCTTTCTGTGAAAAATTTTTCCTGACGTTCAGCCTGAACCTCCCCTGGCAGAGTTTGAGGCCATTCCTTCTTGTCCCATCCCCTGTCACTTGGGAGAATAGGTCAGCTTCCTCCTCTGTACAACCTCCTTTCAGGTTAGTTGTAGAGAGCAATAGGGTCACTCCTGAGTGTCCCCTTCTCCAGGCTAAACAACCCCAGCTCTCTCAGCCTGTTCTCCAGCCCCTTCACCAGCTTCATCAGAGAAGCAAACTTCTTTTTGAAGTTTGCAACGTAGGCTCTGCCAGCAAGGGTAACCACCAAGCAATCCACTTGTCCCATCCATTAGAGCAGTTCCTGAGTGAAAGGAGCAGAAACCCTGTAAACATGCAATATAAACAGCTTTTATATTTGTCCCATTCCGTTCGTAGCTGAAATGCATTCAATTGTTGCCAACCATCATTTTCTGCTTCGAATTCCTCAAGCCCTTTCCAGTTTAGATGTACCAAGGGCACAGCAGAGGCACCCCTTGCCTTAGTCATCTTCTGACAAAAGGATGGTACTAGGAGTATTTCTATATGAACAAGAAAAAAACATTATCACATTGACTTTTTTTGCTTAACTGGTATGAACTGATATTTTACTCTGCACCATCACCATCTTAGTAAATAAATTGCTACTTTGATGCCTTAAATCCAGCCTGTTCCTGCAAGACAATACCTGTAGCTGAAACCAGATTCTGGCAAAAATATCAAGTTCTGATAATATCTTAAGCAAACTGAGCATTTTCATGCCTGGGTAGTAAGACAGCATAAGAGTGCATGTGTAGGTTTAATGTATCTAAGTGCTATTTTTTCCATTATTTTTCTTTTTTTCTTAGTTACATACCAAGCTCTAAAAATCATGGCTGAAACCAGTTTCCTTCAACATTCTTCATCTATGTTGAGGCAGAGGAGCACCATGTTTTAATACACCCAGCAAGCACAAAGAGGCCAGTTTCTATTACCATGCAATTAAAATCATTCTTAATCATCATCTTCAAAAGCTTTTTCAGTTTCGTTCAGCACCAAGTACAGAAATTTGCCGTAATGGTCAAGAATTTTTGCTTGGGTGTCTTTTTTTATTTGTTTCTTTATGGTTTGTTGTTATTAAAAACAACAAACTCCCCACATCTGTATAACACATTTTATTCCAAATAAAATTCTTCTTTTCCTTTAGCTCTTGAAACCCATCCCAAAGAGCATCTGATCCAGCAACAGCGTTTATTTGGGTATTTGCAGCATGCAGTGTAAGTCTGGCCCCTAAAACAACCTTGACACGTGCCTGGCAGCTCCTGACAACTGCTGCGCAATTACCTTCCCCTGTTGGCCTTATTTTTGCGTTGCAGGATCGAATTGCATCCAGTTTGTTACTATTACTATAGTTATTCTCCTTATGGTGACTCCAGAATGGAAATCCCAGTCCCCTCAGCATAACAGAATATTATGGGTGGAGTTGGGGGCTTGCTGGGGTTTTTGGGGTTGTTTTACAGTCAGATTCTAAATCAAAACCTGATGATATTTTGTTGGATAGTCCATTTAATAAAGCTCTCGCTAATCATGGTAACTTAAAATAGAAACATAAATTTAAAAGGTACCCTTTTTTATATATATATACTCCAGATCTGAAGAGTAAACCAGTGTATTGTTACCCAGACACCTCAGTTTTAGCACTTTCAGGTAAGAAATAACATCCTCGCTCACTCAGAGGATGTTAAAACACTGCTGACACTTCACTCTGCTCCCCAGAATCTGATATCTAGTTTTGTTAGGTGTCTCAATGCCATTCCATGCTGAATGCCTGGGAGAAGGGAAATTATTAGCAAGGTAGAGAGAAATCATGGAATTATGCTATAAAACGTGCTTTGTTTTAGCCATGTAACTCAAGACCCAGTGGTTTAGTTCCAGGCATTGTAGCAGTTGTGACCATCCGGACCTCTTCACCACCAAACACTCAGCTGTCAGACAAGATTACTATGGTCACCACCTACCTGCATAAACTTTGCCAAACTTTATAACACAAAAAGGTTTAGAAATGACCTGTAAATAATTGAAAAGGAACTTTGGAAGTGAGACAGTCATAACAGAAAGCTTCCGCATCTTGTCAAGAAAAAGAAAATCACAACATCCCTTTCAAATCCATTCTGCAATTTCTTATCTGCAAAAAAAAAAAAAACATTTCTCCCCTTTGGTTGGTATTTGTTACTGAGGTTGCAGCGCCATCTCCTGGAAGACAATAAGTTGCTGGAATTGCTCCTGAAGTTTAATTTTCATTTAACTGTGTTCATATAGCCACCTAATACGTTAGATTCTTCCATGATAGTGCAACAAGGTGAAGGAACCAGATAGGCAAAAGACTATATTAACCTTTTTTTTTTTTCTCCTCAGTAAACATACTATAAACCACCAAAAAGAACATAGGAAAAGAATGGAGATATTGATCCAAGCTATAACTGAACTGCTTGAGAGAAATCATTTATGCTCCATTTTTAAGAGCTAACAGCAGATTTACAATTACAGAAGCAGCACTGGGAGAGCACAAATGTGCTCAGATTCCATTCACTGATCCAAAGAGAACTTAAAGGGCTTCTGGTTCAAAGGCGTGAAAAACAAGAGGGTCCAAAAGGCTAATACTAAGATGAAATTAAGGCACTATCAACAAATTAATACTTCATATTTAAGCTTGATTTCCTCACAAAACGACTGACATAGTAGCAAAATGAATGGCACATAAAAATGCCAACTGGAATTAGCTTTTTAAATAAAACCATATAGCAATGTTTTATTTAAATATTTAGCACTGGAAAAATATCAAAAAAATGTCATTTTTTCAGATAACTGAAACAATTCCCACAAACACAATACTGATTATATGCATCTAAGAAGAACTGTATCTTCAAAAAATTAAAATATTGAAAGCCTGAAAAAATAGGAAAACTCACCCCCTCCTTAGATACATGTGCATATGTACACGCAGGTACCTAGTGGAGATTTCAATGTGTTAAATTCAATACGCCATTTGAAAGAACAGAAAACACTGCTGCAGCTACAATATAATGTTAATATTCTTAATCCTGCAGCTATAAATAACATTAATACTCTTAGGTACTTTGTTATATTCATGGCACATTCTGCAAACTTCATTATGTTATTATACTATTATCTGCAGTCACTACTGAAGTTATCATGAAGGAACAATAGTTGTTCCAAGAGAAATAACATATTTTGTGTATTATCCCATTGAGTAGGATACCCAGTATGCTTGTTACCACAACAGCTGTCAGAGGAAAATTAAAAATAAAGTAATAGGATTAAAATACTTGTTATGTAAAAACAATTTTTCTTTCATCAAAAGGTTTCAGGGCTTAACGTTTAAGGATCTTTCTGGAAAACACAAACCCAGGAAAAATTATAGTTCTTTTTTATGATCTAATCAATGCTATATAATAGTCTTGGGGCATCACGACTCCCGCTGGAAAAATCAAAGTAACTGCAGTGACTAAAATTTTATTCATAAACCCCTGCCAAATGGGTAAGTTAAGGTTACAGGAATACCTTGTACACAATGCAGCAAATTGTTTTTGAGCACAAAAATAACCTTCAGCACTGTGCTGTATTTCCCAACATATGATCGTGTATTTACTTATACAGCTAGGCAGAAATATTTGGATTTTTCTTTAGCAAAGGCCATTGATGAGCAATGAAGACAGATTTCACTGTGAATCGACCCTTCTTCAGCCACACAGCCAACCAGCTGTAAGCACAGATTTATCAAAGATGCTCCTGATGCTGTTCTCAGACGCTGTACTTCTAATAAACCTATTTCCACTACTTTGTCAAAGAAATATCTGGTCTGCGAAATGGAGTACATTAACTATGACATCTTTGTGGTCAAACATACTACTCTGTATGCAGTCCTCAGACATTTCCTAGGGCTTCTCTGTTTGTGTAACATCAGCTTTGTCAGAAATGAATTCTAGTTTTATTGCTATAGGCTGAACTGTGGATAAAACTATACAAAAGTATAAGATTTAATCAAGGCAAGCTAGACTGGGTTTTGTAGTGACATAAAGCAAACAAATATTAACAATAAAAAGATGTAATCCGTTTATAATCTTAAAGTGCATGTATGGGAACATCTCTCTTGTAAGCAAACAGTAAAGCAGTACAGAAATAATGTGGTGACATTTAAGGCTAACTTGTATTATATTCTTTACTTTTTCAAAGCACTATCCAGAGGGATTAGTCCTTGATGTGTTCAAGCATTAGCTGTGTCCTACAACAGCAGCAGGTCACTTTCTGAGGAGAGGTGGTCTCCTTCAAAGCTGATTTAAATAGGTTGCTAAGTAAGTCTGCAAATATATAATTTTTTTTTTTGTAAAGCATAAGTATACTTGATTTTAAATCATTTTCATCAAATAGGCCATGTATAAGCTCAAATAAATAGAGATTGAACACAGAGTGAATGTTCTCCCACTTGTTCATTTATACTTCTAAAGGCAAAAGGTAGGAGAAACATCTGAACCCATTCCTGAAGAATGTTTTAGCTGATCCTAAGAACTGTGCATCATGGCTCCTTGCTTTACTTCATCAGTTGACACAGCAGCGTTTTGAAGTTTCCTTTGTTAGAGATAAATTTCCCTTACTGGAATGATTAGTATTTTTAACTACTAGTTTCAGCTATTAAATGTTGTCACAGGAATTATTTAATATTGTGTTAGGTGAGTTCTCAAAAACATCAGTGAAGCAAGACAATTTTTAGAATGAACCTTCCCTTGAAAATGTAATTGTGCACGTACTAAAACTACAATTAAAAATCTATGTCAAAAGCAAAGAGTACTGCATACTTACAGCAAACTGGATAGACCCGCAAATGAGCAAAACTCAACTACATTGAGTAAAACAAAGCTCTCTTACATCTAGTTACTTACCTGTTCCAATGCAAATTGAATGACCAGACTTTATTCTGCTCCACAATCGTCCCCATCTTACAACAGCACATTTTGCTCAGCAACCATACTACACACAGCTATGTGCATGGGTTAATAGGCACATCATGAAACAGTTCCCCAGTTCTCATATCTGTAGTACAGAACATGTTTTGCTTATATGTCGCAAAGCATATAAAATCACACCTGTATTGTGACTGCAGCCTTTGGGTTGTTCTTAGGCAGGTCTGATTCTCTTCCCAAATTCCTGTAGGTTTCAAGACACTTGTTCTCTCAACTGGGAGGTCTGATCCCACACAGATACACAGGATTATACTGGGTCTGTTTGGTCAGCCATGCTAGACTTTTTTAGTGCCAGGGCACCAAGGCACCCCAGCATAGTAACCCATACTTCTACAGAAGAAAATTCATTATGTCCTGCAATGTTGTTCTTGACCTCCTTTTACAGAAGTGCTTAAACCTGCCAATGGAACCTTTTCTTTCCCATCCTTCCATACGTTAGAAGATACACAGGAAAAAAATAAAACTAGTCAGCTGCCCAGCTGTTTCTGCACTCTTCCCAAACCATCCTTCAAATTTATCCGACTTTAATGAAAGGGAAATTTGATAACATGTAGAATATTTTGTTGATAGCTAAGCTATGCAAAGTCTTATGGCAATAAATACCGAATGACACCAGTAATAAGAAAAAAAACAAAACAAAACAAAAAAGACCAACAGCAAGATAGTATCAATTCACATTTCTATATGTCAGCCTGCCCTTGCCCTCCTTGTTAGTTTCCTGAATCAGCCATTTTCACCCACCAAACAGACCTGAAATAAATTATTCATGGACCACCAGAGATTTCTACAATTTCACAGAATTTGTATTCCTTACCTACCCCTTGATGATATGCAACTGTTTCAACCTGAATACATCTATTCAAACTATTGAGAAACCACTACCTTCCTCCACAGATAAGCAACCTCTCCATTTTTATTCTAAAACTCTACACAGAACAACTGACTGCATAAAGCTGAAAGCCACAATCAGATTTCTACTTCAGAATTCTTTTCTTCCTCCTGGAAAGATTTTAAGGGTGAGGTGAAAGAGGAGAATGATCCTGCAGGAATCCAATACCAACACAATTACAAAATTGTGCTTTTTGGTTTGTCTTCAAAAGCTGGGAGTGAAGAACAGATCAACTGAAAAAAACCTGTCAAATTCTTTTCAAAAGACCTGCAACTGCCATCAGTGTATCTGCACTTTCCAAAAATCAAAACACAACAGTGTATAATCTCCCCTCTCAAGAAACTTTTTAATCTTTCCTGTTAGCTATTCAGAGTTACAAACAGTCTTTTTATTACAGCTGAATTCAACCCACTTTGTATGCCCAAGTTGGTACTATGTAAGAAAACAGTACAGAATTTAGTGTTTAACTAGAGTTGCCCCTTGCCAAGGTACTAAAATCAACTATCTTGTCCATCTGCAGCTTCAGCTCCGTACTTCTAATTTTGGTGATGAGAATGATTTTTTGCAAACAAATTATGATTCAAACCAGAGATATGGGTTTTCAAACCCCCGGGTTAGGAAATACAAGAACTCAGTGCAACTCAGCCACTTCAGTTTAGCATCTTCTGAGAAAGACTCATTTGATCACCTTAGCATTTGGAAAAAATATGGTAAAGTTGTTTGACTTGGAAAAGGAATCAGGATTATGGGAAAAACAGTTTAGTGGTGGTTTTTTTAATGCTGTGCTGTTTTTAGTCTTCTGCTGAACATGGCTGACATTTCAGAGTTTATCTGTCTGAAGATCAGTAGCTGTGGAAGGAAAACCATGGGAGTAGCTCCCCCCATGTGTGCCATCAGTATGCAATCCTGGCTGTTACAACACAAAACACCTTACTGGAAAGCTGATCTAGAGCTGCAGATCATTTGATACAGCACAAGCATTAAGAAAATGACGGGCAAGAGAAAAATTTACAAGAAGCCACAATCCATTAGCTGTGCTGCACATGGAATAAACTTGTCTTATTTAAATAAAGAGATGTGTATTTATTCACTTCAAATACTCTAGGTTCCCTTGAATTTTAAGTAGACTGGATTTTCACTGCAGAAGGGAGTTGCTGAACTATGAACTCCCTCAAAAATAGCATTCAGTTGCATTTAAGCACAGCACCTCTCTGAGAAATCCCTCTGCAAAATGGATATATGCAATACACAAAAGAACTGTGCACAATGGAAACAGATATGGGAGAGAAACCTAAGCCTTTTAGTAAATAACCTTAGTAAGGACTGAGGGGAAAAAAAAAAGTCTTCTAGAGGAGTTGAGATTACATGAAGAATCCCCAGTAAAAGTGGCAACCAAAGTAACAGTAATCCAATGATCAGGAGTCCAGTAGTTGTTCAGCTGAAGAGAAGGAAGTCTGGAGATCGAATGTTAATTACAATCCTCACAGAATAATAGAATGTTTTGGATTGGAGTGGATCTTAAAAGATCAACCAGTCCCAATTCCTATGCCACAGGCAGTGACACCTTCCACTAGACCTGGTTGCTCAAAGCTTCATTCAACCAAGTCTTGAACACCTCCAATGATGAGGCATCCATGACTTCTCTGAACAACCTGTTCCAGTGCCTCAGTAACCCCACAATAAAAATTTCTTCCTAATATCTAAACCAAATCTCTCCTCTTTCAGCTTAAAACCGTTACTCCTTGTATTATCCCTGCACTCCCTGATAAGCAGTCCCTCCCCATTTTTCTTGTAGGCCCCTTTTAACTACTAGTAGGCTGCTGTAACATTTCCCCAGAGCCTTCTCTAGGTTAAACAAGCCAAATTCTCTCAACCAGTCCTCATATAACGTGCTCCAGCCCCCAGACATACATGATTGTTTTGTTTTTTTTTTTAAATCTATTCATAAAAGAACATTGGGAAGGTGTCAACTGGAAAAATTTTCTGCTCAAGGAACACCTTTATTGCACTGAACCAAGTGACACACTTATTTTCTGAAGTCTGCAGCAGCTGCATTGAACTGCACCCAAACTGTGAGGTAGAAGAAATCCACATAAGAAGGAAAAGAATTCCTTCAGAGTAAAAGAAGAAATAAAGAAAATATATTTAACACCTTCAGAAGAAGTCTTTTCAGAATTATTACATACATTTATCAAAATACCTCTGGTTGACCTTTTTTTCCAAAGGAAGCAGCAGGAAATAGAAATAAAACCCTCAAGTTCTGGGATCACAGAATTTCACAGCTTGCTAATTACGTTTTCCCTTCTGTATTTCCTGTTCTTCAAAAATATGATCAAAGGCAGAACACACAAGAAAGAAGAATTATTTCAAATGAAAACATTCGCACTTTAAGATTTCATTTTCTGTTTCTCAGTGCTACGTTTCAGTTAACATCTGTCTTGCAGCCAGTGTCTGTGTGGCTCTCAAATGCACTTATTTCTTCTCTGGTTCAGGGTTATGTTCTAGAGACTAAAATCAACAGAAACCCTTTTATTTGTTTTAGGGGATGGATGACCTTTCCAAAGGCAGTTTTGTCCTTATCGAAGATTATGTGGAAACATTAAAGCCTCATGAGGTGGAAACGAATCTAAAGAAGTCTAACTCCCTACCAAGATAAAATTGGCTGATCCTCACAAAAACACCTCTTGCAGAAAACTTTGCTTCATCGACACTGGTCATGGAAGATTAATTCACTTCATTATTCTCAAGAACTCCAATTTACTTCTCCTCCTCCAAACTCAGACATGATGAAAAATCATAAAGGGATCCTTATGAAAAAGTCAGTTTTAGTGTAAGAGCTGTAAGTATGAAAACAGTAGCTAAGTCACTACTACTGACCACTCCACCAGAGCAGGGTGAACTTGTGCCTAGCATCATAATTGATTATATCAAGCCAAAGACAATAGTAGCAGATATGTGCTTTTAATTTGTATCTCTAATTTGAGATTATGAAATGGGAGAAGCAATGTTTCATGCATATGTACTGCTTTGTTCACCTCATAAATATATGATCTGGAAGTAGTTCATCTGGTTTTGTTTTGTCAACTAGTATATTATATGTAATTTTTTAAAAGAAAATTATATTTTTTTAAAATAAATTTACATTATTTAAGTGCAGCATTCTTAAGGTTCTTGTAGTTTTGGATTTATAATTGTAGAAAATACCTCCCTTGCAAGGATGGCAAGACTTTTTATGGAAAAACAGAGCATTACATACATTTTGAGATACAAACATATTTACAGGCAAGAATTTACAATGTGAGGACCAGGCAACCATTCCTGTGTTATTTGCAAGCCTACTAATTGGTTTCAATTGCCTGTGTGCAAAATTAATAACTATAGAGACAGTTCTAATTGTACCAAAAATGTTTAAGAGTAGCCTTTCAAAACTCTGGTTTTGTTTTAGTGAGAGTAACTTCATAGTTTAGTTTCAGATATTTAGCATTTAAACAATGACTACAAGTATCCCTGACGTAATCTGTAAATGAATTACGTGAACCAAACAGCACTAAAAGCCTAAGTATACCAGATTCACCCAAATATGCAGCATGAAAAAAAATAAAGACACCTTTCAATCAAACAATCCAGTGAAAGTCAGTGGAATGTGAACACCTAACCAGGTCAGCTTTTGTAAAACTACTAAATAATTTCAGTACTTAAGGATGACTGTCACAGAGCCTGTCTTCTCACACTGCCAAAACAACCAAGTGCTACATGGACAGAACTGTACCCTTAGAAATTCTGTAATTTACAGGGAAGACTTGATTCTTCTGTTCCCACCTGCTTCATCAGTGGTCAAAGTAAAAACGACTCTTACAAGAAACGATTAACTACGTAATACAGTTCAACCTCCTCTTCTGTTCTTAAGCTTGCTCCACTATAATGTACTGTAAAACAAAGCGAGGAACATCTGCATCCACCACATTAAGCATTATGGCTGTACACAAAGACACAGGAATCTCTACAAATAAAAACTACGAATACTAGCATTCTGTTCACTTACCTTTGTCACCTTCTCCATTTACATATTTTAGCCTTACATCTCATGTTTATCATACCATTCTCACACCTATCTTTAGGTCTATAAAACACTTCAACACACTCTGAAAACTGAACACAAAAGTTCTAAGATCAGCTTCAAAACTAATTAGCACAAAAGATTCTTAATTAGAAAGCCTGTATATTGCTGTAATTGAAGTAGATGAGTTATACAGCAAGATAAAATGCACCTAATTTACAGTGCTTTTTCTACCATATGGTTTCTCTCTAGAGTTGTCCCATTCTTTTTCATGACATTTAGATATGTTGGTACATTTAATCTCATTTATTTCTACTTCTATAAGACAATTGTTACATTAGTATGAAGACTTTGGAGACAGAGACAGCTACAACTTCAAAAATTTCTACAGCATTAAAATTGTTACTTCTGAATGAGTTCATAGATCTCTTCGTTCAGGCCCTTTTATTAAAGTAAAATGCACCAATATCTCCCCTGTTTTTTCCAAGCTGCAAGCACATAAGGTGAAGAATTTGCCCCTGAATCCCAATGCTCAAAGGAAACTGTCTCTAAGGTCATAAAAATGTATACTTGTTTAGTCACGTAGCAGCTTATGCCACATATCCATGTAACAGGTTTCCAAAATATCAAACTAGCTAAAAAATGCCAGTTACCTAGAGAAAAAAATCAGATCCAGATCTAAGGAAAAAAAAAATAAGAAATCTAAGCAATTGCATTAACCCAGTAATGACAAGACTCAATTTGAGGCAGTGGTTTCCCATCTTCTGTTATTACATTCCCAAATCCAGTTTGTTGTGGGACTGCCAGATATAGCCATTTCATTCACTTCTAGATTACTTACTCAGCATAACCATGGCAATTTTTAATTTTGTATCTGTTTATTTTCTAGCTATCTTCAGTTGTTAAACCATTCCCTGTTTCCTAAATTACCACAACACACTATGATGCTTTCACCACTGCAATCTACTGGTGGTTCTATGTGCCAGGAAACATTCTGACAGGCACAAAATGATGGTCTGGCAAAAATTGTCTAGGTAATACAGTATATTAGTGCCTTAACAAAAGCTGTTGGGTGAAGAACAGGAGGTAGAAGCCACTGAAGAAAGCTCATTTCATACTTTCATTACAAAAGCAAAACTGAATCCAAAGTTCAGCAGCCACTGAGCAGCTATTGTTCTCTGCTTATTTTACCTCCACCTCATCCTACTTCACTCTAGTCTTCTGATTTGTCCAGCTTTTGAGTATGTAAAAAACATGAAAACTGCAGGAGTTGTCATATTTACTGTAAGAACACCTGCAGGGTCATACTACTGGCATCTGAAAAAGCCGAGTTAAGACAACCTCATCCCTTCCTGTACGAATGCTCTGTATTGTCAAAATACTCAAAAACTGCACTGATACAGTAGAACTTATTTTAAGTTGCATTATGAATAAACTGCACATGCTGTTTTACAGACAATATATATTTGTAAACTTGCTCATGCAAAATTAGTGAGCACAACTGGGATATTTGTTTTCTAATCCCCACACCTTTAAAAATGACATTTATGTCTGCTTTTTTGAACTGTGCTCAAACCCTCTCTTTAATTTAATAATTCTTACACAGAATTAATCTGCCAGCCAAACCAATTTATGAAGCTGAAACAACAAAGAATAAAAAGTTATACAAAAGCATGGTGCACCTGGACACTTGATTCCCACCTCCCCCCTCATTTTTTTTTCCTTACAAGTAGAAAGAGTGAATAGAAGAAAAAAAAAATCGTGGTCACAAAATTTTGACATTTTAATCCTAAACATTACAGGGCAAACGGATGTTGGAACCTATTTCCATACACCATGCGTCAACTTTTTAATTCCCAACTGTGGCCAATCCACTAAAACAAGAGTGTTTAACAAACTCTGGATTATGGAAATACATTTTTGGAATAAATGCTAGAAAAGCAACAATGGGAAAAGCCAACTGTCTCCATAAATGTAAATAAAGTGGAACAATGTGTAGATTAGATACTTTTTCTGTTTCTTACTTATAACCTGTCAATTCAGTGCATCATATGGTTCAACATAATGGTCCCCAATTTGGACAAACATCTAACTAGTGTCCATTGACTCCAAGTTAGTGGATGATGAATCTTTTTGGATACTTTCAAAGATGGCTGCCAGCTCAGGGTTAGAGCTTATCTGTGACTGGAATTCACTCATTAATGGACTCTTCTCTGCTTCTGGAATGGTTAGAAGCGCTGCTACTGCTCTCATAGCAGATCGTTTCAGTTCATCTTGCTTTTCAAACTCCTGTTTCACTGAGTTTGCTTTTACCTGGGGGGGAAAAAAATATGTCTGAAAGTTTTGTTTAACCTTCTCCTGTACACTTATCTTAAGAAATGTATCTTAATATATCTCAAGAAGATCTGTTTCCTGAAACAGCTTTCAAAATGGCATAAGCTCTTGAAAAGGGGAAAAAAAAAAAAAAAGGCAAAAATTGCCCTCCAAACACATACGTTTTAACATGCCTTTTACCAGCAGTTTACAACTAAGACTGAAACTTAAGATACTGCATGGTAAGCAGGAAAAAGTTGTAAGCTACTAAGTCAGTTACTAAATCAAAACAATTATAGCAGCCAATTTCCAGTTAGTAAGGTCAGTAAACAATATTAAAATGATATTATCACAATATTTTCAGCTTAAAGAGAAATTTTTAAAACTTGACCATCAGAGTAACTGTTTAACCTCTGTTATAATTCTCAAATATGCTTCATAAACATAAATAATCATTAAAAGCAGTCAAATTTCTTGATGTGAAACCTAACAAGTTACAGTAATGAAAAAGTAAGGTAAATCAGACATTAAATGACTGTTAGTGCACTCAGGCAGATCAAGAAAAGAGCAAAGAAGGTAACAAGTCTACTCTTCCATCTGTAATTTAAAGACATTTAATATATATGAAAGGACCAACATATTTAAATTATGCTGTTGCAGCTTATGAACCACCACTCATGAAATGCTGCAGCACCTAGGTTCTCAGAAGTATTCTTCATAAATGAGTTGATTTATACCTCTATAAGACAACATAAAAACAATGAAAATTTTTTTATATTTAAAACAATACCTTAGTTGTACATGTAGCACGCAAAGGTTCAACAAGCCTATCCAACCTCTGCAACACTGCACTTGGACAAAGGGTAGATAATCTCACCAACATTAAAAACGTCAGCATCTGGGTTGAGAAAAAAACAATTCAACAATCAGTTATGCTCATCACATATATGCAGATACATTTCCTACAATGCTGTGTAACCTTTTTAAAAGCAACATTTTCATGGAAATGGCAAATATAGCAAAGTACTTAAGCATATGAAGTAATATTTTTACCATATCAGTCTATGCAGTATTTTGAATATTTTGATTTAGTCACCGCTTACACAGAGAAAAATGACTGCTGACCTTGATATCATAGTGATCCTTTAGGCCATCTTCAACATGGTTTAAGAATTCAAATATATCTAGTCTATCCAAACAGCTATCCAAAAGAGTATACATGCACTCAAAAGCTGCTTTTCTTATGTCCAATCCATCATCAACAGTATGCTTAAAGGGCCCCATTTCCACCTGTCAGCAAAGAGAAAACAAAGTCATGAAGCAATAAATTTAGAAAACCAGAATCTACCTATGTATTTCCAGCACTTTTTTTTTTTCAACATACCTCTCTGATTAATTCCTTTCTGACTTTTGTTTCATTGTAAAGATGAGGAAGCACAGTATCTAAGAGGTCCCTTATTAATGATGGTTTATTGTGTGCAGCCGAGTTAAATGTCACTAGGGCTACTCTCCTGACATTGAGATCTGGGTCCTCCAGTGTTTTCAGAAAATCACCTGCAATCACATACAGAAATAAATCAACTTCTGAGAATCTTTTTCATTTACTGCTTTAAAGATACCTCTGATTAGTTTTAACCTTTCAAAAGCATATATTTAGTGCAGGACTTATTTTGATGTAACACCTAACAATAGCCACTATTTTAGCTTGATTACACAAATAATTCAATTATAACCATCTCACAAGTATTATATAATTGAAATCATGTAATTCAGATAATGAAACAGAAGTAGAAAAAACACCACCAAAATAAATGGCTATCACTTAATGATATTCCAACTTTTTTTAAAAGGCATAGCATGTAAATTAATGAAAACTATATTTAATGCAATTTTTCCTTTTCTCCATTAAGGTCTCAGAGCATGCATTAGAAAAACCAATTGAAATTCTGCAGTTCAACAACTGGAGAACACCTCTTAAAAAAATATCAATACAGTAATTTTTAACCTCTAAATTGGTATATATTGAGAATTCCTCAATTACCAGAAGATAAGCCCATTCAGTATATATTAATGCAGTGACACCTTTCTCATCCCATCCCAGCCTACCACACTCTCTAGGCAGTTTCAGTTTTGAATGTCTATCATCCTACAGCACGATGCCTGCAGGAACAGACATTTTCCCCTGTGACTGAGCAGTTCTACTAGCAACTTCCAAGAAGAGTGAAATTTTTAATAGCAGAGAAAGAAAATGGTGTAAACAAAGCGACTTCTACACAGGGAAAAAAAACAACTGGGTAGCAAAACCTGCAATTTAAGTACAAAATGCCAATAAGTTTTTGGGGCTGGATAATCAGTATTTGCAGAAACCAAAAAGGCAAGGTTGCTTGAGTTGGAGGGACAGTAGGGTGAAAAAATCATAAACACAGTCAATTCTTTAACATATTACTAGAAAATTCGAAGCTTAGTAATGAAAACACATAGGAATTGACATCACCTCCCCATAAATAAAAAATTCGCTTTCTAAAGATCTGTATGCTTTCAAAGATTAATCTTTTCCCCGTATTAGTCCTAGCAGCATTCACAATTTTTACTATCATAGAATCACTAGGTTGGAAAAGACCCACTGGATCATCAAGTCCAGCCATTCCCACTCCTCAGCGCCTCGCCCACCTTAAACACATCCAGGGAAGACAAGTCAACCACATCTCTGGCCAGCTTGTTTCAGTGCCCAAAGAACCTTTCTGTGAAAACTTTTTTCCTAATGTTCAGCCTGAACCTCCCCTGGCAGAGCTTGAGGCCATTCCCTCTTTTCCTGTCCCCTATCACTTGGGAGAAGAGGCCAGCTCCCTCTTCTCTACAACCTCCCTTCGGGTAGCTGGAGAGAGCAATGAGGTCTCCTCTCAGCCTCCTCTTCTCCAGGCTAAACAACCCCAGCTCTCTCAGCCGCTCCTCATAGGGTCTGTTCTCCAGCCCCTTCACCAGCTTTGTGGGTCTTCTCTGGACTCGCTCCAGAGCCTCAACATCCTTCTTGTGGTAAGGGGCCCACAACTGAACACAGGATTCAAGGAGTGGTCTCACCAGTGCCAAGTACAGAGGGAGAAGAACCTCCCTGGACCTGCTGGTCACACCATTTCTGATACAAGCCAGGATGCCATTGGCCTTCTTGGCCACCTGGGCACACTGCTGGCTCACGTTCAGTCGGCTGTCAACCAGCACCCCCAGGTCCCTCTCCTCCTGGCAGCTTTCTAGACAGACTTCTCCTAGTCTGTAGCTCTGCATAGGGTTGTTGTGCCCCAAGTGCAGGACCCGGCATTTGGTCGTGTTAAACCTCATGCCATTGGTCTCAGTCCAGTGGTCCAGCCTGTTCAGATCCCTTTGAAGGGCCCCCCCTACCCTCCAGCAGATCGACACTTCCACCTGGTTTAGTGTCATCTGCAAACTTGCTAAGGGTACCCTCAATGCCTTCATCCAGGTCACTGATGAAGACATTGAACAGGGCTGGACCCAGCACTGAGCCCTGGAGAACACCACTTGTCACTGGCCTCCAGCTGGATTTAACACCATTTACCAGCACTCTCTGGGCCCGACCATCCAACCAGCTTTCCACCCAGGAGAGTGTGCACTTGTCCAGTCCAGAGGCTGATAGTTTCTGAAGCAGAATGCTATGGCTAATCAAGCCACTACAAAACATTGACATAGCACATTAATCAAATCTTTAACACTTTGTCATTAAAAAAAAAAAAAAAATTAAAAAAACCCCACAGCATTGCAAGAATCTTCATTCTGATGTTATACCGAAAACTCTAACTACCTTATCCCTGTAAAAATACACACAATTTCAGATCACAATGCATTATGGAATCCTAAGGACCTAAATTTACAATTTTCTACCTGGTAACACTGAGAATTCACGTGTTCATACATATTTTAAATGACAACATTAAATGTTTCCAAGACCACCCTTCCAGGTAGACAGTAACTTACTTCATCAAACTGATAAATTACAGCAAAAGCACAGGGAAAGAAAACCAGCTTTTGGGTACCATCTTCCTGAAAGTCCTAACTCCTTGCATTCTTTACCCATCACAACTTCAATACATACTATTTTTATAACAATATTTATTACTCAGAACTCAAACAAGCTAGAATTAACAGAAATAGCTGGCTCACATGGGAACACTTTATAACTGTTCCAACAGTTACCATTAGTATCTAATTCCAGTATCTGTAAATTCTTATTTTCTGAAAACACAACAATTTTTCAGTGCAATTCTATTGCTTGAAAATGTAGAATCTGACACTAAAGAGAGAATTTACCTATGCAGTTTTTCAAGAGTGGGTCTATGGGTTGCGGATGATCAGAAATAGTGAACTTGACAGCAGTAACCACCGAACTTCGAGCATACGAAGACCCTAAGACGAAACAGAAGTGTAAATATGTAACATTAAAGCCGTGAGACTACAGAATTTAATGAATGTTCGATTCCATTCTTTTTAAACTTCTAATACTCTTTAGAACACTAATAAAGAAAGGTTACTTACTACTAGCAATGAACTACTAGCAATGCAATATGTTTCTCCATAAAAGTATTTGTGTCTCATTTTAAGAAGGACAGAAGAGAGACCATAACTTTTGTAATTAACATATAACATTATCGACTACGTAAAATTCAACCAATGAGCCAATGAGATCTTTTTAATTCACCACATTGGCCTACAAATCACTCCCCTCTTTAAGAAAGAGGACA
Source organism: Coccyzus lansbergi (assembly GCA_033558105.1). Lineage (NCBI taxonomy): Eukaryota > Metazoa > Chordata > Aves > Cuculiformes > Coccyzidae > Coccyzus > Coccyzus lansbergi. The sequence goes on from JAUMJK010000712.1 coordinate 445,940, forward strand.
TGTCGACATTCTTCATTAGACTGATTAATGAAATATGATCCTTCCTAAAACTTATTTTCAGAATTGTTTTCTGAAAATCAGGAATACTGTCATTTACACCAAAACATCAACACATTGCAACTTGGTTTACCAAGTAGTGCTGTCCCTTCCTCACCCACGTTCCTTCCCCTTTAGGTTTATAACTCTCAGTTAAATACAACATTATTAATTGAAATCCCACAGTCTGAAAACAGGACATAAAACTCATACAAGTAATCTATGATTAACTTCTAGTAAAAATGGAACCATCTAAGCCTTATATTGTTGGTAGCAAAAGGAAAGCAAAACTTGAATAGTATCGCAAAACTTCAGCAAATTATTTGCAAAACTAGATCAATTTATTAATAGATAGCATAAGGCCATTTGCTACAATACATACATGAGTTACTGCTACTAACCTGATGCTAAGTACCCTTTGAGTCGTGGAAGCAGAGTCTCTGGGTCTATTAATGTAAGCTTGCCCAAGCATTCAGCAACAACATTCCTCGTACCCTCTTCTGCACATTCACAGTGTTTCAGGAGTAAGGCCCAGATGTTCTCAACATATGGTTTGAGACCAAGGACTGATGCAGAGCTAATTATTTCTTTCAAGGAATGAAGAAGAAGGTATTGCCTCTTAGGTTGACTGGTTATTTCTTGTAAGACAAATGGAAGATACTCAGGGAGATTGCCAACACTAATACTGCCTAATGCATAAGATGCTGCTGATTTGACTTCTTCACTAGGAGAAGAGAATGCTTCTAGTATTACAGACTTCAGCTCAATTTGTCCACTTAAATCAATGTGATGCCCAACTTCCCCAAGAGAGAGCAAAGCCAAAAGCCGAATGGAATCTGTAGACCTTGAGTTCTTGACATCTTGAATGAACTGACCTACAACAGCTGGTCCTTCCTTAGGGCAGGCTCGAGTAAGGGCAGCAACACATTTGGCAATGGAATAGTAAGACTGCTTGTGAGTAAGTGCTGTGCTCTGAGAGTATACTGGACCCGTCAACATGCGCAGTAAATCCATATAGCCTAAATTATTTGTACCAGTCACAACCAAAGCCTGGAAAAATTCTAGCATGGCACTAAGTGCTCCACCCTGAAGTAGAGGTGATCTCACCAGCCCAATAAGTTCATTGAGAATGGACCCACTAATCTTTGACAGGGAGGAAGGATATACTTTAGCCAGTGTTGTCAGAAAACTTATGGCCATCTGTGATACATGCATATCACTTTCACTAATCAGAGGTGGAAGCTCATCCAGAACAGCATCAATCATGGCAGCTGTCAAGCTATCACTGTAATTCTTAATTAAAATATCTAGAGCAGAAAGAGTGCCCAGTTTCAAAGCCCGTTGGTTCTTTCTCAAAAAAGAAGCAAGAATAGGAACTCCTTCCCCAAGGATTGGTCTCAAATCTATCTTCAAAGGAGAACCAGCAATCAACGTCATGGCCTTCACTGTAGTTAACCGAGTGATCTCATTCTTCAGTCTCTCTAGGAATATCTGAAGTGTACTAGGCAGGTCTGTGCCTAGGCTGTCACCAAGGCTACAAATTATTTGACCCATGCAAGATATTGCCCTTTCTTTCACCTCCTGATCAATGTCAGCAGCCTTTAATCTCTTGATTGTACAAGTAAACAAATCTTTGATGTAAGGAGCAGCATCAAAGGAAGAAGGTTGGTCTAAAGGACGAATGACTTTCACAAGCTGTTGAGTAACCAAGAGCGCCTCTGATGTTATCTTGTAAAATGGGTCTCCAACACAAGCTACAACTGGAGGTACCAGTGCTTGAACATGAGGATGAAAGACTTGCGGAGAATGATTGCAGAGGATCACATACAAACAGGACAAAGCATCTATCTTCAGGTTAGAAGAACTTGATTTGTCATTCAGTGAAAAAATAATGCCTGAAAGGAAAAAAAAAAAAAAAGGAAAAAAAAGAACAACTCATTTTTAGGTTAGGTATTTACATTCGCTAGAACACTTCAAAATTTCTGAAGGCAGGCAGACATACTCAATTTATGTTTTCCTGCTCCTAGCACTTCTTGAATGCTTATAAGCCTTTCACCATTTTATTCAGTGAGTTTTTAAGCTTCCTCTACAGGGAGGACATGGGCATTTTGAGGGTTTGTGACATATTTTCATCATTATAATGGGATTCTCAACCTGTAGCTTTTCCAAACTTACTTTTCCTTGTTACTTCAAAACACCCGAAAGCTAAAATAAGGACACTATTTCACTCTGTTGGAATGAAACAGAAAGTAGTTTGATCTTGCAATTAACAACCAAATTAAGTTTTATTTTAGATACAGAAGGAAAAAATCTCAGTATCAGAATCAGCCTTTGTTCTCAAGATTAATGGAAATATGTCACTAAAATATTTATACAGACCCACACAGCATCTGATTTTGCCAGTTTCTTTAAAAAGAAGCAATGCTTCAAAGCTTTTGCAAAAAGCACAGTCAGGATTTAAAGATTTTGAAACTTCACATTCAATTTACCAATAAATTTTTAAGTTAACAATACATTTTTTCTCATACCTGGTACAAGTACAGGAACATGTTGCGTTAGCGCTCCAGGTAGTACATTTACTAGCTCAGTCAACATGTTGAAGCAACACTGACGAGTCTTCACACTTTTCTCCTTCATCTGTTTGTGTAAGGCTTTAACTATGTTTGGGACCTGTAAACATCATATATCTGTAAACTGATTCTATATCAGACATTTCTGACAATACCTGGCAAGATGACTTTGATCACTGGGGGATGTAAAAAAAGATGTATTCCCTACCCCTCTATTTCCAACTTCTCTACAGAACCAGAAAAGTCATAACCACTGGGAACTGAAGATTAAAGAGGACAGCTATCCAAAAAAAAGTTAATTTAAAAACAAAACTAGATTTGCATGAATAAAACTGCAAAGAGCAACAATTGAAACCCCACACAAATAATTTTCTTAGAAAACGATTTTCAACACTGTCCTTTCTATTCTGCAAATAAAATACTTGTAGCAAATTAAGTTTTGTCATGATCATTAAAGGTTATGTCTGCATTACAGAATTCACAAAATAACAACTTTGCTTTGGTAATTTGGCTGAACTACATAGGACACACAAGTACACAAGTTATGGTAAACAAGTGAAGTCAGATAAGCACATTTGTATGAGTTTGTAATTTCAGTTTCCAAGACTGCTGTAATTTTCCAGGCTAGTTTACCTGGTTTGGTCTCTATGATAACACTATCGGTAATAAACCGTAAATTGTTTATGAAGACAAAGGTGTTCCTGCTCGTGGCAGGAGGGCTGGAACTAAGATGATCTTCAAGGTCCCTTCCAACCCAAACCATTCCATGATTCTATGATACGGCATATGTCAAGAACTACCCTTGGGGACATGGCACAATTTCAGTGTGTCTACTCAGAGGTAACAAAAATCTTGACAAATAACCTGACTCTGAAGCATTGTCAAAGGTGTCTCTCCTTGTTCCATTGCATCAGGATCACAAAGCCAACTTTGCACAGGTCGAGTTTGTTTTAAAAGAGAAAGATATGCATGAAAAACATCCGCTTTAACATTCTCTTCACGTTCTTTGAATCTTGCTATTAACGCAGGAGATACAGTTTTGTAGAATTCTGGAAGCATTTCGTGTCGTGTGCTAACCACAGCATCCAGACATTTAGCAGCTGCACGCCTCACTTTCCAGCTCATGTCATCATCATCACTATATTCATCATCACTCCCTTGAAAAAATAAATTATGCATATGTTCAAATCTAGACAATCGAAGCATTGGGTTTTATTTTAAACAATTAATACGGACACGCTTGGATTCTTTGTGTAAGGCACACCAAAGAAACAGGTTCAGAAGTATGTTAAAAATCATACATAAAAAGCCTTCTAACTGTCTAAACCATAAAGCTAATTATTCTCTCTGCCAATCTTTTTCATGATAGTCTTACACATGTATTAATTTAAACTGCAAACAGGACAAGGTGGTTCTCATCACATTTACAGCCCAACTACTAATTTAGAGCATATTCCTCTTTATTCGTGACATAAGTGATACTGCAACACCAATTACTAGCTGATTAAGACTCAAATTATTCTGTTTGTTTCTTTCTAGGAGTAAATCAAACCACTCTCTGCCTCCAAAAATGACAACTAAATAAACCATACAATAAGTAATACAAATTGACTATTTAAGTACCAAAGCAACAACTATGCAGCTCCTTCATTCTTAAAGTAAAGTAAATGCTATGCCCTGGGTTCAGGTAACTTACTGTCCATGTTCTCTTAAAGCTTACATATGGCAAGGTATTGCCACCATTTCAACAATAATTACCTTATGCCTTTCAGTCTAAAAGATTTTTACCCTACATGAAAATACAGATTATTTTGTTGTTTTCAATCTATTCTGATTTTATGCATTAGGTAACAATATATTATAGTGGAAAGTAGTGAGAAGCCTTTAGCATGCTGAATATGTATTTTCAATTCATTAACTGATGCTCTTCTCACTTAAGTTAGATCACTCTACATGCTTCTGCCTTTTTCAAGTATTTTAAAATACTTGTCTTGTTCACCCTTGGAATTATTCATCTTCAGCAACAACACCCTATACTTTTATTCCAAGAGGTGAATTCATAAGGTATGCTTAAAAACAGAAGTCACTTCAATGCTTGTACTTAGCAATACTACCTATATGAATTTTCCCACAAGTGTGGGTTCATAAGCTCTTCCTCTCCTCCAGATCAAAAATAGAATATACCTTGATCATCATCGTCACCACCATCAGCATCCATTGCATTTTCGTCTTCATCTTCATCATCGTAATTGTAATTGGGATCATAGGTAAGATACTTAAGACAAATGTTTATAATGGTAGATACATGAGGATAAACTTCTTTAGGACACCTGTATAACACAAAAATACAGTCAACTTTAAATTACTTTGAAATGTTAAAATATTTCTAAAAGAATTCATGCCACATACTGTACTTCAGAGACATTACCCAAACCAAGTACCATCAATGCAGACATCTCCATTACAGAAATTCAGAAAAGAAATTCACAAAGGGCAACGTAACCAGATCTGCAAGATTGGGAAGTTGAAGAGGACCAAGATATTCCTTTGGATATCAATTTTTATTGTCAACACCATTGAACAATAAATATATTAGACTACTTCCTCCCCACCACTGCCATCTACACAAGTACCGATGGCACAGTTCCTAAAACACAGATATAACTAACTGCTTAAGAGTAAGGTGCAAGACAGAGCTATAGGAACATTTCCAACTCAAACCTTGCAAAAATACTTTCTACCAAGGGGACTGTCTCTTGACAGCTAAGAACCAAATACCACGCTGTTAGATCTGAAGAAAGCCTGAAATAGGTAGCCAGGAATAACTTACCTCCTAACAAAGGATTCAAAGGCTTGAATGCAGTACTCTCTTAGTTCATCATCATCTACATTACAAAACTTTACAACCAAAGGAATTATTTTCTCGAGATATTCACCTGGTAAGAGGGAAAAAAAAATTAGCAAAGTAATTACTCTCATCTAAAAACTTTTTAAATTCCAGTAATTTATATGATGTTCTTACCTATTCTATGACCTGCTTGCCTACTGATAGCAGCAATACACTGTATATAGGTCCTAGTTGTTGACATGGAATCATTTTTAGACAGCTCTGTCAACAGATGTTCAATGAGGTCAACAAAAACCATATTGCCACAACTCATAACCAGGTGACCAAGAGCAATGATGGTTCTTTTCCTCACAGCAAGTCTGGGGCTAGTCAGCTGGGGGAGCAGACAGGTCAGAATTGAAGGATGGAAGTTAACAAGCAGTCCTCCTTGCCTTAAAACAGACAAAACACAAACTCAAACCAATTGAATCTAGATATCTTTGTGCACATACTGTACAATAATTCCCTTAAATATTCCCAAAACATCACAAATATTCCAGTTAAGTCTTTAAATATTAGGTTTTTAAACTTTTAAAAACAATACATGAGTTTAAAATATACCATCAAAGCTATAAACATTAAAATAAGCTTAAAATTCCAGTTCACAAAGACTAAATCATGAATTGATCTATCAATCAACTTACCCTCAATACATTAGTTCTTTTTTTTTCCTAAATAAAGTTTCACTTGTACCAAATAACATATTATTTCACACAACTTGAAGTAATTTAAATTTAACATGCAGAAAGTTAAAATTCAGGCTTTAAGGCATATTTATGAGCATTCACCAGTGTTTTGGAAGAGGGATGTTTACCTGCTCAGCATATCAGCCATGATATCCAATGCCTCTAGCTGAACAGACACATCCTCCTGCTTGGCTATAGCACTGGTGAGACGCCCTGTGATCTTTTTGCAAACATTAGCTGCTAAAGCAGAACCTGAAAGTAGAACATTTTCATACTTAAAAAGAATACAGCTTTTAACACCAGAGATCACATTTGTGACTATGGAAAGCAGCCTGATCTCAACATAAAGAAGCTTTTCCAACCCAACAAAACAAGCTAGAACAGCTAGTTCATTTGTGAAGTTAATATATGCTCTGCACTATAGCTGAAAGACTATCTAGAAGCATACTCAGAAAGAAGGACTTCTTAATTGTCCCACAAGGTAGACACAACAGAAAGGACACTGCTTTTGACAGGGCAAGCAATGGAAAGTGAAGGCCAAAACGAGCCTAGAGAAATAAATGCAAGGTATATATGTAATAATAAAGGAATAATAAAAAAGCTAATAGGAAGCACAGACGATAAGAGCCCGCTCTAAGTAACAGCTGTACAACAAAATAGTAAAATTAATTCTTTAGCTCAAGAAGCTAATTGGACAATAAGTATCTGAAATACTGAAACATTTAAGAAGAAAAATGTATACCCAAAATATTTTAGAAATTCAATTAAAAAAAATCTTTACCACAGTTCCACACTTCCCCCTCCCCTCAACTGTCTGATGTTGTTCAGGTTAATTGTGAGAAAAGAAACTCATGTCACAGTAACAGCTACCCAATGGCTACCGCTCATCTTCATTTGCATATATTTTTTTTAACCACATTCTGGGAATTTAGACATGAAATAAATATCATTCCAACCTATATCAAAAATAGTTTATATATATTTGTGGGTTATTCTTAACTATATGACTAAAGCTAAGCATGACAATTGGACAGTCAAATGGGTTACCACCGAGGCTAAGAAAAAAGACAACCTGTGTTTGAGTTGAGAGCAAGAAATAACATCTAGGTTCCTTTTGTATTAGGAATACTAGTTATATTGAAATACTAGGAATACTAGTTATATTTGTTTGAACTTTATCTCCACCACAAAATCTCCTTTTGTTTTGTGTAGGCAAAGAGAAGAATAAAAGTTTAAATTGATTTACTTAAAACTAGTTATTTATTTAATGTTTACACATCTCGCTACTGCTGGATAAGAGCAAGACTTACATGCGGACTTTCAATAAAGGATGTTAAAATCAGAGATATTTTTTTTTTTTTTTTAAATTAAGAAACCTCAGTCTCTAAGGACTGCACTTACAAAGACTTCTTAATCAGTTTTCTATTCTCATTCATATCCTACACTACAATACCCGAAAAGCATTTGAATAAAAAAGTAACACCATTAACCATTCCATCATAACAACCTCTTTTGAAGGAATGACTGCTTTCATTTAAAACTGCTGGTAAGCATTCAGGCAATCACTAGAAACACAAGCTACTTTCCAAAATGGTTACCAGAAACTGAGACAAGAAATCATAGCATTAAAAATGCCTAAGTTATAATCAATTTAAAAATATATTATCAATCAAAAATTAAGATGAGATTTAGCTGTTACTACAGCTGAGTATAGTTCCACTACAGAATTGAAATTGGAGCTTCACACTTAATTTGTTATACCAAAGTTTATATACTCTAAGTTTGTTTTTCACACTAATGCAATTCTGCAATAAAAAAAAATCTGAAACTAGTAAAATCTGGAAATAGAGTCAGAGAAGAAGGAACTAAAAGGATGTGTGTCATAAACTTTTCCTGTGACAGAAATTAGTTCCAACGTTAAATGAACCAAATCCTCTTCACAGGCCCAGCTTTTTCATTTTTTTCATTATTAGTGAAACCATAAAACTAGATAGTCTTGAGTACAAAACGCCTTACCACTGGAAGCTGGGGGGAGTTCTCCAATCACAGTTTTAAGGCCAATGCTTGAAATGTCACGTAACTGTTCTTTATCTGAAAGCATGTTCGTACAGAGGGTATCTACAATGGTCTCCACTTGATATTCCTTCACTTTACTCACCAAAGGGCCAAGGCTGTATAAACAGGAGAAAAGTATTAAATCCACAACCTTAAATAAAACTCCTCATTTTACTTCCGCATTTTGCATTCAAGTCACAAACTAGAGGTTGGTTTTGGTAGCATTATAAAGCATAATTTTAAAATCGGAAAACCTTCAACTGATTAGTTTGATAACCCATCTCCATGAACCTATTAACAAAATGCTGGTTTAGTACATATTTTTTATCTGGTGGTAGAAACCTTTTTTTGCACTACTATTCTGCTTCAGCCTTAAAACCCGAATCCCTCTTACTTCTCACTTAACATCAGGATTTAAAACGAATGTTACCTAGACAGAGTTATCAGTTTATATGCTAGACCATCACTGTCTGCTTAGTGCATAGACAAGTAAGCAACCTTCTTAATTCATGGATCTTTATTCTACATGATGTTTGAGCTCAGTCTAACATACACTCAGACTCACTCTATACCTTAGTGTGCCTTCTGTAACAGAATGCAAACAGTCAAACAAAAAAACAATTACATGGCATCCCCTCCTTCACACAGACTCCAAGCACCACTATACATGCAGCACCTGATAACAATCCCTCTCTTTGCTCTGAATTGCTTCGCTGTCATTCCAACTGTTTTTGAGTATCATAACAATCCTGTACTTATTTATCAAATGCTAAAACCACAGTTGTCCCAGTGAAGAGTAGTTCATCACTAAGAAACATAAGATCTTTCACTGTCTTCCTAGCCCTATTGCCAAATTTCAGTCTATGTTGTTACTATTCTGTTCTAAAAGGTACATTATACACTCTTCTATTGTCTCCATTTCCTTCTGTTCACCTGTGAAAAACCTCAATAAGAATTTCAAGAACTTACCCTCTCTCCTTTTACCCTCACACTCCAGATTTGCTTATCTGATTTCTCCTTATGTTTAAAACACCTGCCTTCACACAAATCATCTCAGAAATGGGAAATTAATTTTGAAAAACTTTAAATTACCAACTCTTTCAATCTAATTCAACTCCCTTAAAGCTACATTCAAAACAAACGCATCAAACCCTGAAAAAGCTTGTAAGCTGTTATAGGCATTCCTACCATGTTCCATCAAATAAAAGTACAATTAGCCTATGCATACACTAACTGTTCTGAAAGACACAGCTCCCTTGTTTTGTAAGCTTCTGCTCTCTGTATATCAAGCTTGCCAGCTATTCTCTCTAATTCTCCCTAATGGTGATATGCATAGTATTACTATGCAATCCAAAAAGCACGCTTAGTAATGAGACATCAACACTAGAGGTGAGATATGACATTAAGCTGAAGTTCTACCAAGGTTAGGTTCTACACCAAGTCTGACAGAAGTGAGGGCAGAGAACAAGGAGCTGTGTATAGCAGTCACATAGAAGAAAAAGCAATGGCTTGAGGCAAGAAAAGGAACAGCAGTAGCAAGGACCATCTAAAGAAAGCATGCGAATCATGAAATAGAAGTGTAGTCAACAGGAGAATTAATAGGCATGCAGATGTATCTCCAGAAAACTTCTACAGATATTCTCTTCCTTCTGAGTGAAAGGTATAGCAGTCATCATTCCGACTTGGTATTATATACAGACCTTTCCCTAGTTATGTTTCACAGATGCTTCAGATGTCCTACAAGGAAATCCTACAGCCTGGTTCTCAACAGCTCTTCCTTCTGTGACGCACACTTCAAGTTAAACACATCACCATGGAATTCAACTTCGGTCACAGTGAGAAAGCACAGAAGTTTTTGAAGGGACTGTATATTCATGTTCTCAGTGTGAGCTTTCATGAGCAGTAAAGTTTGAGGACACCGTTAAATAAGCCCTTTGCCTCAAAACTCTCTGGTTAAGATTTTGAGGGGTGCACAGGGCTTCTACTTTTTAGGAAACATTTTTCAAAAGCTCAAGCTTTGTTGGTTTTGTGTAAGTCAGGTCCCAACTTGCAGTACAGAAGTCAAAGCAAGCCCATGAATTGGTTCCATTGGATTTGTGCTGAGAGGACAGAGAATATTCAAGTGGCTTCAAGTGCTGGGCTAACAGGTGGTGACATTCTGATCATTATGGATCAGAAACCATTGGTGTTTCTGTGGTTTACAAGGAAGGCTCCAAATTTTGTGTCTACCCTTCAACATTGTATACAATGTACACAGACAAACCTGAAATATGTAGAAATCAATGTATGAACACATGCAGAACAAGGAACATCTTAAAGTCGAACACAAACTGATTATATTAAGACTCCATTAGAAAGTAATGCCTCCGTATAAACTTTACTTCCTTCCATACTGAACTTTAAAACTGTATACATATGATTTTCACAAAAGTTGAGTCTAGCAAAGCTGACTGAGGCTAAAATGATCTCCATAGGTTTAGCAAATGCTAATTTTGAAGAGCTGAAGTCAAACTGAAACCCTGGAGGAAAAATGAATTAACTAACTTGTTATCAAAACAAGACTAAAATCAAGGAAGTAAGTTGCCACTATTCCCTAAGAGTATGTCAGACTTCTGAAACTGAAAGGATTTAAGACCTTCTTGAAACATCAGAAGTATGCACAAGTTGACAAGTAAATGATGAAATTACTTGCAAAATAGGTTTAGCATAATAAACAAGAAAACAAGTTTCAACTGGAAAGTTTTGTCTAGTTTAACTCCTTGTAAAGTGCAAAGGGAGTATGTTGTCCAAAGGTGGACTGTTCTCAAATACTTAGGAAAAAATGATATTTGGAAAGTTTTAAGATAACTTTGCACTTAAATTTTCATAAATTTGAAACAAACAACAATTACTAAACTTTCGAAAGAGTTCAGCCACAAGTTAAATAGACAAAGGAAAATATTTCCTCTCCTCCCCAAACCTAGTCTTTCAAAGCACTTTACAAAACCAAAATGTTAAGACACTAGGAAAAAGATGGAAAGGGAACTTCCAACTTCATAGATTTGATTATCCAATGCAATAACAGAGCTGCCGCATTACAGCGCAGAGCTAAACCCTGATGAACAAATAACAGTATGCAGTTCCAGTAAAGTTAAGAAATTCAATACATTACATTCTATTTGTACCAGATTACTGGAAAGAAACTATCTGAATGCAAAAGTATTTCCTTTTAAACTTTAGTGATTAGACTGGAGAAAACAAACATTTGTGTTTTATTGCATAAGTTTTCAAAAATTATTCTGAATTAAGAGCAAGTTCCACTGGGGTAAAAAAAAAAAACACAGGCATCAAGTGAACTGCAAAAAATTAGAGGGGTGCTTGGGGGGGAATCCTCTAGGCAAGCAGAAATTCTGTCAAAGCATGCAAGATACTAAGCTCTCAATGAAGACTATGATTCTAAATGTAGGTAGCCCAATATCCAAATTGAGATAAGCCACTCAGGCAAAAAACTTACTTCATGCTTAGTACTTAAATCATCTAATTCTCACATTATAGTATTACAGAAATCCACAACTGGTTTAAGACAGAAAAATCACTCTTGAGTCTTTGCAATCCAAAGGAGAGTTTCTTTGAGATTCTATTCTTTGAGAAAGGAGATTCTATGATTCTTTCATAATATATGTATTGACAGACAAGCCCACAATTTACAAGACAACAAGCAAAACAGTTTTTCTTGTTTTACAGGAAATGTCACTCTGGAGTTTAGCTCTTCAAGAACACAGCTGGATCCTGGGTTCACTACTAGCTAATAAAACTGACAGGCAACTGTGAGGGAACACACAGGTCACAGATCACTACTCAGAAGGAAAGGCCTGAGGCTATGGCATTCAGCAGTTTAGGAGCTCAGTACTGTGTATGTCAAGAAGGATGGGCAAGACACTCCCACATTTACTACACTTCTGGTACTGCTGGGGGAGGGGGGGGAAAAAAAATGAGAAAAAAAAAAGGTAAATTTCCACACTGTTTTAGCAGTGAAGATCTGAGGATGTGTAGCTTAATTCCAAAGTGCTGTTAACGAAGAAACATTATGTTTTCAAAAAATTTTACTTGTTGATCTATATATGCTCTGCGTGAAAACTCTCTGGTTAAGATTTTGAGGCATGGAAAAACTCACCATTTTTAACATGACTTGGCACTTTGGATCATACTGAATTAACTTCTGAATGTATAGTCAAATTTGACAATGAATTTGTTCATTTTGAACAAGTCACTTTATCAATTCCCAGAGTCATTGTCCTTTCAAGTGTGCATGGGGAAAAGAGGAGAAATAACCTGGTCAAACAGTTTGGAAGCATCTAAGGGGTAAATCCAAACTCACATGTTCCAAGTTCCTCTGAAACTCAGTCTTCTCTCCTGTGTCAGAGCGTCAAGGTTTCCATTCCTCCTGCCCTAAAAGCTCCCAAACACAGGGAGTTGGCTCAGAACTTTCTACACTTCCTGTCTTAGAAGTCGTCTTAACAATTCTAAAGCCATCCCTCTCCACTACGTAGCTCAGACCACAGAACAACTGCAGACTCTCAAAACCCACCCAATCTGGTCATCTATTTTCTCCACTCGTGATAAAAAAAAAAAAAAAAAAAAACCCACGTTCCAACAGCTCAAACTAAATCATTACAGATAGGTGTTGGAGGGAGCTAGGCTGGAGAATTAGGCTCAGATTCTTAAGACTGCAAGCCACTTAATTTCAGCCAGACTCAAAAGGCTGAGATATGTGGCCTCCTCTCTTAGACAGCTAGTAGATATGGCTCTATACAGTATACAAACGTGTATATACATTTTCCATCCCCAAATCTGTTCTATGTACTCCACTGCTGCTATCCTTCTTTCCTAAATTCAAAAATTCACAGCGGCAACAGATAATTATCACAAAAAAGTGCTCAACAGAAGCAAAAGGCAGACAGCAAGAAGTGCAGACAGAAGAAGGACATGGACAAAGAAGATTTATATATTACATAAAGTAAGCCCTTGTATTCAATCCCTAAGTGTGACTTACTATAAGACAGCAACCAGAGTAAGGTTCAAATTTCTGGCATTAGTGATCTGTCACCATGTCAGGCAAACTTAAGAACTTCTTTCAATGGCCTTGCTTACAACATCTTACACTCACAACCTCCAAACAGTATCTGCACCTGAGACACAGAACTTTTATTAACACCCAAGAAAATGCAATTCCCAAAAAAAAACCCCCAAAAAATAACCACAAAAAAACCCAAAAAACAAAGGCAGCACAGGCAAAACATTTACCATATTCATGCACTGAAATACTGCATACAACTCACTCAGTTTGGTTAATACACAAATTTGGAACTCATTCAACATTAGTCAAATTATGCCACAGACATCTGAAAACAATGCATGATCACTCCAATGCCACAAATTCAGGAAGATTGCAATTTACTCACTTTGCAGAGTGTTTTACGGAGATACACAGATATCTTAAAAATAAATACACAAAAACAACTTTGGTACAACATTTCTAGAAGATGAAGCATGCAGATAATCTCAAGAGAATTGTTAATTGAGGCACTGACTGGTATCGGATGAAAGGCATAAAAAGAAGCCCTTTAAGTGCACAGAAACAAAGACGTAATGGAATGGTTTCTCACGTGCTTCAGCAGGTACACCTACTCCTGCAGAAATGAACAGCTTTGACAGAGCACCCTTTGTTAAAAGCAGCCAAATTTCAGGCCCTAACCTGGCATTGCCCTTTAATTCAGAAGAAGGGCACTGTATTGAAATCTTCAGATTCCATCAAACCATCTCCACAGCTACTACATTCCTAACAGTAGGAGTTCAGAGGACCATAGCCACCATCTAATCTGGTCATGTTACTGTTTCAACCATATTAAATCACTATTGCAATGTTATTAAAATATTTTTTTGACACAGACAGCAGTAAAGACCCTTTTTCTCCCACAGACAAATTCCTGATTTCCTAAGCATCTACCAACACACAAATTATTACCAAGAAGTATTTCCCACACTCAAACACATCAAGCCATCCCTGACTGCACCCCTAAAAGCTAAAACATTTTTCCCAACTGCTCAAAAAGCATACAGACTTCTCCATAACCTGATTTCACTCTTCAGCCAAGTTCTCCCTTCACAGCGTATCACTGACACATCACCAGTTTCTCATCAAATGCACAGCACCTTCAGTCAGCAGCTACTCACAGCATTGTTGCAGTCTTCCACCCTAATGCATGGTAATTGGTTTTGCAAGCACACAAGCACAAAACACCTAGAAGACAAACAATCACAATTCCGAGGCATGATGCCTGTCCACAGTAGTCGAGATAAATTCCCTATGCATTTCAGTCAACATACTACAATATACAAAGGTGTAACAACAGAATCACTAGAAACCAGTTCACATCTACAATGCTGCAGGCTCCAACAGAAATACTATAAATAGAAGCATTGAGAAGCTGAAACAAGCACCCGTAAAATTACAGAAGCATATTTTTATAAAACTGAATAACAGTATCCTTTCAAAAACATGGCAAGCCTTCAAAGCAGTAATTCTGAAAGCTTGCTTTTGATTAATAGCAAACTAATTGCTATCTGGTTGGTGAGATTCCATGTGGCAATGTCATCTCTCCTTTCACTGCTAGGAAGATCATATCTTCTGCTTTTCCAGTTTGCAATGACTTGTTCAGCTCTATGAAAATACATCTTCCACATCCTAGAGACCTGTAGCTGACACCATCCTTATGCACATCAACTTTGACAAACTAGAAACAAATCTCCACCAAAACCACTATTATTCCATAAGTGAAAACATCGGCAACGATGGTAAGGGTTTCTTTAAAAATAAATAAATAAATAAATAAATAAAAAGAGCTACTCTACTTTATTCTTATTTAAATATGTTCTATTTTTCAATTGTAACCTATGAGTTCCAAAAATAATCACAGCAAGGCTGCTCAATCAGTTCCATCTCAACTCAGTACAAGAAACATGCTTTTATTGATGTTTTAAAGATAACCAGACCACTGAAATGACAGTCATTCACACAAACACATCAAATTACAGTTTCTATAAAGTGTTAAACCAGATTTTACCTGAGTTAGCATCTTCAGTCCTATCTATTCAACCTACTTGTTTGATCAAGCTGACATACCAATTATGAACTAAGTATCAGAAGTGACTGCCTCAAGCTTTTCTGGCCTTTAAAAATCAGTAGATACCACATACAGACCTCATTATTACTCCTAGACTACAAACTAAGCTTATGAGAAGAAAATCAACTATAAACTTTGTCATAAAACCAGCTGTGAATACAAAGCTCTTGCACTTAAACATGTATTTCACATGTCAGTTTCAGATATTGTTTTAAGTGCTCTTCAATATTTTCCTTTCACTAGGCAATCGTTTGTGCTCAGTTTCTCTTAAAATCGAAAGTTCATTCAGGTGTAGATGGGAATAAACTGTGACTGTAACACACCGTCTCCTTTAAGTTACACACATTTGAAAAAAAAGGTGTCCATAGTCTAGCTCCTTATTAGGAAGGTGGACACCAACTCATAATTAATTAAATATTTTAACAGCTATCAAACAAGTATATTTACTTACAAGGAAAAGTTAAAATTCAGAAACAGTAACAAAAAAAAATATGAAAATGACCAGTACAGCATAATGTGCAATCGTGTATTACCCCAGCACCCAAAACGCTTTAAAGTTGCTGAACCGGATCAGCCACACAGCAACCAATATGTGCATCATCCTGTTCACGCTAATGACTCACACTCACAGCATCAAGCAGGGTTCCTTATTCTGAACTACTGCCCAGAGAAGTCACAGTGATAAATGCAGACAAACTACAGGATCACAGGGGAGAAACTGCTGAAAGTATTTGCTTAAATTCCATTTTTATATGTATGTGTGTGTGTGTGTATATAAAAATAAATACACACACACATAAATATATACACACGTATGCATGTGTGCATAGGTTTGCTTGGGTTTTTACAGGTTTCAGGAAACATTTCACAGCGTGACTTAATAAAAATTTGTAAGTATAGGTTCAAAAGGCAGAATACCAGATACCACAGAAAACTGCTCAAAACAAGCAGCAGTTAATCCTTAAACTGAAAAACTGAACATGAAATCAAAAAGTGTTCCCTATACTTAACTGTGATGGATCTAATTGAACATCTTCTGCTACAATAATTAACGTACAATTTGGGCCAGCAGAACACTACCAACATTATCAGCACAGAAGAACAAGCAGTCCATCCAACACAATACCTATTCTTAGACAAATGACAGTACTTGTCTAATCCAGACGCACATAGTCTTGGACAGAGGTACAAGCACTGTAACTACTACTGCTTAAGGTGCGCAGGATGTCAGGTTGGACTACAAGAGCAGCCTTATACTACGAATATGCTGCAAGAATGTCCACTGGCATTTTCTACATTGGTTGACTGTAAAAAACCTATAACTATCAGATAAAGCAAAAAGCAACTCCTCCAGAAAAAATGCAGACCACAAGAATACACTTAAAATGTTATACGCTTTTAAGAAAAACAAAGTGAACAACCTGGAGTTCCTGACCTACTTTGCATCTACTGCCAGCAATAATAGAAGACTGGCAAATACACTCTTTTTTCCTTCTGTAGGGTCAAAGCTTAGACCAGGTCGACTTTTACTCCAGGTCAGTCCATTAATTTTCGTTTTTATTTAGAAATTAACAGTATAAACATTCTGCAAGGTAGTTACCATAAAGTACTACTTTTAAGTATAGAAACAGATATACATATAGGCTTTAATTTTCTGCTTTGCTAGTCTGAAACAAACTAATTCAGCTAGTTGCAATGTGGAACTCCTCTTCAAAGTTGCCTAAAGCTCTTCCGTAGCAAGTTTACTTCAGTTCAGGTCTCACGGAATATAAGTAGCACAGATGTTATACAGAAAAAAAGAGCTGAGCTGATGAACAGGAATCATTCTCAAGAATACTAGAAGCTTAACAGAGAGGGTTCTCCTTACAGTGCACAGAGTCAGATGGCCCAAGAACAAAAAAAGACTGCTCTGAAAAAGTCACACCACAGGTAAAGTTAAATAGAAGAGAGGGTACTGAAAAAGCAGCTATAAAATGAAAGTTACTGCACCTTGACCCCATAAAACATTTAGAGTTTCTGTAAGCATATAAAAACCAACAGCACAGTATTCTGAGGATAAGTGAAGAAAGAAATTCACCTTTGATAACCAAGACCATATATTTATCTTTTTATGCTTTTATTTCTGCTTGAAAACTACTCCAATACTACTTCCCCTACACATGAACTACCTTCTGTCAAATAGCAATGTGGTAACTACAGATGAATTATAATCTTTCTAAAACTATTTGGCACGTAAGAATTATCAACAAAGAACAAGTATATCATTCGCACACTTTCAGCAAGGATTGCATACACCATTTGTCATGTGAAACCCCAAATGTTAATCCACAATGTCAACAAAGAATAGTTCTGTGAGAAACTACAATTAAGGCAGGTAGCCTACAAGTACAAAGGTTACTTTGTGGACATCAATTTCACAATTATTTTGTATAGCACTGGTTTCTAAGTTTTTCAAAAGTGCTTTAGGTTGTTCAGTCATTTTTAACACCACAGAAAAAGAATACCTACCATTTGACAGCTAAGTTTTGCACCTCACCATTTTTATCTTCCAGTAATTTCAATATCATCTTCACCACCTTTCTTTCGCTGTCATCATCCAGCTTGATAGAATCTTTCTGTAGTTCTGTCATCAAGTCATTAGTAGCCATAAACCTGACAAATGATAGTCAGATAATTATTTCTAAAACAATACAGGATGTTCACAGTGTTCAAGATTTAAGATTGGCAGTTTTTGACATTTGCTATCAAATCACATTTAATGTTGGATTAGTGTTACCTGTTTGGTGATGCAAGCAGCATTGTAGAATATAAAGGAGAAAATAAGTATTAAAAATTACAATAACTTCGAGTTAGGTCATCATCCTTCCCTCAGGAGAAGGACCACTACATATTACACTTACAGTATTTACATTATATTCCAATGATTTCCAAAAAGTAAAAACTCACACTTTGATGGATATGAAGTCCTTTCATTACCTATGTCAATGCTGTAAAAACCGCGCTTTTTTTTTTCCCCAAAGGTTTGTTAAAAAAAAAAGATTACTTCTGCTTCAAGTTAACTTTAAAATGACTTTTAGACAAGAATAATACAGAGTTTTTCAAACATTCTCTCACAAAACTCAAGAAGCCAACCATTAATGATAGGAGAAATAAAAGTGAAGCTACATTTTCTGCATCTTTCACTTACTTCCCCTGTACAGACTGTAGTCCAGACAAGGGCCCAGAAATTTATCCAGCCTTCAATCTGAGGTGCCCCATTAAAGATAAGATTAATTCTTGAGAAATCAAGCAAATAAAATCATCTTTCATACCAGCTAATTACTGTTCAATAACATTGTCATATCCACTAATACAAGCACATACTGAGAAATAACTTTTCAAAAATATTGCTTTTATGCATTTCGTTTCTTTTCCTTCTGAAGTCTGTTTTCCAATCTGTTCTCCTTTTGCAAGCATCTTTTCTTCACAGAAGAAGTAATACAGATGCATATTGGTTCCAATCCCAAACCCCACTCAAAGCCCTGACAAAAACAGTTTGTAATCAAACAGTTAAGACTGACATTTGGACTTGAGGCTCACCAGCCTCAAGCAGACATCACTTCAGCTCAGGTCACCCTTGGACGATTATCTCTACAACTTGACATACTAGATACTTTTTTATTGCAAATGAAAGCCAAGACTGCATCATCTTAATATGCATCACAAATGCCAATGCCTGCCCTCATATAATGGATCCGAACTTGTGCTGTCTTTCAATACAGTAATTCAGTCTAGTAGGCTCAAGGTGTTTCTAAGATAAGACCTCACTCATTTTTTATTCTCTCCAACAGTCCCACCAAAGCACATCTGTAACTTGACAGGAACCAGATGTGCACATAAACAGATGATGAATGCAAATAGCATCAGCTTTTAAGCACAGCAAGGAAAAAATTGACTTGGAAACTAAAGGTAACAGACATATAGGACGGGAATAAGGATATACATTAAGTCACACAGTACTGGATCATGTAAAAATATAGCATGTTACTGCTATATTTATCTCCTTTTCTTAAACCTTCTTAACAGCCATCCTTGGTCAATAGCTCCCATTTCCTAGCCTTAGAAGTTCATACACTCATCACTCACTTGTGAGAAGTTCTTAAACTAAACAGAGCCTGCACATTTTCAGTGCATCAGCAGCTTCAGCGCTCACCTACAGCAGAGGAATCCTCAAATGGATTGGGGAGGAGGCCCAGCAACTTTAAAGTAGCTGGCATTTAACAACATGGATTTGCGTAGTTTGTGTGGCCTGCTTCCTCCTCAGTCACATCAAGCTTTACCTGATGCAACGCAGCAGCACATCTGCACCTCTGCATACCTTGTACCCAGATTAGCCATTCTCCTCCTCCAGTGGCAACACTGCTTCTTCCACAGCCAGACAGTAAAACGTCACCTTACATTACTGCCTACTTGAGAATTTAAGTCAGTTTCTGGACAATAACTGCCCACAAACATTTGCATTGGACAAGTCAGTTTATCCAGAAAACAGGAGGATTAAATTTTAGAGTAAAGTTTTCAACTGTGGTTTATACTCACATCCCCAATATCAACAAATTAACTACACTGTACCTCTTGAAATACACATAATCTGAGAATAAACGCACTCACAGTAGCGCTAAATACCACTTTATCTCTTATGCAAATACACAATATACATAAAATTTCATAAAGTGTGTTACTGCTAACAGCCAGTTTGTAAAGGTCTATTCAAGTACTCAGTTTTATAGTTTGTAAAGTCAGATTTTAATCTATGCTAAGAAAAAAATTAAAATATTTGAGAATTCCAAAGTTGTTCAAAGTTTCTAGAACAAGTAATTCTAAAGTGTCCTCTCCTAAAATAGCTAGGAAACAAGTTTTAACTATGTGTAGCTGGGGAAAAAAGTGCTTGCTACAACTGCACTTGACAGGTGTGACCTACCCCTTTTATGCAGAAAGTTTCAAACCCTTGAGAAATCAGTATTTAGTAACAAATCCATTAAATATTTTTGTAAGTCATCCTCCCCATATACACAAAAAGTAAAGTTCATTTAATCACAGAACCAATTAGCATGATCAAAGTAAAAAATAAACAAAAAAATCCTCCAGTGAAGTTTAGAGGAAAAGATGTTTGCGTCTATTCTTAGTACAATTTAATCCTGGACTGTCTAATTTTTAGATTACTGAATATTTTTTCCTACTTCCGAAATTTCTAGCCAAAATTCTCTAAGTAATATCACGCTACTGAAGTCTGAAAGAAACAGATGTGGAAAAAAATCCTATAAAATTACTACATCTCCATGCTACAACAGTTCCTCATAAGCAAAAATCCAACTGTATGGTTACTCAATCATCACCTCTGTTTTCCTTTGGATTCTAATACATTAACAAGAGACTGGTTTGGATATCAATGTGTTCTTTGACTATAGACTAAGTACTGTAATGCTGCAGCAAAGCAAGACAGCCCAAGTGTATTTTATGCCTTTTCCCTGTCTGTATTCATGTACACACTCCAATGAATAAAGGTTTCGAATGTGAATTTCTGGTTGCACACAATACAAAGAAAATTAAGTATTTTTAACCTATTGCTTTACTAGAGCTACTGTGTAAATGTATAACCTGTGCTGAGTTTTACTAGCTTATTTATACCATTTTATTTTCTGATACTCAGATATTTTGCACGTTATCTGCTATTAATTTATTGCAGAGCAAGCAGAGGATCTAATACAAAGTAGTGACCTTGGGACAGACCCTAAGCTCAAAACTACATGTACCAGTCCTGCCCCCATAAGACCTAACTGGACTTCTCCCTTGGGATGCAGAGACTTTTAGAGGCACTACCAACTTATGTGGGGAGCACAAAAACCTGTCTATAAGGTGCAGCATCCAGAAAACATGTGAGCTTAGGACTTCAAGCGTGGTCCTCCGTGCTCCCATTCACAAAATCACAGGATCGGTATTTTTTTGAGGCTGGGAAGTGAGCCAGGGAGGTCACACAGGGCAGAGATAACAGGTTGCTCAGTGCTTCACCCGTTCAGCACTGAAGCACCTGCAAGGGCAGGAATTCAACTCCTGACCTCCCCTCTCACCTCTCAAAAACAGCTCCTCTTAGTCACCGGGGATCTCTCACAGGGGAGGCCTTGGCTTTTGAGACACTACCATGCCCCAACATATAACAGTTAGGGTTGGAAAGGACGATCCAGTTCCAACCCCACTGCCATAGGCAGGGACATCTCCCACTCGATCAGGCTGCCTAAGGCCCCGTCCAAACTGGCCTTGAACACCTCCAGGGATGGGGCAGTCACAGCTTCCCTGGGCAACCTGTGCTAGTGCCTCACCACCTTCATAGTGAAGAAATTCCTCCTTATGTCTAGTTTAAATCTGCCCCTCTCTAGTTTATACCCATTGCTCCTAGTCCTTTCACTACAAGTCTTTGTAAACAGTTCCTCCTCATTACTGGAGCCCCTTCAGGTACTCGAAGGTCGCTATAAGGTCTCCTCGGAGCCTTCTCTTCTCCGGGCTGAACAACACCCACTCCCTCTGCCTGTCCTTTCATATGGGAGGTGCTCGGCCCTCTGATCACCCTTGTAGCATCCTCTGGACCCGTTCCAACAGCTCCATATCCTTCTTATGTTGGGGATCCCAATACTGGACACAATACTCCACATGAGGTCTCTCAAGAAAGTAACAGAGAGGCAGAATCTCCTCCCTCGCCCTGCTGGCCACGCTTCCTTTGATGCAGCCCAGGACACGGCTGGTCTCCTGGGCTGCCTTTCCCAGGCAGCGTCGAGATTCGCTTCCCCCGCGGGTATCTGGGCGGCTCCCCGCGCCGGGCGCGGGAGGAGAGAAGGGGAGGGGGGGACGCGACCCTCCGGCCTGCCGAGAGGCGCCGAGGCCGGCACAGCCCGGGCCCCGCGGGCCTCCCCGCCGCCCTGACAGGCCCGGGGCCGGCGCGGAGGCGAAGGGCAAGGAGGAAAAAGAGGAACAGGGCGGGGGAAAGGAAGGATACCGTCTCCTACCTGAAGTCCTTGTCGCTGGATGTCATTTTCTCCAGCAGGTTGGAGATGTGGTACGAAGCGCTCGCCATGTTGGTGGACCCGGCCGGGCCGGGGGGAGGAAGGAGGAGAGAAGGAGAAGAAGGAGGAGGAGGAGAGGGAGGCGGCGTCTTCCCGGCCTCACCGGCTCCACTTCGCCCGCTGCGGGGCTCGGCGTTCGGCGGGGCCGGCGGCAGCGGGAGCGACTCCGCCGCCTCCTGCGGCTGCGGGTGGCGCGAGGAGGGGGGCGGGAGGCGGGCGGCCGCGCGCGCTCGGCGCCGGGGTCAGAGGTCGAGCGGGCTCCTCCCTCCCCCTCCCCGCTCCTCCAGCTACCGGCGCCCCGATTGGCTCTGCCAGCCGCCCGTGCCCGCCTGACGTCAGAGCGTACGTGGCGCAGAGCTTGCGCGCGGGAAGTTCGCGCCGCCTTCGGGGAGCGCCGGGAGGCGGCAAGGATGACGAGGGACTACGTTTCCCAGCGTGCGTCGCG